>CM039723.1:58211962-58402477 GCA_022539455.1 Dendrobium nobile | reverse complement strand
TTGTGTGTGAATAGCGATATATCTCTTAGGTGGAAATTGTCAGTGCTCGTGTATCAACTTGTTAAATGTTAAATAAAATTAGTTATGGATATGTCAAAAAATAAAAAAAAGAATGGGTATTATCAAGGTAACATAGATAACAATTATTCAAAATGATCTACAAAGAGCATGCTTTTAATGGACCGACCGATTTGATTGCAATGGAATTATGAAGTTTTCATAATCAAGAGAGAGCTGTTTAGGAAGGTTCTTAATCAAAGAAAAAATTATTTAAGAAATTTTTATTATAATTGAGAAGGAATTATTTAGAGCAAGAGATAACTTGAATTCATATATAAGAGAGAATTATTTAGAAAAATGTGGTTGATTTAGGAGAAAATTAGGGGAGCCTATTTAAGGATAACAATAGGGTGATTTCAATATTATGTTTTGAGTTTGTTGAAATTAGAATTTCTTAGGTTGTGAGAGCTCTAACTTCCAGCAAGGAATTTGGGCGTGAAATCTTTTAAGTAAAAGAAGCTAAACTCTTAAACATTGAGAGACCTTTGGTCTAATGGTTGAAATTTCATTAAGAAATTTTACTGTTAAGCGTGCTCTTCTGAGATAAATTCTGTAATGGGTGACCTCCTGAAAAATTACACTAACAGGACAAAACCGTGAGGCCCTTAGGCCAAAGCGGATAATATCTTGATAGTTAAAAGTTTGGACTGTTACAAATGATATAACCAGCCGAAAGATGGGCACTAAGTTAATACAAAATAAAGTGCTACGCCATGGGAGCCACCTCTTAAATCCTATATGGGACAAAATGCTACATGGAGGGAGTCACCGCTTGAACTTATATGATTCAACCACTCCTACAGTAGTATCTAGAGGCTAGTTCAAGGGTTGTCTCTCCGCGGGAACAAGAGCATGTTATCATTTTGAAGGAAAGAGTCTCACATATCAATGTTTGTTCATACTGTTCTTCCCAACTCCAAAAGGATGAGATCGAGAAATTGATTAGGAAGATGCTTCAGGTAGGGATCATTCAACTCAGTGATAGTCCATTTTTCAGTCCAATGCTATTAATCCAGTGCATCAGCAACAGTTTCATTTGTTCCGCCTTGAGGACAAGGTGGCACTTTGGAAGAGAAGTATTGATAGACCGACTGATTTGATTGGGAGGGAATTAGAAAGTTTCATAATCAAGAGGGATCTGTTTAGGAAGATTCTTAATCAAAGAATAATTATTTAGGAAAGTTTTAATTATAATTGGAAGAGAAATATTTAGGGCAAGAGATATATTTTGAATTCGAAAATAAGAGGGAATTGTTTAGGAAAAGGGGGCTAATTTGGGAGGGAATTAAGGGAGGATATTTAAGGCTAACAATAGGGTGATTTTAGGATTATATTTTGATTTTGCTGGAATTAGAATTTCTTAAGTTGTGCCGCCATCTAGGGATTTGGGAGAGCCGGATCTTCATCTCCAATTGAAGATCCAACTGTATCCTATTGTTTCATTTCATATATCTTGCAATAAAAAGAGTTTTGGTGTATTTTTCTTCCTAATTTTTTATTTTCATTCATTTATTTCGAGGAAATTGTGTCCACTTCCTATCAGTTTTAACTATTCATACACACTTACTAAACAAATGAAAAATGAGAAACATAAAACAACACCAAATAGTTAAGATGATGCTGATGATGATAGATGATTATTATGATGATGAGTATAAAATGATGATTTTATAAAGCCGACACAAACTAGTTGGGGTAAGGCTAATGATGGAATGCTGCTATTTAAAACCCATACCAACTAGATGAATGTGAATAGTTTATTTAAAAGTAAATCAATTCTCATTCATTAATTTTGTTCAAATCAAAATTTCTAATGCTCAAAATTTGAAACTAATATAGTAGAAATTTAAACAAAATTGCACGCCAAGGGAATTCTCAAGTAAAACACCAAAGTAAAACCCGGATTTTGTAAACATTGGTAGGGAAAAGAGAAGTATAATTTCTTACCTGAAATACTGCGTGTCTAAAGTGCTCATAAGACTGTGTATACATCATAGCGGGACTCGGCCATTGTACATAAACAGCACTAGGTGATGTCTGACTACATCCAACAGAACCAAATACATTTATGGTTGAAGGGTCAACCGGCCTGTAGCCCATCTGAGAGTAAGCCCCATCATATTGCACGTGAGAAGGCTGAAGAACATTGCAAGCTCCAAGGGCAAAGCTATTGCAAGGTACAAATCCCCGAGCATATCTAAGCATTAAACAATTAAAAATTAGTTCATTGAAGAATGAAGAAGTTAACCAGAGTATAAAGAAACTGCCACAATGAGTTTGCCTTGGACCTATCATAACTTCGATCATAATCCGGATCGCTACGGTCTTTTTCTCGGTCTCGAAAGATGGCAACTCTGGATGCTGCCTCCTTTATGCCTATCCTTTCCAGCTCTTCTGTTACATTCCTGAAGGTTTCCTTCTCATCTCCACTTGATGAATTTCTTCCATCAGCAGCAGCAACAAGATCATTATCGGCACTGAAAGAGCCATTGAATATGCGGGCTCGCGCTTTATCATAATCCTCTTTTCGTTTTTCCACAGTGCGGAAAATGAACCTGTTTCTTTGTCCTTCCATATCAATCTGGGATGCTTTGCTTGGTCTTGGCCTTATAACAATCTTAACTTGTCTTTTTGCTCATTTTCAGGCTGCTTGGTAGGAATATCGGATAAACAGATGGCAGGATATCTGCTTTCAGGAGTTTTCCTTACAACTATCCTGCTACCTGAACCATCTGCAATATTCTCAACTACCAAAGTTTGCAGTCCGTAGTGTTGAGCCACACGGTGAGCTGCACACCTGAGGTAAGATGTAGGGAAGTGCTGGAATTCAAATTGGCATTGATCAGAACTCTGCATGAACGTCTGAATATCCAACTCCATCCGTAACACTACAATTAACGATATATCATCAGCTCCAGAAAAGAATAATAATAAACACTAATAATCAAATCATAAATTGTTTACAATATGCATCTATTCTTAATATAATGTAATAACGGTTATACACTGCAAAAGTATGCAATACCTGGTAAGTAAAATCTCCAAAGAATCAGAGTACTATGATAGGGCGAATTATTAGGTTCGGTCACCGGACTTGAATTTTCTTCCGGATTTCGTGCGCTTGTACTGCGCTTTTGATGTATTTGTGAAAAAGAGTAGTTAATACACAATTTTAATTGCATATTAGCTGCTCTTTTGCTGCCCTTTTACCGAGTATTTGAAAAGCGTAGCAAAAGCACAGCAAAAGGCCAGCAAATACTCAATGAGTAAAATATTTGTTGCACTTTTGCTATATTTTTTCAAATACTCAACAAAAAAGCAACTAAACTGCAATTAAAATTATGTATTAACTGCTCTTTTTCAAAAGCGCACTAAAAGCGTACGAAATCCGGACAAAAATTTAGATCCGATGACCGGACCTAATAATTCGCCCTATGATAGAGAACAAAAACTAATACACATTCGCATTTGCATTTTCTCTGTTACTGCTAAAGAGAAACAGGTAAAAAATAAAAGGTAGCTTAAACTGCTCATCTAAATACACAAATTAGAGACAAAGTTAAATGGAAATCATTTATTTCATCTATTGGTGGACAGAGGTGCATTTAAGATCATCAAGAAGAATTTCAACCAACAAAACAGGGTTGAATGAACAAATCAGTATCCTTCAATAGGACTATGTTCGAAGAAAAAATGCTAATTATAACTTCAAATATATTAAAATCTCACTTCTGCTCACAAGAAAGAAATTGCAACGATTTTTCTTTTATTGGAAAAAAAGGTGTCAAACTAGGTTTGCATAAGAGGGAAGAAAATGCACGCACTACACCAAGGAAAACCATTTCAGTCGTAGACACAAAATCCAGGTTTGCATTCAACGTAAGAAATAAGCAACATTAGGGTGGGTGAACATATACTCATCAAGAATATATACTTTGGACAGAGCAAGACACATTTAGCAAAAAAAACTCTCATAATACCAAGCTTCATTTCTTATTTCAAGAAAAAATTAGTATATATATATATATATATATATATATATATATATATATATATATATATATATATATATATATATATATATAACAGTGTCCTTGTTCAGATTACATGACATAATTAAACAATGTATTTATCTAAACCAGACCAAACTAGAGAAGAAAAATGAATTATCGAAAATCAAATACCGAAACCTGTTGTCCAGCTATGATTAAAAATATAGTTGATGAAGATGGAAATTGAAAGGTGCACAAATTTATAGAAAGCTACAATCATGATTTGGCTAAAGCAAGAAGACCATATACTAAAATAATGTAGAAACATGAGTGATGAGAAAGCATCAGTTCTACAAGCTTATATGCACAGTGTGTAGAAGGTTGTAAACAGTGTGTGTACAAGCATGTACATAGTGTGTATACAAGATTGTACACACAGTGTGTACAAGGTCGTGTAGAGCGTGTGGAAAAATATAGCAGAGACTATTGACAAGGTTGTATACAGTATGTGCACAAGCTTGTGCACAATATTCAATCTTGAAACTATTGTTCACTTTCTTAAACTCCATTAAATTTATGAATTTCCTCCGAGCCAATTGATATTCGAACATAATTTAGCTAGACATCCTCTCTGAAAGTTCTACGGTATACAAGTTCACACATGAACAATTTGTACATTATCCAGATAGCTCTAAATGTTTACAGTTACATAATATCCACAAAAACAAGCTTGTCCTACATACTAAACCCTAAACAGCTAAAGAGGACGAAGACAACGATGATCGACCATTTCTTCTTGATGATAAAAAGCATAGTAAACTCTGCGTTGACCAATCGTTTCTTCTGGATTCCGCACGTAGTAATCTCTGTTGAACGTGACGAGAGCTCCAACTCCAAAACCCTACAAATTTTTTGTTTTCTACGAGTTTTCAATATTGAACTAGCGCATTGGCTTCCTTTTTCAAATCTATAACCTGCGAATCGGGTTGGGTCATGGGGTTGCGAGAAAAATATTATTAATTGAATAAGTTGGGACGGGTCGTCAAGTCACACGTTAATAAAAAAATCCATGTGGTTGCATAAAAAATAAAATAAAAAACACGTGTCAAAACCTGAATGGATTTCGGACAAGAAGCTACGTCCGGACTCCGCATAGAATAATTTCTCCCTACACTAGCAAATCTAAATAAAAAAAACTCACACCTAACCCTAAAAACTAGAGGTTTTTGTTTTAGTACTAGGCAAGTGCACATGAGGGTTTGCTCCTACACTAGTAAATATATTCCTAAGAAAATGAAGCACGGGCACACCTATATTTTTAAAAAACTAGAATTTCTTTTTAGTACTAGATAAGTGCCCCGAGGGGCTTTCTTATACACTAATAAATCTAATGAAAGCAAGCATAGGGACTCACACCTAACCTTAAAAGACTAGAGATTTTTGGGTGACTAAATTAGGAAGGTGCCTAAAAAGTTTACACTACACTAGTTAGTCTAGTCCTCTAAAAAAGGAAACATGGGGACTCACACCTAACCTTAAAAGACGAAGAATTTCTTGGGTTTTCAAAGACTAACCTAGATAGAAAACACGAGGACTTACATCTAACTAGGGGCAACTAGTTTAAGAGGCACTCAACCTACACCTCTGGGGAATTGGTGAAATCTAACTCTAGTTTTCTTTTGGGTTTTCAATAGCTAGACTAGAAAAATGTCTTTGGGGGACTTATACTAACATGGCATATTTTAACTAAGGTCTACTCTACCTAAACTATTGGGAGGAAACAAGCCAATTTAAATTTCATTAGGGTTTTTAATAACTAGACTAGGAAAGATGCCACGAGGAGACTTATATTAACCAGCATACTCTAGTTAAGGAATTGATTATTCACACCAACAGGGGATGAGAAAAAATCAATCAACCCGGGGTTTATAGACCTATAGATGCCTAAGTCTACAAGGTGAATAATAGGATGAGTCTCAGGGATTCTTAACCTAAAAGTCTAGGCTAATGCTTATATAGGATCTAATGGCTAATCTACCATAAACAAACCTAAAAATTTAGTCCATTTATATCACAAGAATATAATAGGACCCAACATCAATCCGCAGACAAGGAAACCAATGTAATCCAAGTTGGCAAATGAAAGAGATTTAGAATTTCATTTTGATTTTTTATTAGAATTTTTTTTTTACATTCTCAATCAAAGATCTAGAGCAACACAATGATACATCTGCTGGGGAGTAAGCATTGGTGTTAATAGCTTTAAAATGAGGACAAGGGTTGCAAGTAATTCCTCGTCCTAGATAATAGTGATTTTATCAGAGCATAGGAACACCTCGAAGGGATTTAGTTTTGAATTTGAATTTGTATTTTGAATGGATTGAGATTGATTTAGACTTGATTGAAATTTGAAGGATTTTGAACTTGAATATGTTTGAATTTAGGAAGTTTTGAGTCTGAAGATTTAAATTGAAAGAGCCAAATTTGAAGAGATTTGAATTTGATGATTTTTTATTGATTTTGAATTTGATATACATCAAGCATAATATTTCTTTAGAAACCGCACATTGATAGGAAGCATTGGGTAGTTCCCCTTACAAGCAACTAGTTGATAAGAACCTCTTTGGTAGATTAACTCTACGACAAATGGTGCCCCGCCTCGCCCGCCCCCAATATTGGTTCAAACTTCCTACCAATTTTTCAATGGGCTAAAATAGATCTCTGAAGAACCAAAATCAAGTCTCCTACTGGGAAAGTTTAAGAGCGAACTAATTTATCATGAGCTTGAACCATGCGTGACTAATATAGCTCCAGATCTTGTTGAGCCCGCAAGCAATGCTCTTCTAAACCATCGACTTCCTCCAACCAAAGTTTAACATTTTGCTCAATTGTGAATCGATTTTTAATTATGATTTTTAGTGATAGAAGTTGTACCTTCAAAGAGAACAACTTCAGGCCCATACACTAAGGAAAATAGAGTGAATTGAGTCAGGATCCTACAAGTGGTCTGATAAACCCACATGGCTTCAACCAACTTTTCATGCCATTGACGTTTATTATCATCCAAAGTTTTATTTAAAATCTGCATCAAAATTTTGTTGAAAGTCTCAATCAATCCATTACCTCGAGAAAATATATTGTTGAGTGCTCCAATTAATGCTTATAATCCAATGCAAAATTATTTATTTTTGTTGACTTGATTGCAAAACCATTAGCAATTATAATTCTGTGGGGTACATTGAATTGATATGCAATATAGTCCCAAAAAATTTTAAAATATAATGTGTTGTTACTTGTTGTAGAGGAATTTCTTCCGCTCATTGGGAAAAGTAGTCAGCCGCAAACGCCCAACAATATATATATCCCAACTTTCCAAAGGCCAAGAAGCTATCGTGGGATGCAAAATATTGGGCGACCCACACCATGAATTTCACATTGATGACAATGTCTTGAAATATTCATGCAATCATCAAACATCAAAGGCTAATAATACCCAAGTACGATCCACCCAGATCATCACATCAGCATTGTGTAGTCAATAAATGGATCAAATTAACTCAATTATTGATGTTTGTAGTGTACGAGCACATATTTCATACTGTACGGTACACGTGGCAATGACCGTTGGTGTTTCAATTCGTTTGGTACAATATTTAATTAACCATAGTATTGTATGAACACCTATTTGTATTGTACAATCAGTTTGGTGAAAGATACTGACTCCTCAGGACAAACGATTTAATGAATATCGTCCAGTACTATTCTAATCATATTGTATAATTTGACCACCTTTTTCAACTATTCGGCCAGGACAAATTGAATTCTTCTGATCGTACTATACGATTTGAATCGTATTGTACGATCAGCTGAGGCTTATATAAGAAAATGTTATCCTAAGATTTTAAGCACACAATCTTCCAAATCCTCTCTTTCTAGCTTTCAATTCTTATCTTTAGCATCCCCATGGCAAATGACAAGCATTCTAGAGCATTAGTAAGAAGTTCCTCTTGTCATCCTGCGGATGACAGATTCCAATCTATGGAAGATGAGTCAGCATATCATCGGTATAGGTATGCCCGCACTACTCTTATGATCCTCAACCAGAAATTCTAAATTATCAGGTAATAGATCTCTTTATTGGCATCACTCTCTAATTTATCCTTACTCTAGCATTTCCTTTCAACTCATATTTCTTACATGAATTCATTGCAAGCCTAAGACAATGCTGATAGAATTACTATGCAATCTTATGTCTGTAAGCATTCCATAGAAGCTACTTATCAGGACTTTGATCAAATCCAACACATCTCTACCACAAGAATAAAACCCCGCAATGTAGCTCTAGGGGAGATTATGATTGGACCAAGGTTAATCTGACCATTAGAAATGAACCACTCAATCAACACCAGTCCCTTGGAAACACTCTTAACCAAAATGGCCGCATCATCCAACATATCCTTAGAACCTCAATATTACCCAAGGTTGGAGATAGAGTAAACATTACCCTCTATTATCGGTCGTCACCTATTTTGTCATGTCTGGGACAGAATTCAATGTAACTAGCATGATTATTAGAAGCATTAATAATATGACATCCATTAGACATACAATAGTCTAGTTTGAAGAGAGCTTTGGGAAGGAATAGAGGTGTAGTTGAGAGTGAAGGAGAAGAGTCTTGTGAATGCAAGAGAGTGTAAGAGGGTATTTCTCACGCAGTTGCTCCGATCAGCATCCACCTAGTTCCTTCTTGTATCAAAATTTTCTTGAGAAAAATTCCAAGAAAAAGTTCTTGGAGTTAATGAGTCACTGGTAACTCCACCGTACCAGGGAAGATGAAAAGGATTCGGCTACTTCGCCGCACCAGTGAGGCAGTGAGGTGAAAAGGATTCAGCTACTTCGCCGCACCGAGGAAGGTGAAAGTGATTTGGATCTCAACCGCATCGTTCGTGGAAGTGATTCTTGTAAAGGTTTCTCCGTTTTACTATGGGGACAAAAGGATAGACACTAAAAAGTTTAGTACAATACCCGGAGAAGACTCTAGAGAGTGAACGGTGGTCAAGGTTAACCAAACCACTATAAATTTTTGGTGTATTCGTTCTTCTTTCTTTTGGCACATTATTTTCTATATTTTTATTTTCTCAAATGTTTTTCTTTCTTGCAAATCTGAGTTGAAAATTAATATCTTTGTGATACAAAAATTTTGAGATTGCTTTCGAATTGATTTTTTGTTAGAAAAGAAAAAGAAATAAAAATATGAAAATAAAAAGAAGAAAAGTATTTTGTTATTCATTTTTTTACAAAATCCACACAAAAATTTAGTATTTGATTTTACCTATTATTAGCTTCCACATTACAAAATCTACGTTTAAAATTTTTAGTGGTGAATTTGATTTAAATTTTCAAAAGAGAATTTTTCAAAACAATTTTTTAAATACCAATTCACCCCCCTTTTGATATGCGGTTATAGTTCAAGTGGTTTAACAACCATAATTTGAACTTTCAATAGTGTAATGAGCCACTGACCACCTCGGATTTCATGCCCTACGAGTTTGTGATGTGACTTAGGAGGCAAGCCAATGAAGAGGATAGAGAGTGGATTTTAGAGGATGGGATGCATCAGCCTCCTTTAGCGTCGAGATGGCAATTCTTATGCTTTCATCAAGAAAAGGGATCTTGACTCTCTTGTTGGCATCCTTTAGTTTGTTGGCCTCCTCCATCTCCACTTAAGGTGGAGTAGATCAATTGATTATACTTTTTTTTATTTTTTCCCTCTCTTTATAAGCACAAATTATTATTATCTTCTAAAAAAGAAACCATATCTATCCAATAGATATAAAATATTCGATAGATAATATGCATTCAATGATACAGCTCCACAAACTACCCTCAATAAAATCTCTTCAAAAACTACCCCATCAATGAAACTAGAGAAAGTAAACATAAGAGTATATTTTCTAGATAATTGACCAACAGTACAACAACAACAACAACAACAATAATATCAAACTTTCATCCAATTACATGAATCCTTTTTCTCCATTGTGTTATGTTAATAGCCCAATTTTCTTTTATTTCAATAAAAAAACGTCATTTATAATATTTTCTAACCAAATATTTTTAGGTCTACCTCTAACTTTCTTAATATAGATCAAATTAATAAATCTACTTTCCTAACTGAGTCAGTGAAAGGCTGACATTTTATGCGACCAAGTCATCTAAGGCGACTCTCTCTAATCTTATCTGTCGATGACTCTCCCTAATCTTATCTGCCACAGAAGCTACTCCAACCTTTTAATGCATATAATTGTTTTGCATTTTGTCTTTAAGAGTGAACCACTCATCCAACAGAGCATCCTCATCTCTGCAACACTTAACTTATGCTTATTATTATCATTTAATGGCCAATATTCTATGCCATAAAGTAATTTTTAGAATAGAGTTTTGAAAATTTTAATGCAAAAATCCCACGTTTTTTAGCCATATCTTAAAATTTTAAAAAATAAATAAAGGTTTCTTTCACCACCTAGATCCAAACTAGCATCAATGAAGCTAGATTTTACTTAAAACTTGAGATGAAAAAGTTCCTCAACTTCCTCACCAACATGTGCATACAACATCAAGGCCAATGAATAATATGCCTTAATTACTCTCTCACTTCATTGACTAATTTAGAACTAGAAGTGAGAGTCTTCTTTCTCATCTTTTACTTTGATTTCTTCTCTAGAAATAAATTCCAACAATCCATGAGTTTGAGCTTTGGCTTTTTACACTAGAAACACAATAGTCTTGTGTCTTGCTCAGCTAGATTTTCAATCATAAGTTTCTTTGTATCACTAGGCCGAGCTTTTTATCAAATGGAAAGACACTTAATTGTTTCCTAAAATGTAATAACTTGATGTTAAATTCAAAGATATTACTAGCTAGAAAAGCTATTATTTATGAAAAGACTCCCATAAAGCCCCTTCACATATCTCATGAATACAAATTTATCATTTAACAAAATTTCTAAAGTAGATGCGTTCAAATTATATCATCATATCCATTTTTCCTCTTTGTGTCTAATGGGATAGAATTAGACTTTTAATAATCTTTAAACTTGATTGTCATATGGTTGGCATCTCATAAATTTTAGATTGTGTATAAATATCTTCCGGATCAGGATAATCGTAAACCATGAAACATGCTTCTTAAAATACAAACCAATGGTCAATTACATTATCCTTGATAAGGTCATTAAAGTTAAAAAAAAAAAAGAATCTCCAAATTTTCCTTTGCCTTGAACAGAAGGTATTCATCTTCTTTCTTCTCTAGGATCTTCCCAACTTTTCTAATTGGCTCTCCAATGCAGGTGGTAGTCTTTAGGTGAATGCTCTCCTTCTGTCAATACACCTAGTCATGGAGTAAATTATGGTGTCACCTTTAGTAGCAAAGTCATCAAAGGAAGCCATCATCATTGCCATATTTTCCTTTAAAATATAGAGATACTATTAAATTATCTATAATCTAACCTCATAATTGTTGATCGTATTTTCCATAGAAAAAACAAGAGTGCAATTCTTATTAATCTAACCATAACAAAATTCCTACGAATCAAAGATATGCTTTGAAACTAACTTGATCCAGAATTGGGGTGCGGAAGACTTCTACAAAAATTAGAAAAAAACATATTTCAGGAATTATGATGGTGTTTATAACCCTAAGAACAAAATTTAGGGTTCAAAAATTGAGTAATAAAAGGGTGATTTTTGAATTCAAAGAGAGAGAGAGAGAGAGAGAGAGAGAGAGAGAGAAATAAGGGACAATATCCAACTTAGAATTCATAACCTATGAGTTTGGGCCATGCCTTGGGAGGCGTTCTAATGGCTTGAGTATGAATCCTAGACACAAAAGAGAGATAAAGAGTTGTCAATAATTTTTTAGAGGAATTAAAGAATTTCATTCTAAATTCAACTATTTCATCATGCTTACATTGGGCCAATTTACAGCCTCAATTGATAAGAATAACCATACATTATTGTAAACCATTGATTAAGAAACCCTTCCTATCACTAGCTTAAAACATACTAAATGAAGATGACTATGACTTAATTCAAAAGAACATTTTCATGGATCTCCTTTAGGTTGGTTGACTATGTTGGTTGACTATGATAAGATTAAGCAGAATATATAGGTGTATTTTGAGTAGTTTCCTTAATTTGCTCCACATGTATTTCTCTCTCCTCCTTGATTGTCCCATCTTATTAGAATTTCAATTTGCCAATTTGAAAGTTAGTCACTTTTCAATAATTGCACTTCTAACCTTCCAATAATAATTTCACCATTTCATAAGAGCCTCCTGGATCATCATGCACTATGTAATATGTACTATAGTAGTATAGCTTCAAAAGATTTTATTGGCTATAGTGCAACATTCTCTATTAAAAAATATGAACAATGCTAATGATGATTAGCAACAGTCATTTTCTCCTAAGGGATTGCTAAAGTCATCAGTAATAACATATCACTATGCCACGTAATGGTGTTAGGCTTTTTCTTATTGTTCTGAATCGTCAGAGCAATGTCAAGGGAGACTAGCAATTGCCCCTATGATCTCTACCGCCTTCGTTTCTTCTAGATAATAGGAAAAAAGCCTACCCAACACTTTACTCAACTCTAGTAGTTAGATGGGCCATCAGCCACAAATATTTCACCTTAACCTATAGATGCTTCCACTATAGAGGTGTGGGCAACATATTAACATCATAATATAAACTTGTTCCACAAACATCAAAATAAAATAAATATCAATATAAGAATTAATAACATACAAATCGAAATAAATTCAATACAACAATTATTTCTCTCCTTCCTACTATTATACATAAGCTATGAAATAAGCCAGCAAAATTAGTATTTCTAAAGTCAAAAGTCCACAGTACTCTCATCATTTAGGGGGCCTTCATTAGAATCATTTTCATAATGAATTGTTTTTCCCAACCTCATTATGGATATGTCAATGTTCTCCCAATCTTCTTCATCATTTTCAATCTCCATCATCTTCTTCTTTCTCCCTAATTAGTAAGAATATTAATTAATATATAGAATAATAACTATATTGATGGCTACAACTTTAATTACATCCAATTTTCTAGATACCTTATCTATTTATTTCTTGCTAGTTTGTGTTAGACCAATTGATCTTGCTTCTATCCTCATCAAAGAAAGAAATATTGAGATCTTCTAATTGCAACATAGATGGTGTAACTTCATCATCATTATCCATAAACCATTCATATATGTTGTCATGTCATTACAAACTAAGGGATAAAAAGGGATTTTTATCATCCTCAAAAGCATTTTTTTCAAATGTCTATCATTTAATCTCTTGTCATGCATAATGTAAACTAAGTTCATCCTTAAGGTAATTAAAATACTTATAATTTAGGTAAGAACTTGATTGTATGTACTCCGTCGCTTAGCAAAGCTTGTTCTATGGATTTCATTCACAATCAGATGATGAACATGTAAGGACAAATATTTAATAGCAAATTGCTATAGTCTAGAGTGCCTCACCAAACTGAATTCATTATTTAAAAAATAAAATAAAATTACACAATTAAAATTGAGAGAATCCTACCATATTTCCTTTTAATGCAACTGTATCTTTCGCTTGGAGTAGTCTACATAATATGTAGGTACGAACGAGGGGAGAAGGGGGTGTTTGAGAAGAGAGATGCTCTGGTCTGTCATGAGAACAAGAGAAAAGATGTGTGTGAGGCAAGAGAGATAAAGTGGGTTAATAGAATAGTTTTATTGATTGTATTTTATTTATATTTCTTTGAAAAAAAATCCTAGCTCTAAATTGCACAAACTTAAGCAAAACCGATGCGAAGCATGCCACAAATATCACACCATGAAGTGTGTGCCTCATCGTGAAAAAATTGTTGAGGCAGGTCTCATATCATGCAATTTCAAACCATTACTTAAGAGAAACAGTTCCACTATGATTCAATCAACCCAATCTTCCACGAGCTCATTAAATATACATTCAACTCAAGTTCTTCCTAAAGATCAGTAATAACTTGAGCATCAAAGGATTCTCCAAGAACTTCATCCTATCAAGGAGTTGGTTGGTCTCTTGTATTGATTACTTGCATACAGGTGTGTCCAAAGGGGAAGATGTAGAAAGCCTATGAATTCCACAGTTGAAGACATAGAGGATGTGACTTCACTCTACCGACAAAAGAGAACATTATTGACACGCGAGTATTATGTTGTTAACGATAATTATCAAAAAATAAAACTTAACCTTCTTTCAGCTACTTAGGAACCCCAAATTACTAAAAAAAATAGAGTTAATATCACAGATAAGATAATGTTCAAGAACACCGCAGAGAGTCTAGGTACATTTACTTTCTTACCGAACTCATGACAAAGTGCCTTTCTCATGATTTGAAATGTTTAGTTACAACGGGAAAGTAAAAAATTCTAACACTGCATCTCCACGTTGCATAATTAGGATAATGGTTAATCATAGAATTAACATAAAGTCACAAATAGAAAAGTTTTGAATTATGAGAGTTAATCGAGTGCCCATATTATTCAAGCATGATAAAGTTCTACACTTTGTTGTGCTTGAAGTCTGAGCTCATCAAGGAAATTTAGTTGCTCTGTGTTACGGGTATATAGTACTATTGAAAGTATAGAAGTATAACTGTAACATGAGACCATATGAAGGAGCGTAATACCATATATGAATCTTCAAGTAACAAAGACAAAAGAACGAAACATTCAATAGGCTCTCCAGATCACAATTACGCAGAATCCAAATCTAATCCCGCATATTAAAATCGTATTGCATCGAGCAAATAGATTCCCCATATGATCCAGAAAGAAAATAAAAAGCTTAGCTAATCAGTGCCCCGGGAAAGTAATAAAAAAATAATTTCACGATAATAAAAACAAAAAACAACAAGCAAACCCTAATCAAACTATCCGCGAGACCTTAATTACCAAAGGATCAACGATTACGCCCTCAAAATTCAAAAAAAAAAATTAAATAAATTCAAAAACACCAACTCCACAAGGGTACAAGCCCTGAGCAAACAATATTCTCAGCTCCCTCAACTACAAACAGAACAAGACTTGACAAAAAGCCATAGCGTGAACAAATAAAAGTAGGGCAAAAGAAGGGAAGACAAAAAGAACAAACCGGTAAGACGATGACGAGGATTCTCAAGGGCCTCCACGAGGAAGGAATCAACCTGCGATAGCATTCCTCTCTCCTCCACCTCCTTCGCAGAGCCGTTAACCTCCGCCGGCTCAGATGGAAGGCATCCCAGAGAAGAGTCCATCCTCTTACCTTCTATCTTTACCCCCCTTGTAAAGGAGAGGAAGAAGAGACGCGAAGATCCCTCTTGCTTTTGTGCTTTCAATCCGAAAGAAGGACGACGAAGCGACCGCCCCCTCTTTTGATTCGCTAAAGGGTAAAGAATAGAATATAATTCATCGATCTCAGCCGTCCACGGATATGCTCGAACCGTGGATGCTCCCTGTCCTGAGATTTGTTTAATATCTATTTTCTGCGACGAGATCGGCTGTGAACGGTGTTTTGGGGAGATCGCGATCCGTAAATCTGGACCGTCCATGATGACGCCGCCGGAGTGGATGTTCCTTATTGGCCGACTCAACGGTTGAGAAAAAAATTATTTAGGATATTTTATATTTCCATATAAACTATCTTCGAATATTTATATTTTTTTAAATTAATTAATTTTATATATAATGCAATATTGGTGAGACCTGCAATGCTTTAAAGTGCCAAATCTTGGAAATAAAAATAGAAGCATAATACTAAGTTAAGTGTTTCAGAGATGAGGATGCTTAGGTGGATGAGTGGCTAACCTTTATAGAGATAGGATACGAAATGAGCATATACGTGAAAAGGTTGGAGTAGCTTTAGTGGAAGATAAGATTAGAGAAAGTCAGCCTTAGATGGTTTGGTCACATTAAACAAAGGCCTTCCGATGACACGGATAGGAAAGTTGAAATATTAGATTTAACTTATGTTAAAAAAAGGTAGATGTAGATTTAAAAAGACTTAGGCTTCGTTTGGGACGGCTTTTTTATTGCTTTTTAAAACGGAGTTTTAGTACAAAAATAAAAAAATTTGTACTAAAACTCCGTTTTAAAAAGCAGTAAAAAAGCCGTCCCAAACGAAGCCTTAGTTAGAAAATATTAGAAATGATCATTCTTTATTAGATTTAAACATGCTTTTGAAAACCGGACTAGACCGGCCGGTTCAACCGGTTCAACTGTGAACTGGTCCGGCGACCGGTTCGGTCAGTTGAAAAAACCGGGATATTTAGAAACCGGCAAAAAACTGGGTAGAATCCGGTTGAACCGGCGAACCACCAAACCGAAGGGGTTTTAGAAGACGGCGTAAGTGATTAGGGAAATGGCCGAGTGCAAACATTTGCCTTAAGTACTACGTTGTATTTCGATTATTTCGTATTTCGTCTCCGCTCGATCACTCTTTCTCTCCATCTCTCCATCTCTCCATCTCTCTCTCGTCTCCAAGAGAACTAGGGCACAAAGCTTAACATCCCGCTCGAATGGCTGCCGGCGCCGCTTGTCCAGTCATTTACATAGTGAGTCGTGCTCGAGCATTCTGTTCTCGCCGTGCTCGTGCATTTTGCCGGTTAGGTAAATCTTTCTTTACATTTATTTAAATCAAAATTTTTTCTTGTAAGAGATTCCAACATATTTGTATCGACTGTTTTCAAATCGAAGCAGCTAGAAATACAAACCCACATTTAACATCAAATTCCTTTTCACGCATCTTCTTAGGCATGTTGCAATGAACTGTATGTTTTTTTTAAAGGAAAAAATAATCCCAAATTTTTAATGAAATTTTTTTTTTAATTTAATTTCAATATTCTATATTTTACTTTCAACATGCTTAAGCATTATAAATGGAAAAATTGTCGGGCCGAAATCAATCAAAAGTGCTGAAATTAATTCTAATATTTGGTAAAATCAATGTTAGTTTGTAATATATTATGTTAATTATATTAATTTTAATAATATTATTATTTATTACATTATCCGGTTCGACTCCGATTCGACCGGTCGAACTGTGAACCTCTCATTCATCCGGTTCGTTGTCCGGTCCGGTTTTCACGACCTTGAATTTAAATGAGAATTTGACGTTTAACAAGACACAACGGTGAAAAAGAATTCGTGTAGCCGACCCCACGAAGTGGACAAAGGCTTGAGTCTATTCTTCATGTATATATATATATATATATATATATATATATATGGAATCAGAATAAATTTAATTATTTTAAATTCGTATTATATAAATTATACCAACTTATTCTATCATGATTTTTTATCTTAATTTAAATATTATATTTTTTAGAGAGGCAAAAAATTTCTCTCAATATCTTTGGTTTTTTATTTTAATTTCTTCTTATTTTCATTGACTTTGCTTGGGCCAATCCAGCGATGAAAAAAATAGAATAATTGATATTTGTATATTGTGATGTATTTAAACCGAGGATGATTTTAACGGTACTTTCAGTATTTTGTGTGGATGGTTGTCTTATAGTGGGTTATCGTTTATGCATCTTCATATTATGTTAGAGAATCATTTTGGAACATCTGAGTCCTTTTTTTTTTCATTTATATTGTATTATACTTTCTTCCTCTTTTGGGGCTTCTGAATTTCACAACTAACGATTATTCTGGACTCATTGCTTTTGGGTTTGCCTTTTGGTTGCTCTTGTACCTTTGTAATTATTTTTGATAGCGAATAAATGAGCGTTACTCTCAAATTTATAAAAAAAAAAAAAAAAAAAAATCAATGTTTGATTATTAAGGGAAAATTTTATAAGACAATAGTTAGACTTGTAATGTTTTATGATTCAGAATGTTGGCCATTAACAAAGAAGCATAGTATTAAGTTAAATACTATAGAGATGAGGATGCTCAGATGGATGAGTGGATTTACTCTTAGAGACAAGATACAAAAAATGAGCATATAGGTGACAAGACTAAAAGCCTTGGATGGTTTGTTCACATAAAACGACGACTTTCTGATAACCTGATAAGAAAAATAGATATAATATATTTGACTTATATTAAAAAAGTTAGAGGTAGACCTAAAAAAATTTGATTAGATAATATTAGAAATGATATTTCCTTATTAAATTTAAAGGGAATTTAACTTTTAATAAGGAACAATGGAGAAACATGATTCATGCAGCCGACTGCACATAATAGTATAAAAGCTTGATGTTTTTGTTGTTGTTGTAATGTTTGATCATTAACTAAAATAACTTCAATACGCAATTCTTTTCAGCAACTAAAAGAGACTTCAATCTCTTTCCCCACAATCTATCAAATCAAATACACAATGTAATAGCAAAATTGAACACATGTTATTTAATTGGATCAAATTTATCTGAAATTAAATATGCCTAAACAAATAAATACTTTCAAATTGTCAAATATATAAGTTTGTTGTGTTAATTTTATCAACAAATTCTTGTGCAGATTTGAAGTATTGATTGCAGATTTATATTAGATGAACAAAAAAATATAAATTAGGCACGCTCAAAGAAGAACATACAAAACTCCGAAATATTGGGTAGCTCAAAACTGCAAACTAACTCTATGAACAAATTTTACTAGTCTAGAAAAATTAAGGAAAATTTAATGATGAAGCTACAAGTGTCAAAGATATATTTATTTTTCTAGTCTTGTATGTATTTTCATGTTAAGAAGACAAGTAGTGCACACGAATCTAAAATCGAGAATCCTATTAATTTACATTGATTAATGATATAATATCCAATCGTACAGTATGATCTCAGTCATATCATATGATTAATATTATTTCAAATGATAAAATTACCAATTTAATTAACTTTATTTAAAATTAAATCTATCGTAATCTATAATTACATCATTTTTTATAATGTACATCATATTATATGATAGTTTTTCTTATTTAATCTAATTAATTAGTTGTTGTTAAAAGTGGAACAATACAAGTCAGATTTAATTATTTGTGTTGTATGATTTAGATCTTATTATACGATCAAAAATTATTTTGTTTAATTTAAAAAAATCTGGCTTTTGTTCTTAAGGCCGTTAATATAAAATGTTTTTTTTCTCTCAAAATGTTAGATTATGAGAAAAAGAGGAAAAATCAGAGGAGAACATAGAGAAAAAAAAAAATCTTTAATGAAACTCTTTGAGCTTTGATTTACAAACACTTAAGGAGAGTTTTACATGTGAGTTTGTGCCTATTATTGCCTTCTTCTTCCTATAACTTTTAATCTTCCATTTTGAAAATGTGACTATTGTGAGGCTATGGAATATTGTTTGTAAGATGTTTTTTATCTCAAAAGTTCTTGAAAATCTTGACATTGCTAGTTGGTGGGCCATGTTGAAACTCATGAAACTTATCTATTTTTGAGATTTTGATTATTTCAAACATTTTTAAATAAATTCCTTAATTTTTTTTTCTGCAATTTATACAGCTAGCTTCGTTGTACTAATGTTTCAGGTATGACACATGGATTAAAATTATAGACAACATTCAAAAACTTAGATCTAAAAGAAAAATGAGCTCAAGAATTGTAGAAATGGAGTTGTTAAACTTATAATATCATATTGTATTTTTCATTTATTGAGTTATTATATGTTTAGATGTATGTTGGTAAGACAATCAAGCACACTCTCACGAGTGGAGATCAAAATGAAACACTTGATTTGTCTGTTAAATCATACTATAAGATATTGATCTTGCTGTATAATCATTTTTTCTAAAAATTAAATCAAGTGTTTTATAAAAATTAATAAAATTTAAAAATATAATAATTCATCATAATGTATGATCTTCATCATCTAGAATGATCAGTTATTTTGATCATACCCGCCTGTGATTGTGGATTTCCAAAAATAGGTAAATTTGAATTTTTAAATTAAATTAATCATGATATATGATCTTGATCGTACTATATGAATATTAATATACTTTGCCTATTTTAATATGAGAATCAAGCAATTGTATCAGGATCAAATCTTTTTGAACTTCATACTATATGATTTAAATCCGACAATGAGAACAAATAAAACATTTATTGGGCAAACTATTATTCATCCCGGATGAACATTGAACTTGTAAAGCTAATTGTATTGTATAATCCATATTGTACAGTCCGATCCAACAAAACTTAAGTTACAAGTATTTTCTCATATTGAACTAATTTGACAGCTAATGGAGTATTTTGTTTTTGTGTATGTAAAGAGTTTTTTTAAAGCTTTATTTGTGGAAAAATTATAATGCTAATGAAATTGCTTACCACTACACATTTATATGCTAAATAATCCCAACTAATGCAAGTGCACATGTCGATCAAGTAATAAAGTGTTATGAGACGAGTGTCGAACCCACGAGAAAATAGTTGAACCACAATTGACTCTAGAACTGCCTACTGAAACTACTTAATTTATTCCACATGATGAAAGTAGGGTAGGGTTAATTACTAGAACTATTGAGAAATATATAAAGTATTTGAGATAATCAAAATAAAAATGTTTTAGACTAATGATGAGAACAAATAGAACTATTCAGCATATGCAGCTTTAGATCTCTGTCAAGTTTGTAAAGGAGTAAAGAAAGGTTTATGGCCTCTCTACAATTATCATTTCTCCATATATTCTAGAATCCTAATCATCACATGTCTAGGTATGATAGTATTTCATTTCAATACTCCTAATAATTCTAACAGTCCTCCGTCGAGACAATGTATCACACTAGATTTTAAAGTTATACATGGTCATTGCACAAACTAAATTAAGAATGAAATATATTAAAAATAATAATTCACATTTATTAACAAAAGTCTGCATTATAATATACCAAGATTTTCACATCATCAGTCGAAAACTAGTTTAATAGGCCATAGAAATAAAATTAAACAAAACACTTTAAATTACTTACTCAAGAAAAGAGTACAAATAGAAAGGGTGAAAAAAATAGCACCCAAATTGAAGAATCTCAAATAGATCCTGCATATAGACTCTTCCCAAAGTAATTCTCCTTTTGCACCTTCACTATTTACACTTCTTTTTTACTCCTCGTTGTAGTTTTGCTCTCTATAAGGACAACTAGCCACTCCACTATATGCATCTCAATATGTTTTAGTTCCTCTCTTACAAAAGAAATTAAAAAAATTATTTCTACTTAACATAAAAAGACTCAAGAACCATGATGCTCGACAAGGTGGCGTCATGGCATTACAGTATGTACTAGCACCTTGGCAATGCTAAATGTGCTTTGTTGCAGTGTTGGTCTGACCTAGTGCCACTGTTGATCGATCCAACATGATGCTTGATTGATCTAGTGTAGCACTTCTTTTCTTTAACTTCTTTACCATAAAGCTGAAAAAGATGGGTGCTACGATGCTTTCTTATGACATTTACGCTATGGTGCTCCTAAGGTTAGCATTTTGATATTAAATTATTTAACATTTTTTCCTGAGATTATGGTGCTATAATTTTCACTTACGTCGCTGCAGCGTTCACCTTTATTATGTTTTTTTTTTGGGGGGGGGGGGGGGAGGGGGGATTAAATGGAATAGTTGTTTAGGCTTCAACACTATAATATCCTATTTTGGCGTTAGGACATTAAATATGATGTGACATTGATAGTTTTAGTGTTGTGACGTTGGTTATTAACTTCATAATTTTTGCCCTTTCTCTTGAGATATTCATGCACAACATCAACTAAAAAACACACCTTTATTGAAATTTAACATAGTAAAAAAAACATAAATTTTACTTAACAAATTCCTCTAACTTAAGCTCTTGCTTGTCCTCAAGTATTTGTGTTTGCACCTTTGGTCAATTCATTGTTTCAAATAAGAAGAAATTGCAAATTAAATGATTAAAATGTAAGATAATACTCCACTATTTACATGTAAATTTTAATGAATAAAATGTTATAATTTAAATTTAAACAATCATAATCAAAGCACCTTAAAGAATCATCTTCATTAATATTTGAATTGATCTCCTCAATTACAAGTGAAAGCACATTTGGACTATTAATTTAAATTGAATGATTTATTATTTAGGAATTAGTCAAACATTAGTTAATTTTGAATTTCATTTATAAAACTTTCATATGTAATAGTTACACTCGCTTTTTAAAATTAACTATTGGAATCCTTCAGGAATTTAGCATTCCGAGATACACATTTTTGTTTCGCATTTTCTTTCTTTTTTCTTCATCTTTTTGTATTTCATTTCTTTCTTTTAGTGCACATGAGTACTAAAATAATGTTTTTGAATATCTGATTAATTTTATTCCTTCAAGTGATCCTAAATTAGAATTATGTAAGGATTATACAAGTTTACTAATTCTATACTTATGTTTATAATAAGTTTTATAAATTTATCTAAATACTTCCTTTTTCTAAACTTAGTTACTCAATCTTATAATCAACAATCAGTGCTTAGGTGCTCTAGCTCTTGAGTTCAATGTGAAGTATTAACTTAGATAATTTTCTTAGTTTCTTGTGATAATTTTGTAAATTAAAAAATATTATTCTTTATTCATTCAATTTTAGCACCTATTGTTTTATGTTATTCTTAATTTTAAGTGATTTTTAATTGCAATTTTTATATTAGTCAAATGAGTTATCAAAGTGTAATTATAAGAAGACATTCCAATAGTTAAGCAAATATGAAACTTAGTTAATGAAAATTTACATAAATAACATAAACAAATAAAAAAAATAAATAAATATACTAAAGTGTACAAGTAACAAAATGAACAAAGCAAAACACTAAAATGGCCTTTTGATTTGAATGATAATCGATACAGAAGGCTCTTGCAATAAAGTTTACTCAACTACAACTACTATAACTGGTACACAGATGCTCAAACTATCCACAAGTTCATTTAACAACATCAGCATCACAAGAACTTCACAAGCAAATAAAAAGAAAAATAAAGAAAGTAAAAATAATATCATCACTCTCTCTCTCTCTCTCATGAAAATAAAATAAAATCAAAGAAAAAATAAAACACAAAACAATAAGATCAATCCCATTCCTCAACATCATCATTTGCTAGTTCTAGTGGGTGTCAAACATAGGGGTCGTATGTAGGAGCTGGTGGAAATTGAAGTTGATCATAGTTTTTCACAAATGGGCTCCTCTTAAACATACCAACTAATGTTTCAATGAACTATGAGCGTAGTTGTATTACATTTATTACATATCTATCACGTGGGAAACTGGATGTGACATTCCTTGCTATCACTCCCTATTCTTATGAAACCTCTTAAGTTAAAGAAGCTAAATTTTTAAACATCTAGACATCTTTTGGTGTAATGGTTAGAATTTCATTAAGAAACTATGTAGTTAAGCATTCTCATCCCAAAGAAATTTTGACTGACCTCCTAGGAAGTTACACCAACAAGATAAAATAATGAGTCCCTTAGGCCAAAGAAGACAATATCTCAATAGTTAAGAGTTTTAGCTATTATAATTGGTATTAGAGCAATACACCAACCAGAAGATGGGAACCAAGTGTCATATAAGATAAAGTGCTACAATATGGGAGCCACCTCTTGAACCCTTTAAGGGACAAAATGCTACATATTGGGAGTCACCAATTAAACTTGCAAGGGCCACCTCTAAAATCCTATTTACATGGTGGATAATTCTGGGATAAAGATGTTGATGAGGACATCAATGACTTAAGTGAGGGAGATTATAAAATACCTTAAGTAAAAGAAGCTAATCTCTTAAACATTAAGGTACTTTTTGGTGTAATGGTTAAAATTTCATTAAGAAACTCTCAAGTTAAGCGTACTCATACAAAAATAATCTTGGGATGGGTGACCTCCTTGGAAGTTACACCAACAGGTTAAAATCGTGAGGCCTAAAGCCTTTAGGCCAAAGTAGACAATATCTCAATAGTTAAGAGTTTGAGTTATTATAACTCTCCTCATATAAAGTGAAAACTTTTATCATCTTCTCCCAAAGATCAAGAAATGATCACCTAAAGACATAGGGGTATTGTCAAGCTGTCTACTTGAACTGGGTTGACTGGTTAAATGAAGCTCTATAGCCTTATCCTCATATCTTCCCTCCTTAATTTTTTTTTTAATTTTCCACTCGGTGAGAGCAAAATAGGAGAAAGTTGTTCCTCATTCAACTCTCCTAAAACACTAGTGGCTACACGTAGGGAGTAGATACTAAGGAAGGGTGACTTAGACCTATGGAGGTAGAGCCCCTAATAATGTACATTAAGGAAGTGTGGATTAGTTTAACAAACATCAATAGAATGTCCCACTTGGATAATATAGTTTTGGATTGCATGCTCTTTGGTCACCTCACTTATATTTTTGCTTGGCAAAAAACTTGTAGAAATAAAGAAGCACCAAGCCTTAGAAAGTTTACTTAAACATACAAACAATAACATCATCAAGCATTTATCCCACTATGTGGGGTCAGCTACATGAATCATTTTTCTCCATTGTGTTATGTTAAAAGTCAAATTCATGTTTAAATCTAATAAAGAAAGATAATTTCTAATATTTTTTAACATAGTCTTTTTAGGTCTACCTCTACCTTTCTTAACATAAAAAAAATTCTAATACCTCAACTTTCCTAACTATGTCATCGGAAGGCCTCTGTTTAATATGACCAAACCATCTGATGTAAACAAATTAGAGCAAGGCACAAAGAGAGATCAACCAAGAGAAACAAATCTTACTTCTATAAAATTAGGACATAACTTTGAGAACAAAATAAGTTAAGAAAACAACTATCTTTAGAGAAAGGTAACTTCCAACGACCAAAACAAAAGAAGATCAACAAAGAAAACAATATTTTTAACAAAAAAAACTATCCTCAGAACATCCTTCAAGAGGACTCCTCACATGTACCGATTGTAGGAATAAAATTTAAAATAAGGTTTAGATATGCAAACCAAGGGTCCACCACAGCTAGGGGTATCCAATGTCCTTTTAACTTCTCCAGCAAATGCCACCAAACCGTCCACAACTTCACCAAACAGCCAACAACCTTGCTAAAACAGCCAACAAAAACAACCCACAGCTTTTCTAAAACAGCCAACCAAAAACAGCCAACAACTTCGCCAACGGAACTAGAAGAAAGATACAGGTGGAGTGGAACTTGCGTAGAGAAGAATGAGGTTAGAAGACCGAGAAGAAAGAGGAGAAGCTCGCAAGCTTTCCTAGGGGAGAAGGAGAATGGAAAAAGCTCTCAAGCTTTTTCAAAGAAGAAAACCCTCAGGTTTTGTAAGCACTTAGCTCTCAAATATTCACCAACCATTTCTTCACAAAATACCTCATATATATAGGCCAAAGAGGGGGAACATAACAGCCAAAGTTCCCAAGTTTCCAAGAAGAAATGAAAAGCCAAGAGTCATTCCTGCTGAAACCCAAGAGCCAACTTTAAAACATTTCAGAGAACAAGGCCACGGAACCAGCCGGACAGCACAAACCGAGGAATCAGCACAGGAAGCCAGGCGGAATATAGCTCACAGTCAACAAAGGCATGCCGATTCAGAAAAGAAAACAACACCCGAAGAGGCACACCACACCTGAAGCAGCAGTAGCCCGAGAGAGTCTTTTCCAGAGAAGAAAAAGGCTGCAGCAACTCAACTTCAAGAGGAATGTGAAAGATCAAGTTCCACCCACCAAATCTTGTTCCCAACCTCAAATTTTATAGCAAGACATCAGCTCATAATGAGCTACTTCTCTACTAGAAATTAATGAGCTTGGCACAACTAAAGTTTAACTTCTTAAGCTCAAACCGAAACAGCCATTGTTCTCATGAAACTAGCAACCTTCAAAGGACAAATGGACCCCCCCAAGCCGGCAAATCCAAGGAAACAAAATCCAAACCTCTTCCTACCATGATCATTGGATTTACCACCATCATAGGATAGCATAAAAACAAAAAAAATAGAAAATATAACTAATATAGTTCATAACAAAAATTAAGCAGAAAAATCTAAATGCATCAATTCCCCCCAGGTGGGGAATTCTCATCTCCTGATGAGAAAACTTTAGCAACTCTTTTGTAGAGCTCCAAATTTTGCCTTTGAAGTTCAGCAGCATTAATCCACGTGCAATCAATTAATGGTCGATTACTCCATTTGACCAAAAATTTCTGGTGTTCTCCATGCCTTTTCTTTGTTGTTTTTATATCAACCATTTCTTCAATCAGATCATCTTGGTTCAACGAAGGAGTGGAAAGTGGAAATGTTTCAAGATCCACAGAATCACCTGTATTTCCTTCATACAAAGAAAGATCAGAAACATTAAATATAGGAGAAGTTCCAACCGTGTTAGGTAAATCTAAAAGATATGCATTTGTGCCCAATTTCCGGAGAATGCGAAAAGGTCCGAATTTTTTTCTGCTCAGCTTCCCAAAAGTACCAACGGGAAAGCGCTGGCGACGGAAGTAAGCCATCACCATATCCCCTTCTTTAAAAACAACCTCTCTCCGATGCTTATCTGCAGCAGTTTTGTATTTAACATTTGTTATACAGAGTTTTTCAAGAACTTGTTGTTGGACCGATTTGATATGATCAAATGTTTCTAAAGCTTCAGCACTTACTTTGCTAGGTAAAGATAAACCATTTCGATCCAAAATGTGAGGAATAGATTGACCATATAAAATTTCAAAAGGAGTTTTTCCAGTAGTTCTATTAACAGAATTGTTATAAGCAAATTCAGCTTGTGGTAAAATCAAATCCCATTGAAAAGGTTTCTCACCAGCAAGGCACCTTAAAAGATTTCCCAAACTTCGATTGACAACTTCAGTTTGTCCATCGGTTTGAGGATGGTAAGCACTGCTAAACTGAAGAGAAGTTCCTAACTTAGCCCAAAGTGTTCTCCAAAAGTGACTCAAAAACCTAGTATCTCTATCAGAAGTAAATGTACGAGGAATACCATGAAGTCGAACAATTTCTTTAAAAAATAAATCAGCCACATGAGATGCATCAGAAGTTTTTTTGCAAGGAATGAAATGAGCCATTTTACTAAAGCGATCAACAACAACAAAAACAGAATCATGTTTTCTTATAGTAACCGGCAAGCCCAGAATAAAATCCATAGAAATATCTTCCCAAGGTTTATTTGGAATTGGAAGAGGAGTGTATAAACCAGAATTTTGTGAAGTCCCTTTAAAAGCTTGACAGATTTTGCATTGTTTTACAAACTTAGCAATTTGTTTTCTCATATGAGGCCAAAAATATTTTTCTTCCACCATGTTAAAGCATGTCCTGTTAATTTTAAGCTTGCAAATTTGACTTTTCGATTTTCTGGTATTTCTTTCCACTCAAAAAATTGATCCATTTTCTCAACCCATTCGAGGAATTGTTCAGGTTGTAATTTCCCTTCAAAGTTATGGACATCGATTTTAATCCCATGATTCCAGTTTCTTTGACGCCTATTTTGATTTCTAGGACCCTCATCCTCGCTTTCAGAAGATATGACATTAGGATTAACATTAGCTTGATTGACATTCAGATTAGCGATTGCTTCAGCCATTGTATTGATTTGTTGTTGCAAATTATTTAATTGATGTATGAGTTGTTGCAAATCCCCTTGATTATTAGCCATAAATCGAAAAGCAAAGACTCACAAAAAAAACTGAGAACTTAGATAAAAGAACAAAGACCACCCAAGCAAAGAACTTGCTCTGATACCAAATTGATGTAAACAAATTAGAGCAAGGCACAAAGAGAGATCAACCAAGAGAAACAAATCTTACTTCTATAAAATTAGGACATAACTTTGAGAACAAAATAAGTTAAGAAAACAACTATCTTTAGAGAAAGGTAACTTCCAACGACCAAAACAAAAGAAGATCAACAAAGAAAACAATATTTTTAACAAAAAAAACTATCCTCAGAACATCCTTCAAGAGGACTCCTCACATGTACCGATTGTAGGAATAAAATTTAAAATAAGGTTTAGATATGCAAACCAAGGGTCCACCACAGCTAGGGGTATCCAATGTCCTTTTAACTTCTCCAGCAAATGCCACCAAACCGTCCACAACTTCACCAAACAGCCAACAACCTTGCTAAAACAGCCAACAAAAACAACCCACAGCTTTTCTAAAACAGCCAACCAAAAACAGCCAACAACTTCGCCAACGGAACTAGAAGAAAGATACAGGTGGAGTGGAACTTGCGTAGAGAAGAATGAGGTTAGAAGACCGAGAAGAAAGAGGAGAAGCTCGCAAGCTTTCCTAGGGGAGAAGGAGAATGGAAAAAGCTCTCAAGCTTTTTCAAAGAAGAAAACCCTCAGGTTTTGTAAGCACTTAGCTCTCAAATATTCACCAACCATTTCTTCACAAAATACCTCATATATATAGGCCAAAGAGGGGGAACATAACAGCCAAAGTTCCCAAGTTTCCAAGAAGAAATGAAAAGCCAAGAGTCATTCCTGCTGAAACCCAAGAGCCAACTTTAAAACATTTCAGAGAACAAGGCCACGGAACCAGCCAGACAGCACAAACCGAGGAATCAGCACAGGAAGCCAGGCGGAATATAGCTCACAGTCAACAAAGGCATGCCGATTCAGAAAAGAAAACAGCACCCGAAGAGGCACACCACACCCGAAGCAGCAGCAGCCCGAGAGAGTCTTTTCCAGAGAAGAAAAAGGCTGCAGCAACTCAACTTCAAGAGGAACGTGAAAGATCAAGTTCCACCCACCAAATCTTGTTCCCAACCTCAAATTTTATAGCAAGACATCAGCTCATAATGAGCTACTTCTCTACTAGAAATTAATGAGCTTGGCACAACTAAAGTTTAACTTCTTAAGCTCAAACCGAAACAGCCATTGTTCTCATGAAACTAGCAACCTTCAAAGGACAAATGGACCCCCCCAAGCCGGCAAATCCAAGGAAACAAAATCCAAACCTCTTCCTACCATGATCATTGGATTTACCACCATCATAGGATAGCATAAAAACAAAAAAATAGAAAATATAACTAATATAGTTCATAACAAAAATTAAGCAGAAAAATCTAAATGCATCACCATCTAAGGCGGCTCTCTCTAATCTTATCTTCCACTGGAGCTACTCCAGTGGAAGATAACAAAGCAGTACCAAGCCTTAGAAAGTTTACTTAAACATGATGCTAAAAAATTAACCACTTTTCTATCTCTCTATTTTCACACAGCTCCACTCCATAGACCAATCAAAATTATAAGAATCTATGGGGATCAATGGGTGCAAGACTAAAAGAAAAAAAAATCATATTCTATATCCTTATGTTTGTAAATTTTATTTCTGTTAGGAGAATCAAACGGTACCTACCTATCAAAAAGCATATATTGTTCTTGGCCTCCTTCACATTCACGAAGAACTCTCTCACAAAATTCACAACACAAGCAGATGCTATCTTACACAAAGTCTCTGACCCCCTACTAGCTATAATGGATAGGATAGCCCCATTAGGATTCACAAATATCTTTTTATGCATCATGTATTTACTCATAAATAATGGACCAAGTCTCTCCTCAACCTCAATATAAATGAATCTCTTTATATCAAAGAAAGAGGGAGCCCTCTTCTGACTAACTTGCACTTTGAGGGCCATGAGAATAAGAAGATTACAAGTTAATCACAAAAGAAAAAAAATAATTGAGAGAGTTGAATCACAAGTATAATGAAAGAAATGAAAAGTATCCTATTTATAGAACTCGACCAACATTGTGGCTCTACTAATAATGATTTTGATACACTAAGAAAGGAAAAAAAATAAACATGATCAAACTAGCACTGACAAAATGGTTTGAAGCGACAAGTAGCACTCGAACACTGGAATTGAAAATCAAAGTGCCAGCCTTTTGACTGAGGAATCACCATAGCATTTAACATGTACGAGCATTGCATCATTTAAAGCCGATTACCTCCATTGAGCTCTAACTACTTAATTATGATTTAACTTAACACTTTGGCACTTAGGGAAGTGTTGCGGTACTCAATAATGAATCATAATGAAAAATGTATACAAAGACAACATCATTGAATGTAATGTCTCAACACTATTGGTATTAATGATTTTCCATCACGATGCTACATATATTAGTGCTAGAGTGTCATAAGAACATGAGTAGCACTGAGATGCTTAAATATAAAGCATTGATACATTACATTACACCAATTTCCATGAGACTTCAGCACATCAGTGCTAAGTTTAGATGCTGCAGTGCTTGCCAGGAAAATATTACAATGCTCTAAAATCGAACTTTACAACACTAGTTCATTTTTTTTCTCATTACATAAGATGCTCAAAAAATTGTAATGTAACAAAATAGTTAAAATCATAATTAGTAGACTCATAACAAACACATTCACATAACATTTTTCATATAAAATAAATAAAAGCAATACATTAAATAATAAAAAATAACAACAATACTTCACACACAAAAAAGGAAATCTTTACACCAACATAATTAGGCTGTCTCCCAAGCAGCGCTATATTTATATTCTTCATCCAAAATTTGCTTAAATTTTTTATTTTTGTTGCACAACTCGCTACTATTCCTCCAATGCTCCAAACCTTGATATTTCCCTTTTGTCTTAAGATTGATTTTATTGGTACTAGATAAGGTTCCATGTGTCTTACTACTAAAGAAAATTGCTAACTTCCCAATTCCTTCTCCAAATTTCTAATGGAAACAACTTGGATTTATAATTAGTTTTCCATCTAAAGCACTAAATCCTCCAAAGATGTCATCATACCTTTAAATTAATTATTCTAAATAAAGCCTGGGGAATAAGAAATTCTAGGATTTGCTAAAGGTTGTTGAGGGTTATTCGAGGATCCTATTGGTTTGGGTTGATTTGCATTCCCTTCTTTTTCGCCATTATTATTATTCATGATAAAATTAGGGTGGTTCTTTCAATATAGATTATAAGTATTTGAATAGGGATTATTAGGCCTTCCAATTACATTCACATTCGCAATCCCTTGAACACTAAATTCTCCAATAGAATTCAAATCATTCTTTTCCAAATACATAGATAATCCTGATTCAGAGCTAACTCTAAGATTGTCTAACTTCTTAGACATGTTCACCACTTGAGCAATCAAAATTGACAAAGCACTTGACTCAAAGACATTGGCAACTCACTTAGGATTTTCCATATCAGAAAGATCACTAAAAATTATTTATTGACATCTCATGTATCAAGACATAAGCCTCATCAAAAGTCTTTGACATCAAATATTCTCTATTTGTAACATTAATATTTAACCTACAGATCCCACAAGCCCATTATAAAATATCTAAATCACCAGGCAAAGCATGATGAGGGCACTTTCTAAGTATCTCATTGATTTTTTTTTCTAGTTCTTATAAATTGATTATCCATCAAATTAGAAAAATGAAGTAATATCTTTTCTAAGCTTAATAATTTTGAAAGGTGGGAAATATGTAGTTAGGCCCTTATGTGCCAAAAAGCACTCACTACTTCTCTGAAAAATGGCTCCCAAAATTTGATGGGTTGTTTTGTTTTTATGTATGTGGAGAGTTTTTTTTTAAAAATTTTACTGGTGGAAAAATTATATGCTAATGAAATTTCTTTCCACCTCACATTCCTATGCTAAATGCTCCCAACTAACATAAGTGTACATGTTGATCAAGTAATAAAGTATTATGAGAAGAGTGTTTAACCCACAACAAAATAGGTGAACCATAATTGACTCTAGTACTACCTACTCATATTACTAAATTTATCCTATGTAATGAACCATGGGTTAATTACTAGAACTACTAAGAAATACAAAAATAGTTAATTTAATAAAAAATAAAGATGTTTTGGGCTAATGATGGTGAATGAATCTATGTTCTTCTGAGTAGACTCATCTACAATAGTTATGAATCAAAGCTTATTCACCTTTAAATCTCTATCGAGCTTGTAAAGGTGTAAAGAAAGATTTATAGCCTCTTTACAGTTATTATATCTTCATAGATTCTAAAATCATAATCATCCAATGTCTTGGTATGAATGCATTCCATTTCAATACTCCTAATTTTTCCAACATTTCTCTATTGAGGTATTTTATCACACTAGATTTTAAATTTATACATGTCTATTACACAAATAAAATTAAACATGAGAGATATTAAAAACCATAAATCACATTTATGCATAAGAGTCTACATTAGGATATACACAGATTTTTCACATCAATTGTCCAAAATTAGAGTTTAGCCAATCATACAAATATAATTGAACAAAATACTTTCTATTACTTATTTAAGAAAATGGTACAAATAGAAAAGATAAAGAAAATAAAACCTAAAATGAATAATCCCAAATTGATCCAACATATGAACTATTCTTAGAGTGATTTCACCCTTACACCTTCACTCTAAACACTCCTTTTCACTCCTAAGTATAGTTTTTCTCACTTCAAGGATGACCAACCACTTTATTATATGTCTTTCACTATCATTTGATTCCTATGTTAGAAAAGAAATTAGAAAACTATTTATAATTAACATAAATAGACTCTAGCACTACAACGCTCAATAAGGTTGTGTGACAATATTATAATAAGAACTAGTAACTTGACGCTGCTAAATGTGCTCCATTGTGGCGATTGACTGACATGGCATGACTATTGATTGATCCGGCATAATGCTTGACTAATCTAGTATGACACTACTTTTCTCTAACTTCTCTACCATGATGCTAAAAAAGATGGGAGTTGCGGCATTTGCTTACATCGTCCACGCTGTGATGCTCCTGATATTAGTTCTTTGACATTAAATTATTTGTAATTTTTTTAGACTTCAATGATACAATGTTCACTTAAGATGCTGAGTAGTGCTGTAGTGTTGACCTTTTTTTCCATTGTGACATTGAATTAAATGAAAAATTTTGAGGCTCTGATGCTCTAAGGTCATGTTCTAGGGTGGGGCATTGAAGGTATTATGACACATATAGTTCTGCCACTACGATGCTAGTTCTTAGCTTTGTATTTTTTTTCTTTTTTTCTAAGATAATCAAGTTTAACATCAACTAAAACTCACACCTTTATGTGAAATTTAGCACAAAAAATAAACATAAATTTTTCTAAATAATAGTACCAACCGCCATTCATATTATATGATTAGAATATTAAAATATAAATTTAGGATGTTGTAAGATCTATTTTTATTAACTTAGGTGTGTGTGAGGAAATAGATTTATCAGAGATTTTTTTTTTGAGTGAGTCCTTAGAGAAAGGGAGGTTGTTTTCTTCCTTTATGAGAACTTACACAAATAACTTGGGAAGAGAGCGTGAGGTTAAGAGAAGGTTCCTTAAGGCAGTCAAGGGTTATGTGAGGGAGATCACATGGTTATTCTAGTCAGCTTGCACCTTTGTCCTCTAGGGTTTTATGTTGGGAGATCTTGGAGAGGAGCTCTAGAGAGAGAGAGAGAGAGTCTTTGGGTGAAAGACTTGTTATTAGAAGAGGAGGTTAGGGGAGTAGCATCTCTGCTATTGTGAGGAGAAAAAAGAGGGTGAAGGTATATCTGCTATACTAGAAAGTAGGAGGGAATCTAGGCTTTTTGGTGAAGGTAGAGCTTGTAAAGGCCATTTTCAATCTAGAAATGATGAATGGATTCTCCGTCTTATTAAGTGCAGAAGGAGTGTTGTATAGTAGAATTCAAGAGGAGAATCTTGGGGAGTGAGCATAGGTTAAGTTGATCAAACAACTATAAAAATTTTGTTTTGCATTAATTTACTTTTTGCACTATTTATTTTGATCATTTTCATTGCTTAGACTTATGTTTCAAAACGTTGTTGTGGTTGCATCTAGGAAAAGTTTCCAAAAATAATTCTTCATAATATTTTTCTATGAAATAATTTTTTTTCTTAAATAATTTTTTCTTTAAATTTAGTTTCAAGTAATTTCTCTTGCTCTTGAAAAAAAAATCTTACTTTATGTTTTCAAGTTTTACAAGTGCATTTCAAAATTACCTCTACTGCATACTGTGTTATTATATAATAAATTTTTAAACAACCAATTCAACCCCTTCTTATGGTTTTGCCAAATGTCTTTCAAGCTAGTCTTCTCACTTAGAAAGCAAGAGACTGTGTAGGGTTCTTTCATTGCCCAAGAGAGGTTTCTGCACCTTATTATCACTAAATGAGAGATAGTAAGACTTTCAAGTGGAAGACTTGAGGCATAGACATAGGCATTAGTGTTACACCATGATAAATCAATTTTGATCTCTATTACTTCTTTAATCTTTCATACTATTATTTTATTTTACTTTCTCTTGTCACTTTGTGATATGAAGAAGAATGTTATGATATCAATCTCGTATGTGTTAGAAGATTTTTGAATGGTAGATTTATTTTCTATAGATTTTTGAAGCAGATGTTGTGATAGAGAATTAATTAAAAAAGGAAATCATTAATTATATGCTCCCTTGTTAAGATTATATTTGATTATTCAATTCACTTATTAAATTTTGATAAAGAATAATAAATTTATCTTGCTTTTTATTTGTTATTTAAACTACCGAATACCTCTAGTTAGATATAGCTTAAATTAAACTTAGTGAGTGATTATGATTAAGGTATGGGATTAAGTAAACCTAATGTAAGAACTATCCTTTCCCAACCTCACCATCCTCATAGAAATGTCTTAGCCTACCATTTTGTATGATGAAGCTATATGGTATCCTAGGAGAAGGTATTAACCATTAACCATGTTTAAGGGCTCCATTTTGGGGATTAAGGAAAACCAAGCTACAAAATGAAAGTTCAATTCAGGTTGTTTGACCTACTTGAATTGCCCCAAGGCCACTAAGAGGATGGGGAGGGGGGGGGGGGGGGGGGGGGGGGGGGGGGGTTGGATGAGGGGGGCTTTAATTGATGTTCTAAAAATTTCTTTTCGAAAATCTCTTTTTTGACAATTTAAACCAAATTCCCAACTTAAGTTCAAAATAGGATCTTGCAATGTGAAAGATAATGATATTAAAAATTAAATGCTATTTTTTGTTTTGGTTTTGTAGAAAAAAAATATTTTCATTTACTTTTTATTTTTAGATTTTACTTTTTTTTCTTTTCTAACAAAAGTTAAATAAAAAAAACTCCATATTCTCAACTTAGATTTGCATGAAAGTAAACGTGTGAGAAATAAAAAAGTTAAAAAAAATAAAGTGTTAAAAAGAAGCAAGAATGAGAACACTAGAAATTTATAGTGCTTTGATCAACATTAACCTACGTCCACTCCATAGAGTCCTCCTCTTCGGGTATTGGACTAAACCTTTCCTTTAGCTCCCATAATAAGGCGAAGAAACCATTACAAAATCAGTTCCACCCTTTCATGTTATGGCTGAGAACTTGAATCCTTTCCACCCTCCTGGTAAGGCAGACACCCTAGAATCCTTTTCACCCTCCTTGTGAGGTAGAGAATATAGAATCCTTTTGACTGCTAGTGAGGAAAAAAACTCAAATGATCTTCATCCCTAAAGGCTTTCTCCCAGAGCAACCCAAAAGATTAACAAAGATACTTGGAGGAGCCAAGGTGGAGTTTGCTTGGAGCAATCATGTAAATCCCCTCAAATTACTTGTCCATCTCACACAACTCTCCTTCTCGCTCTCCAAACTTCAAGACCTCTCAATCGCTCTCACAAAAATCTCACAACAACCAATAACTTTTACAAAGTCTAATGAGATAGCTTTAATACAAGGCTTCAAAAAAATTATAAATTTTTAATTCTTCCATTTTTAATCGTACAGTATGATTAGGGATTGTATAGTGCTATTAGGTCATTTCATCCTATTAGTACTGTAAGATGAACATGGGTATGTACAATTAGTTCAAATACTTGAACTAATTATCTAGTACAATATCAAGGGTCATATAATATGATAAGTTCAATTGAGTAGGATTTTTGCATAAGACAATCGATGGTGATTAATTATCATCATGAGAGCATAATCAGACCATACAGTATGTTGCATACCATCAAATAGTATGATCAAAAGTATTAATTAATCCTAAATTGATTTCCTGATTATTGGATTCGATTAGGTAAGATTTAATGAAATTGTAAAGTATGATAGTGATCATACAGTATGAATAATTCAAACTTTAAAATTTAAAATTTTACCTAAATTATGATTGGTGATAGGTGTTTTGAGTTCTACTGATCGTCATGAATATTTTGAATCGTAGAGTACAATTAGTACATATATAGATAATCTTAATTAATAATTTTAATTAATCCTAGGTTTACTCAGATCATACATTATGATGCAGATCATATAGTACAATTTTCATAAAAATTAAAACATTTAATTTTCCTCCCTCGTGCGTGTGTGCATGGTTGCTTAGCTGAAATATATTCTACCCAGTCTTTAGTCGAGCCTTTTTCATGGTGCACAATGTACCTAAAATATTAGTGTGCATGAAATAAATATCAAATAATAATATTAAGAGAGCCCAAAGTAAAAGCCCAATAATATTTGTTATCATTAAAATCATTAGCTCAGGATCCTGGATTGCAACACAAAACTCTCTCATTCTTATATGGTTCCCTCTCCAATTAAATTTGTTTATTACTATCCTTGCCATACCATCTTCTTCAATGAGCTCCAATAATTATTTAAGGAAAAAATAGAGCTCGATGTTAATCGGCTCATGCAAATTTTTTAAGAGCGAGGTTTAATGCCATGAGTTTCCCTTAAGGTGAAGGAATCCAATTTATTTGTCCAAAGTGGCCACGAAGGTGCAAAACTCAAACTTAAACACCTCCCTTTAGATCTCTACCACACGGAGCAAGTAACACCATGGTATGTTGACATACACCCATCCTAGTTAAACCATAAGTTAATAAAGCTCACTCCATTAAGAGTTTTAGGTTAAGTTTGAGGATGGAGATATTCATTATAGTATTTCCTTGTACAACCATAAATTGAAGCCCAACATCCATCCTTCTCACCCCTTGATCATGAAGAAGATGTAATTTGAGTCATTCAAATTATTTAAAACCCATCCAATGCTTTCAAAAAATAATTTTGGACTTTCATTCCTTTTTTTTTGTAACTTAACTAATGAAGTAAATTACTTGAAACTTTTATCATAAGTATCTTTAGTAACGTTGATTCAAATAAAAAATTTCTTGAGGTATTTTAATGTCATTTTCTAGATTAAAAAGTTCAAACCTTTATTGTTTAAGATTAATTAAATATCTAATTATTTCCTAAAATCATTAAACTTACATGGTATTGTTGAACTTATTTTCTTAGTATGGTTGGAAAGGTTGTAGCCTTCATATGCTTAGCCGGATACATCCCTATCCTAAAACCCAATTAGATATAAACATATAGCATATTATGTGCATAATCAAGCTAAACACCCAATTATAGCTAAGAAAAAAGCCCAAGGAAAAGATCTAAGAAATGACCAAATTATAAGCACCCAATCATGAACCCAATAAAGAGCACATAATTTGAAATATTTTAAATATAATTTATATTTTATTTTCTATTTAGAAACTTGTATGGTCATCCATGATATGCTAGGTATAGATGAAGTATTAAAATAGGTAGTTAGGGAACTACCCCCATTTTCCCTTCCTTTTTTCCTCCACCTTTTCCTTGCAAAGTGGTTGCCTAAGTGTCTTGTAATGCCTATAAATTTGGGATGAAATGCTTTAAAAATTTTTATTAATGAATGAAATATTTTAGTGGAGAAGTAATCTTAATTTGCTAGGTGTTCGGTGGCTTTAAGAGATTTACATAGCTGCTAGGGGCCTTTAGAGGGATAGGGAATTCAAACAAAACAGTAGATTTTAGTCTCTTATTTTGGTGGGCAAGTTTTGTGAGCCCCAATACTAGAAAAAACTAAAGGTATGGAGTATATGGGGTTAGCCTGAGACTCCCCTCCTACAATGTAAATGTAATGTGTTCGCTAAGTTTGAAAGATTATTGATTTTAGATTTTAGATTCTAAAACCATACACACCATGCTACAAATGAAAGTACTTCAAATGTCTTGGTCAAGGTATGGGAAGAAATTGATATAGAATTTTTGAATTATTTAAAAATTTTTATTTTGATTTTTTTTTTTAAATTAAGAGTTATATTAATGAGAATATTAAGCTATATATATATATATATATATATATATATATATATATATATATATATATAACTACTATACAATCATTAAAATAACCAGAGATTTTGTTTTTGATTTTGAGTTTTGGACCTAGTCTTAATAACACATCAAGCTACAAAAGGCATGTAACAGTAACATGTTGATTACGGTTGGAAGGAAAATTGATTTTGGATTTTGGAAAAGAGAATAAATTTTGACAATTATGGAAACATTTAGATTTGTGAGAGTTTAAATGATTGAATTGAATTGGGAATTTAAATTTTGATTGAATTTATTTTGGGATGATCATGATTTCATAACCTAACCTCTTTGATTTCATTTAATAATAGGTTCTTGAAACCTAAGAGGCTGGCAAAAACTTCAAAAGAATTGGCTTTAGAAACAACCCCACCACACCAACCAATGGTGGGGCTTTCTGAGACCTCACTTATTTAATACATATATTGATGCAAACATTTTTGACCATACGAACAACAAAGAAGGTTGAACTAATTGTACGAGATAATATATGATTCATATATTATGATGTGCATGTATGAAAATGTTTCATTCAGGATCATACGAGCAAAACTTTGAACTATTTATACATACGATCGTCAATCATACTATACAATTGTGGATGGTCAAAACTAAAATTTTAGTTTTCTGGATTATTTTTCATGCTTTTCCTATATAAAGTCCTTAGAAAATGATTTGGATGAATTCTTCTTCAAGTTTCTAGAGAGCAAAAGTGTGAGGGTGATTTGGGAAGAGTGTTTGAGAGAGAGTTCTTGCAAATTAAGAGTGTGAAGGGTTCACAAGGTTACTCAAAGGTGAGAATCACATTGTATTTGTAGCAAATCTCTTCCTTACTTCTTTGAAAAAGATCGAGAGAAGTTCTTTTAAGAAGATCCAATTCTTTGCTGATTACTTAGAGTGTGGAAGGATGCCAGTTCTCTACCAACACGAGGAGGGTATGAAAGGATACCAGTTCTATGCCAACACCAGGAGGGTATGAAAGAATGTTGGTTCTCTGTAAACACTTGGAGAGTGTAAAAAGATGACGATACTCTTCTGATAATTGGAGGGTGTGAAAGGATGATGGCACTCTACTGCACTAGGGATTGATGGAATTGAAGAAAATAATAAAGGCTTCTCCTCCTTGCTGTGGGGGCAAAAGGAGAGTCACTTTGGTAATAGTGCAATACCTTGAGAGGGAGTGTTTAGGGAGTGGACATAGGTCTTGTTGGACCGAACCACTATAAATTACTATATTCTTTTTACATTTCAGCATTTTTATTTTCCTATAATTTTATTTTTTGTTGTTGAAAATTTTCTTTGTATAAAAATTTTATAAAATGGTTTTCATAAATTTTTAAGAGAATTTTAAAATAATCAATTCGCCCCCCTCTTAGATATAATTGAGACAATTGCTATAGATTTAGACCTATACAGACTTTTTAAGTGGTATTTAGGGCTGCAAGCGAACCAAGTGTTCAACGAGCTACTCGATGCTCGGTTTGATTAAAGCTCATTTGTGATCATTTAACTAACTAAACAAACAAACTTGAAGAACATTTTAAATGCTAGATCCTTAAATAAACAAGCTTGAACACTAATGTGTTCGGTTCATTTATGTTCATGAACAACATCATTTGATGTTCGTGAATAAGATTGACATTAAGCTCAATAAAAAGCTCGAATGGAGAGAAATGCAATAGATAAGCTTCATTTAAGAATATATTCACATAAATTAATCTTATTTTCATTTTAAATAGACAACCACTTTTATTATAAATTTTGATTTTATGAACAAATAGACATGCATTTCACATTTATCCATGTTTGCTAGATTATTTGTTTAAATTGTTCATGAACAAATTTAATGTTTGTTAGTTTAATAGATTTTTTGTTAAATATGTTCATGAATATAGCTCATTAAGGCTTGTTTGTTTAAAGCTTGATGAGCATTAAACAAAACGAACAAGAACCAAACATGAACACCCTTGAATTAAATGAACCAAACATGAACACAAACAATAAAGCTCAAATCAAACACAAACTGAACTTAAACAAGCTAATGATAAATGAACTTAAACATGAACACTCACATACTTGGCTCAGCTCGGTTCGTTTGCAGCCCTAGTGGTATTAGAGCCTTGTTTTAAAATTTAAGGTTAAGAAAACTTTTTGAAAATGATCATGGCTACTTTTGGAAATTGTAATATACTTAAAGGGTATTTGATCACTAGACCTCTATTGTTTGATAATATCGCTTTCAATTTTTAGAAAACATGAATGCCTACTATCTTCAATTACTTGACTATCGCATGTGGATTTTAGTATAAGAAGGATGCAGTAGGCCAACTAGACTTATAGATGGCATTAGAATATCATTTGCTGCTAGACTATGGAAGAATGGGACTTAGCTCATTTAAACACAAAATGTTTGAACAATTTTTTTGTGCACTTAAATCTAAAGATTATGAGTGTGCTTCTACCAGTAAAAGTGGAAAAAATTTTAGGATAGACTTTGTATCACATATGAAGGTACTAATGAAATGAAATAATTTAGATTAAGTATTTTGTTGCATGATTATGAACTATTTCACATGAAACCAAATGAATCGATCACACACATGTACACACGTTTCACTCAAATAGTCACCTCCTTGCATGTTTTAGGTAGAGAATTAACGAATGCAAAAAGAGTGAATAAAATATTAATTTTTTGCTTACTGCTTATGATGCAAAAATAACTCCTATTAAGAGTGTAAGGATTAAACTATTTATTCTATTGACAATCTTCTTGGATCACTAATTACCTACAAGTAAGGAGTTACTCAAAGACATATTGATATAGGTGCGAAGCAAAAGGAAAAGAATATAACATTAAAAGTAGATGACTCGGAGAGTGATCAAACTCAGCTTGAGGATGAATATGACATTGCCTTGATGACTAAGCAATTCAGGAGTTTTCTAAAGATGAATTAAATGAGACACTAGCAGTGGAATAAAGGTAAGTTCCATAAAAATATCAAGGCTTCTAATGATGTGATCTGTTATGAATGCATGAAGCCTGGATACATCAAATCTAATTTCCCTATTCTTAAAGCCAATCATAGGAAGGGGAAGGTGGAGGAGAAAACAAATGTGAGGAAGGTCAAGAAGAGGTTATAGAGAGCTTTTTGGGTGGACTCAATTTTAGATTCATCAGAAATAGAAGTAGAGGAAGAAGTCACCAACCTGTATTTAATGGCCAACAAGCTTGATTAGTTAGATCAAGAAGAGGTATGCAACTTAACTTCTGAATAGTAATTTGATATTTCTGAAAATATTTAAATAGCATACAGAAAATTTAAGAAAATGCATGCTAAGTTTAATTTCCTTGAACTATAAAAAGAGCATGAAATACTTAGGAAAGATAATTCATTAATTGATAACAATCTTTTTCATGAGTTTGATGAATTGAACAAATAGTATAAACTATTAAAATCATCCCACATTGAACTTGAAAAAGATTTTAAAATATTTATGGATGAATATGATAATAGAGAACACTTTTTGAAAGTTGACAATGCTGTGTTAGAAAGTACAAACTCATTTTTTAAAGAACAATTGAAAGCATATGAGAAAAATAGGAATTCACCTACACCTGAACAATTTTTTAATTCTGATGAAAAGGCAAAAATTTTAAAACCTAAGAAAATACAGGTTTGCTCACATATATTGAAAAATTCTTTTCCTGGAGTTAAATATTTTTCTTATGGTATGATTGGGCACATATCTCATACTTGCACTATTCATAGTAAATCATATTTAGTGTAGAGACCAAATATGCATAAAATAAGTCATATCATACATGTATCTAGTTTAATTTTGCCAAGAGGAGAACCCAAACTTGTTTGGGTTCCCAAGACTAACGTTTGATTATCTTGTAGAAATGCTCTCATATAAGACCTTGTGAAAGCATTTAGTATCTAGACAGTGGATGTTTAAAGCATATGACTAGAGATACAACATAATTCATATCGTTGGAAGCTAGGAGTGGAGGCAAGGTTACACTGGGAGATAATACCATTAGGAAAGTGGTTGGCATAGGTATGATTGGAAACTTAAATAATTTTATCATTTAGAATGTTTTATTTGTAGAAGAATTAAAGTATAATATATTGAATATTAATCAGTTGGTGATAAGTGCTATAGTGTTAAATTTATTCCCACTAGCTCTATATTAAGCCAAAATAGAAATGATGTACTGTATGGAACTAGGGTAAATAATGTGTATATACTATAGTTGAATTATATTTAATCTCCTAATGCTTTTTGTTTGAAAATAATTTCAGATGAATCATGGTTATGGCACAGGAGATTTTATCACGCTAGCATGAAAAATCTCTAGAAAATCACCCAAAAAGAACTTGTTAGAGGTATACCAAAAACTATATTTTACTAAGGATCACCTATGTGATACATGTCAACAAGAAAAACACATGAAAAGTTCTCCTTTCATTCCATTAACGATAACATAACTAGCAAACCATTGGAGATTATTCATATGGATCTTTTTAGATCGGTTAGTACTATAAGTCTAGGAGGTAAAATATATAGATTTATGATTGTCGATGATTTTTTTAGATTCATTTGGGTTAAATTTTTATTTCATAAGAGCAAATTATTTAAGAAATTTATAAATTTTTGCATTTCAATTTAGAGAAAACTAGGATGCAAAATTTTATCAATTCAATGTGATCATGAAGGTGAATTTGAAAATAAAAAATTTGAAGATTTTTATAAGGAGAAAGGAATTGATCATAATTTTTCAACATCTATGGCCCCTCAGCAGAATGAGGTAGTAGAGAGAAAGAATAAAACATTAATTGAAGCTGCTAGAGCCTTATTGGTAGAGTACTCAATTCCAAAATATGTTTGGGATTGAAGTGGTTAGTATAGCTTATTCTATTTTAAATAGGGTGAATATTAGATCCAAATTGAATAAAATATCCTATGAGCTTCATAAGGGTAGAACACCAAATTTGTCACATTTTCATATTTTTGGATGTAAGGTGTTCATTCATAATAATGGATAATCTCCATTAGGAAAATTTGATCCAAAATCAGATGAAGGAATTCTTCATGGATACTCTAGTGTTGGAAAATCATATAGAGTTTTTAATAAGAGAACTTTGGTAGTTGAGGAGATCACATATATAGTGTTTGATGAGTCTAATATTTTGGAAGAGCCAAAGTGGGAAGTGGATCATATTGAAAATAACTCCTAAGGAATAGAAAAGATTATTTTGGAACAGAATGTGGAAATAAAAAACCTTTTTCTTAGAGAATGAAAATTTTCTTAAAATCATTCTAAGGAATTGATTTTAGGTGAACCCAGTTAGCGTATTAAGACTAGGCATAGACTTAGCAAAGAGGTGAATCATTCTGCTTTTATTTTAATAGTTGAACCCACAAATATAAATCAAGCACTTTTGGATGAATTTTGTATTTTGTCCATACAAGAAGAATTGAGTCAATTTATAAGAAATGATGTTTGGGAATTAATTGAAAGGCCTATGGATCAAAGTGTTATTGAAAGTAAGTCGATGTTAAAAAAATAAAATGAATAATTCAAAAGTTGTAATTAGAAATAAGGCTAGATTGGTGACTAAGGGGTATAATCAAATATAAGGGATTAGACTTCTACCCCTATAGCAATACTTGAAGTAATTAGGATTTTATTAATCTTTGCTTATTTTTAAGAATTTAAATTATATTTGATGGATGTTAAAAGTACCTTTTTGAATGGGGTGATACAAAAAGATATTTATGTTGAGCAACCTCCTGGTGAAAATTCTAAATTCCATAATTACATATTTAAATTGAAAAATATATTATATAGACTGAAATATGCACCTAGGGCTTGGTTTAAGAGGTTAACCACTTTCCTAATAGGGATAGCTTTTGTGAAAGGAAGTATAGATGCCACTCTTTTTTGAAGAAATTAGGAGATGACATACTCATTATTCAAATATATGTTGATGATATCATATTTGGATCTACAAATAAAAAACTTTGTGATGAATTTTCAGAACTAATGAGTAGTGAATTTGAGAAGAGTTTAATGGGAGATTTGAGTTATTTTCTTGGCTTTATCATTAAGCAAAATGAGGAAGGAACTTTTATTAATAAATCAAAGTATGTTAAGGATATTCTCAAAAAATATGAAATGAATAATGCTAAACCAATGACTATACTAATGAATTCCTCAGTTTAATTAGATAAGGACCCAAAGGAAAAATCTGTTGATCAAAAGAAATTTAGAGCTATAATTTGGTCATTACTCTATTTGACAGCTAGTAGACCATACATAATGTTTAGTGTTTATTTGTGTGCTATATTTCAATCTGATATAAAAGAATCACATTTGATAGCAGTAAAAAGGATTTTGAGATATCTTTTGGGAACTAAAAACTTAAGAATTTGGTATCCTAAGTATAGCTCTTCATTTGAAAATGTTGGATATTCTGATTCAAACTTTGTAGGTTGTAACATTGATAAAAAAGTACATATGTATAGATCAATTTATTGGAAATTCCTTAATTTCTTGGTCCACTCGAAAACATAATTCTATAGCCCTATCTACTACTGAGGTTGAATAATTGCCTTAGAAAGTTGTGTGATACAAGTACTTTGTTGAAACACTAATTAATTGATTTAGGATTTTTAATAGGCATAATTCCAAATTTTTGTGATAATACTTGTACCATTTATACTACAAAGAATTATATCCAACATTCTATAACCAAATATATAGATATAAGGCATAACTTTATTAGAGATCATGTAGTCAAAGGAGAGATTGAATTAAATCATGTTTCTATAGAAAATCAACTTTAACACCATAAGAATGAGGTTAGGTGTGATTGATCTTAATGCTTAAATTAAATATTCTGCAAACTTGATATATTCTTTATTTATTTCTGTTTAGTTTCATTTTTGTTTGTTTATTTTTATTTGTTTGTGTGTGTTAGTTTTTTTTTTGTTTTGTGTGTTTTTAGACTTGAAGCATGTCACTTAATTGAAATAATCGATTTTGAGAAGTTTTTCTAATTTTAATATATTACTCTCTAAGTGTGTTATTCGTACTATAAGAAATCTTTTTTTATCATATATGAATTATGTAGCATATACATGATAGTTTTGGGAGTTGAGCACGTAAAACTTAGATTTTTCATAAGTTTTGTAATGTACAATGATGTCATTGTATGGTACAATTTGCACTGATTCGTCTGTACGCATGGGGATGATTTTACTAATTAGGTTCAGTTATTTATTATTGATCCTATGTACGAAACAAATTTTGTACAATATGATAGTTTAATTTTCCTTAAATAGAAGGGTTTTGAAATTGTTTTCATTCACTTTTATATTCCTTTCAAAATTCTCTTGAGCCCTTGTCTAGGAAATGGCTAGTTCCAACAAATGACTATATAGTTCTAAGGGTTCTTTTTCTAGAAGTGCTGTGGATTCTAACTTCCTATCTAAGAAGTATGAAGATGCCTATTTTATGATATTGCTGCCAAGATCACCCCATTTAGACTTCTAATGCAGGATGATCATCACTTCTCTATAATGCCTTTGTTTGCCTCTATTCAACTATCTTTCATTCTCACTCTCGTCTATCCTTATCACAAATAAACTTTTTAATATTTTTTGGCTAACATGAGAGTCAGTGAGGACCACTCTAGGATAAGTTCCTATGTCCAAAAATAACATGTAGGAATAACCAAGGAAGATTTAGGAAAATTTTTTATTTGAGAACCCAGGGGATTCAAGCCCACACTTTGACCTCCAGAGCTGATTATGAATAGTTTGAAATTAATAAAGTTCTTAGAGGTGTCTCTCAAGATAATCATTTAGCTAAAGTCTACACCTTATATTATAAATCTTTTTTCAAGGAGTATAATTTTGATGATAGCCAGCCATCATTAAGCACATCGTCTTGGACGATATTTGTATCGGCCGGGATGATAGGCTCAAATCAGAAAAAATCAGCCGCCAGATCTGTTTAGATATTATTTATGTTTGGACATCATCTAGGACATCATCTTGGATGATGAAACACAGTTATGCCTAAATTAATTTGGTAATTAAGGAAAATAATTAAGGTTTTGATTGCTCAATCAAATCATTTTGGACGATCACTGGATCGGCCAGGACAATCAGTTCAAAAAACCTTATTTATTCTTGGATGATCTATATCGGCCAGCTGCCTTCAGGGCGATGGTCTGGATGATTTTCATGGATTTGAACTAATCGTCCGGGATAATCGTGAGATTAGCCTGGATGATCAAGCTATTTTTTCATCATCCATACATTCATTCAGTGTGATTGTCTAGATGATATACAAGGATTTGTATTGATCGTACAAGATAATATCCTATCGGCCTGGATGATATGAATAAAAATCTTTTGATCGTCTAAAACTATTCGAACTAATTTAGCAAAATTTACACTGATCATCTAGGATGATAATGTCGATTTGTATAAAATAAGAGCTATTCTGAAACTATTCTATTTAAGAGCTCTTGTTCTACCCAAGAGCTCATCTTTTGCTACTGTCTTGACTTGAGAGAGCCTAAATAAGCGGGAGAGAAACGGAGAGAGAGAGGATCTTATGAGGGGGAGTTTATAAGGGGTTCCACAAAGGTTGCTCCAAGCAAGATCGTTGTCCCTTATTCTTGGAGGTTTGAGAGAGGTCCACTTCAGTAATCAATTAAGGTTCTCTGCCTGCTTCAGGAGGAAGCAAAAGGAATTGGGTTCTCTGCCTCACCGGTGTCAATGGAAAGGAGGTTTTGTTCAGGCTTCTCTACCTTACTGTGGGAGCAAAAGGAGATTCACTGAGTTTAGTGCATTACTCGGAGGATGTCTCTAGGGAGTGGACATAGGTTGAGTTGTTCAAAGCACTATAAATTTATGTGTTACTTTTACACTTCTTTTTCCGCATTTAAATACCACACGTTGAATTTCTTTATGGTGAATTTTGGTTTGGTTGAGATTTTATTTTTGATTAAAAGATTTTTTAAAATACTAATTCACCCCCCTCTTGGTTAGCTTGGGTTAGTTCATAAGGGCTTAAAATCCTTAGCGTAAAATCATTCGAAATGATTAGATATCGTCTGGGATGATAAGACACATGCGATCATCCTGAGGAGACATTTTGGATGACCATTGAAAAAGAAAATTATCCCGGATGATTAGGTGGATTATCTAGGATGATACACAATAATGGATCATACCGGCCGAATTAAAGTTGAGTGCTAAATTTTGCCACGTGGATCGTCCAGGATGAACAGGTGTATCATCTGAGACGATCACCAAATTTTGACCAGAGATTATGAAGATCATCCAGGATGAGGAGGATTGTCCAGGATGATCATAAATAATTAAAATAAAAGTTGATCAGATCATCCAGGAAGATAATGGATCGTCCAAGATGATCAGAAGCAGTAAAGTCAAAATAGCCGTTATATGGAATTCAAGGAGGGAATTAAATAGATCATCCAAGATGATATAAATATCATCCGAGATAATGTGAGAAAAAGTTAAAAATTAGAGAATGGATGAAGATGATCAGGGAAGGCCCAAACACATGAAAAATCAACTAAAAAGAAAAAAAATAAAATACAAAAAAGATAAGAATAAAAGCAAAACAAGGTTTTTTTTAATCAAAGCTAAAATATGATAAAATTTTCATGTCATTGAATTAAAAAAATGTAAGAATTAATGACTTAACATCATTGAAATCCAAGAAAATGGTAGAATAATCGATCCTGTTGGCCTTCACTCGGACTTCTCCCAGGGGAAACCATCTTTTAGAAACAAGGATCTAAATCAAAATAATCAATTGAATAAGAAAAAGAGACCTACTCAAGACTTGGTTTCAGAAAAATATTTTATAAAAAAATATATCAAAGTAATTAGATACAATCATGAATTTTTGAAATCAAGCCTTTGAAAAATATCAAGTGATGCATGAATTTTTCTAAGATTTAAAAATTTTAAAAGAGAAGAAGCTTGCTTTTGGTGGGCTCATTTTATGCCTCTTGTCAATTTGATTGGCGCTCTTTGCGTATCTTTTGATTTTTGATACACTTTGTGTGTGTGTGTGTGCGTATGTATATATATATATTTCAATTTGGCGTCATTGCGCATCTTTTGATTTTGACATCATTGGCCAATTTTTTTTTTCATTTATTTTTTGTAAGCTTGATCCCTTTTTCAAAATTCTTAAAAATTCTCAGTTGTGATTATATCTTTCAGATATTAGAGAAGAAAAACTCACTCTCTAATATAAGGAAGAATGAATCACAAAATAGAATAAAAAATCATATGATAAATTCATTGATAATATTACAAAAATTTGAAGGTAAAATAAAGAATGTCTTTCGCACCTCAATTCTTCCTAAAGCTGGTGATCGCATTCATATCACTCCTCTTCTTTTGATCACCACTTTTTATATTTTGGCTCTCCTAGAATTCAATGCCATAGATTTGATTTTTCACTATATTGAGCATCTGACCACTATTCGAGATCCAGGATATAGGAGGAAGCCCAATCTTACTTTAGGACATATCATCTCCTATGTCTAAGAATCAAAATATAACCTCCAATATCCTCCACTAAATTTTCAGCCTGCCTTCTACTCAAACAACTCTTTCTATGCTCTTCACAGTACTCATCTCCACCCGGGGCATGAGGAAGCCGAGGGAGCTGAGGAGGAGGAAGCTCCTGCACTTGCTCTTGCACCTGCTCCTGCACCTACTCCGCTCTGCCAGCACTCTTAGCTGGATTAACATGTGGAGCGATTCGACCAGTGGGAGCTTTGCTTTGAGGCATATGTTGCTACACAGGAGTAGTAACATGCGGAGGATGTTACTCGCTTTGACACTTATATAGCTCACCAGCAGCACCAGCACAACCAGGATATGGCCTGGCTTGGGGAGCAATTTGCGATACTTTCTAATTACTTTCAGTCACATCCACCATCACCACCTCCTCCTTCAGATGATCAGGGGCCATCTTTGTTTTAGTTTGCTTGTTTCTATTGTTTTTTTTTCTTTTCCTCCTCCTTTTGTGATTTCAAAAGGGAGAGTAGTTGTACTAGTTTGTACTGTTCTAGTCTATTCTAGTTTGTTATGTTTATATGATGGATAGTTGAACTATTTAAATTGTGGTTGTTTCTTTACCTGCTTTCATTAAAACTGCTTTGAACTGCTTCAATTACTTTGTATTTGCCATCATCAAAAAGGGGGAGATTATTATAAATCTGCTTTCAGGGAGTATAATTTTGATGATAGCAAATACTTTTATTTCTCTACGACTGCCTTGACAACTAATATTTCAGGTCCACAAGATCAAACTATAATTTGAATCAACTCAAGATTGGGTAGACTAGGTCTGAGTCAGTTTATAAACTTTTTTCCTTTCTTGAGTCTATTGTAAATGATGTGGTTCATGATATTAAGTAACTTTGTACACACACACATGGAGGAAAATTTCTATCTATTGGTTAGAGTTTTTTGTTTTGATCACATCATCCGGGATGATCCGAACATCATCTTAGACGATCTATTAAAAGTAGAAATCCTAATTAGGTCATCCTGTTTATGGAAGTATCATTAAGTGCATCATCCTGGATGATATTTGTATCAACTAGGATGATAGGCTCAAATTAGAAAGAATCAGCCGCTAGATCTGTTTAGGTATTATTTATTTTTGGACATTATATAGAACATTATCCTAGGTGATGAAACAAAATTATGCTTAAATTAATCTAGTTATTATGGAAATAAATTAAGGTTTAATTTCAAGATCAAATCATCTTGAACAATCGCTGGATCAGCCAGTACGATCAATTCAAAAAACCTTAGTTATTCCTGGACATTCTACATTGGCCAGCTACCTTCAGGGCGATGGTCTAGATGATATTGAAGGATTTGTACAGATTGTACATGATGATATCCTATCGATCTGGATGATATGAATAAAAATCTTCTAATCGTCCTAAACCGTTTGGGCTGATTGAGTGAAATTTATGCTGATCGTCTAGGATGATATTTATATTATCCTGGATGATAAAGTTGGTTTGCATAAACTAAGAGTTATTCTAAAACTCTTCTATTTAAGAGCTCTTGTTCTATCTAAGAGCTAGTCTTTTGTTACTATCTTGACCTGAGAGAGCCTAAAGGAGAGGGAGAAAAAGGGAGAGAGAGATAGGATCTTGCGAAGGGGAGTTTGTGAGCGGTTTCGCAAAGGTTGCTCCAAGCAAGGATCCAAGTCTTCTTCTCCGATCGTCGTCCCTTGTTCTTGGAGGTTCGAGAGAGGTTCACTTTAGCAATTGATCAAGATTCTCTACTTGCTTTAGGAGGAAGCAAAAGGAGTTGGGCTCTCAGCCTCACTAGTATAGGTGGAAATGAGGTTTTGTACAGGCTTCTCCACCTTGCCTTGGGAGCAAAAGGAGAGTCACTGAGTTTAGTGCAATACTCGGAGGGTTTCTCCGGGGAGTGAACATAGGTTTAGTTGACCGAACCACTATAAATTTTTATGTTTCTTTTCTACTTCTTTTTCCTCATTTAAATTCTGCACGTTGAATTTCTTTGTGGTGAATTTTGGTTTGGTTGAGATTTTGTTTTTGATTGAAAGATTTTTTTAAAATATCAATTCACCCCCCCCCCCCCCCCCCCCCCCCTAGTTAGGTTAGGCTAGTTCATAAGGGCTTAACATCCCTAACAAACTTTCGCCTTAAACCAAAATGCCTGAATCATCTAGCATGTTTTAAGAACTTCAATTATTCCCAAAGCTGGTGATCGAGTAAATATGAATCCACTTTTGTCCACATCTACCTATCTTATTATGACTGAAAAGCCCTTTGATTAAGCCCAACTTTTTATGGACTATCTGTATAACCTTTCTAAAATTGGACTTCCACACCATAAAAGGAAGAAAAATGTGCCTTTAGGACATCTTGTTGCCTACATTCTTCATAAGATGTACAATCTCATTCATACTGATGCTTCTTTTAGATAACTGTTTATGAGAGATTAGAGTTCTAGTGATGATATTGAGGGAGAAGGGGGAGCTCCTGTACCTGTATGTGGACTTAATCAAAATTAGTTTCAAGAAATGGTTCAACAGTTTGATTATTTGGAGACTCATTTTGATCAACACTTTGATTAAATTGTGACTCACCTAAATCAATATGATGTAAGACATCATGAGGACATGGGTTGGATCTATGGTTAATTTGACACAGCCAATATAAATGTAGCTATGATGAATAGCTATTTTTCAGTGTTCAATCAGCCTCCTCCTCCAGATCAGAGCCCCTCTGAATTCTATATGTACTTCGTTGTTGTTCTTTCTACTAAGCTTTTGTGGTTGATGTTACGTTGTTCTTTTGTCTGTGAGTGTTGTGATTCTACAAATGGTTAATTTTTTATATTATGATGAAAAGTGTTGTTTTGTTTAGTATCATATTAAGTGAATGTATATGATCTTTTTTGACATTAATGAAACATGCTGTGTTTTGGTGACATGTTCTTTTTTCTTGCTACTTGAAATGTTAGTATGTCTAATAAGAAAAACCTTCTAAAAATGATCATTGAAATGAGATATAAATTATTTTTCTTTATAAATTAATTTCTTTATGAAAATCTAATCTTTGAAAAATTTAAATTAACTTCTTATAGGATTTATATAAGGAGATCATTTTCATGTTCTTTTAGATAAACATATCTAGAATATAATTGTTGCAAGATTGATGTCTTATTTTATTTATTTATTTTTCAATATATTTATGTTTAATATTAGTGAAATTTGTATTTAGATTACTGATAATGGAAAGATCCAAAAAGTAAATCAAAAGAAATGCACAATGTGTGCAAAAATTGAAAGAACGCATAATGGTTCGCAAAGTGAAAAGAGGCACAAAATTAGCCCAAATAGAAAAACTACATAAAGTGTGTCACAATTTTTTTAAAAGAAGTGCAATGTCACCAAATTAAAATTTGTTATTGTTCTCTTTCCATTATCATTCAATCACTAATCCAAATCTATCTAATTGAATCTCATATATCATATTAAATTCAAAGATATCTAATCTTATTTTTGTCATTTTTATAATAATCATCTTTATTCAAATTGTCTAACATGAATAATGACTTTGATTAAATTTTCTTATCTTAGTTATTCTTTAATTTAAAACTATTCAAATTGCTTTTTTAGTTTTGTGAAATTAATATTATGTTTGCAGTTGGTTTAAAACCCTTTTCTAGTTCAAATTATTTGGTTTATCTATTGAAACCTTGCACTTCAAGTAGTACTTCCCTTCCTCTTATTATCAAAAGAGGGAGTAATAATATTATTTGATTGATGATTGATTGATGAGCATTGTTTGATGTGTGTATGTTTTGAATGCATGTGTAGTTGTGTTAGATGTTTGTGTTAAATGTTTGAATGTTTGTTCATGTTTGTGTGAATGTTTGTTTGTTTTTGTGTTTTTTTTTTTCAAATTGTTTTTGGAGTTTGTTGTTTTTTTAATCTTCATGAGAATCCCTTGATTTAAATTGGTCATTCATTTAGGGGGAGCAAAAGAGAATTTTTTTATGTGTTAACTCAAAGAATAATTATTTTTCCATCATAAAAAAAAGGGGGAGATCGTTGCAACTTAATTTTCAAAACTATATTTTCATATTTTGTGTGTTTTTGATGATTCCAAATATTATTTTTTGATTACTAATTCTCCTAACATATACTGGATATATTGTTTTTGTTGTTTATATGTACTAACATTTCAACAAAATCATATTCTAGATTATTGAAGACTTTAAGACAGATTAGATTAGGGCTAATGTATTTGGAGTCCATACTTTTTGTGTTTTTCTTGAGTTTGAGTGAGTGTGATTATAATTGGGTAACCGTGCACACATATACTAGGGGTGTGTTAAAACTTGTAATTTTTAAACTAATCATATTGAAAGTTTATTAGGGATGTCAAGCCCTTATGAACTAGCCCGAGGCTAACCAAGAGGGGGTGGGGGTGAATTGGTGTTTTAAAATTCTCAAATAAAAATAATGATCTTTTGAAGTATTTTAAAATCATAAACCAAACAATCATTCACTAGAAAATAAAGTGCAGATATTAAATGCGAAAAATGCACTAAGAAAGAATACACCATATGAATGTTCGTTAGGGATGTTAAGCCCTATAAAACTGGCCCAAGCTAACCAAGAGGGGGGGGGAGGTGAATTGGTATTTTAAAATATCTTTTCACAAAGAAAAAATCATATAAACCAAAATCACACCACGAGAAAAATAAATGCGGAAATTAAAAGTGTAGAAGCAAGAAACAAGAACACAGAAATTTATAGTGGTTCGGTCAACTCAACCTACGTCCACTCCCCGGAGGCGCCCTCCATGTATTGCACTACAAACGTGACTCTCCTTTAGCCCCCACAGCTAGGCGGAGAAGCCTTTATAAAGCACCTCCTTTTTGCCACCCCGGCAAGGCAGAGAACCTATCTCCTTTTTCTTCGTCCTGAAGCTGGCAGAGAACCACAACCAGATGCTGACTCCTTACCCCTACCGACTCTTCCACGGACGAGAAACTCTAGATGAAGAAGAAGCAGAGCGATCCTTGAAGCAACCCTTGTGAATCCCCTCACAAGCTCCCCCTCACAGGATCCTCTCTCTCTCCCTCTCTCTCTTTCTCTTTTCAAGGCCTTCTCAGGTCAAGGCAGCAGCACAAAGGTTGTTCAAAATGTTGAACAAGAGCTCTTAAATAAAAGAGTTTCAAAGGAGCTCATTAACTGCAAGTTGCCGACAATATCGTCCAGGCCGATATGGACATCGGCCTGGCCGATCAGTATAAAGCTTAGAAGACCGGTCAGAGCATCGCCCTGAATGTAAACTGGATGATTTAAAATTGGCTTGATTGTCCAGGCTGATCTTACAATCGTCCTAGCCGAACAGTTTAAATCAGAGGAAAATCATCCAGAGCATCGCCCTGAATTCAAGCTGGCCGATATTTATCGTCCTGAAGTAACTAAGGTTTTTGAATAGATCGTCCTGGCTGATCCTGTGATCGTCCAGGCCGATCCTGCGATCGTCCAGGACGATATGATCGTATCAATCATCCTTAATTACTCCCTTGATTTCCTGATCAATTAAGGCATAATTTGTGAATATCGTCCAGGCTGATCAATGATCATCCTGTGATCATCCTGGTCGATTCTTGGATCATCCAGTAAGATTAGTTCAAATAAATAAATATTATGGAGAACATCATTCTAGTCATCTAGGAAGAAATTATGGTTTGTTTTGCTGATCATCTAGGTTGATCCTATGATTGTCAAGGATGATGTGATGGATTAATCAAATCTTAATTGCTTTCCTTAATCATTATACTAATTTAGGCTTTATTGTAATACATCGTCCAGGATGATGTCATGTACGATGTCTAAAAATAATAACTTGCCTAAAATGGTTAGTGGCTGATTCTTTTTGATTTGAGCATATCATCCCAGATAATGATAATATCATCTAGGAGGATTTGCTTAATTCAGATACTTTAACTAGGATGACCTAATTAGGGCTTTTGTTTTTAACTGACCATCCATGATGATTTTGGATTATCCCGGATGATATGATTAAAAATTAAATGATATAAAATAGATATAATTTTTCCCTCTGAATTTGTGTGTGCAAGATTACTTAGCATCAGGACCCACTTTATTACATTTGACTAAAGAAAAGGTAAAAATACTTGACATACACTTATAGACTGACTCAGTCCTAATCTATCTAACTTTGAGCTGGCTTTATTTTTAATTGACCTTATAGACCTAAAACGTTAATAGGTAGGGCAATCGTAGAAAAATCGAGATGTCAGAAATTTTTACTATCATCAAAATTATAATCCCTGAATCCAGATTTGTAACAATCTCCCCCTTTTTTATGGTGATAAATATTTGATAGAAAGTTTAACTTAAGTAGTTAAATAAAACATAATGTGAAGAAAAACATTATGAACCAAGCAATGAAAATTTTACTAAAATCAAATAGATTGTATAAACACTAAATAACAGTAGTAAAAAAATAGTACAACGAAACAACACAAATATTACAACTACTCCCCCTTTTGACATCACAAAAAGAAGAGAATCTGAAAAGAAAAATAGAATAGAAAATAGAAACTAATCAACATAAAAAAAATAACTCAAGTAAATAATCTACAAGTACAAAGGGACATGAACATCAGAAAGAAGTAGTGGTGGTGGCTAAAGAAACTTGAAATAGTAATGAACTGCTCCCTAAACCCGACCACGTCATGGTTGTGCTACTATTGATGTTGTGCCACGTATGCATCAAATCTAACAACATCCTCTTCATGATGCTGTTCATGTGCAGCAACATAAGAGTCAAACTAAGCCTCCCATTGGTCGAACCACTCTACTAGTTATTCCAGCTACGAGTGCTGGAAGATCGGAGCAGGTGCAGGAATAGGTGCAAGGGCAGCTTCCTCCTCAGCTCTCTCAGCCTCCTCATGCTCCAGGTGGAGACGAGTACTGTGAAGATCATGGAAGGATCTATTGGTGTAGAAGGCAGACTGAAAATTAGGTGGGGCTAAATATTGAACGTTATATTTGGTTTCCAGGACATATGCTATGATGTGTCCTAAGGCAAGGTTAGACTTTCTTTTGTTATCTAGTTCCCTAATACTGATCAGATGCTAATTGTATCAAAAAAGAAGATCAACAACATTGAACTCTCTATGGGCCATGATGTAGAAGGTGGTGATTGAAAGGAGAGAAGTGATGCAGATATGATCACCAGCCTTACATATTACTAAGGTGTGAAGTACATATTGGGTTATCCTAGCATCTTTAACTAAGGTGCTAGACACCCCATCATGATTGGAGATATGAATGTTTCTTAGAAGGTGATTGGCAAAAGCCTAGTCATAATCAAGATCTTGAAATAAGAGGTAAAACTTTCCTCTAGTAGTAGACAATTGGAGGAGTTATGGCAGTCCTGATAAGTAATTTTGACAGTTTATTTATTAACATAGTACTGAAGGGAAGTGTAAGTGGAGTTGATCCTAAGGCTCGCTCGCAAAAAATTCATAAAGAAGTTCAAAATTAAAAGGGAAGGTGAGTGTGAGGATGATGGTGAGGGAGGTGTGAGTAAACAAATTAAGGATAGGGTAAGTGTGCATATGAGGGTTGACGGTCCTAGACAATGTGATCTCGATAGTCTTGTAGTGTATGTAGGCAGCTTTGTCAATAGCCTGGCCCTCGAAGAACTTCCAACCAGTATTCTAGAGAGCTTTACACCCCCCATTGAACAAATGAGGGAGAAGAAGGAAGGATTATCCAGGATTGAAGAAGGAAGGTGCGACAAAAATGATTCAAAAAGGTTGTTTATAAAGAATCGACCATATCATCCAGGATGATCGTAGAATCGTCCAGGACGATCAGGCAAAATTATCACATCCCAGATGATTGGTCAAAAAAGTGGTTATATCGTCCAAAATGATCAGACATCATCCGGGATAATTAGACACAAGCAATTATCTTGAGGAGTCATACTAGATAATTATTGAAAAAGTAGATTGTCTAGGATGATTTGGTGGATCATCCAAGACGATCTACAATAATATATCGTACCGGCCAAATTTAAAACGTGTAACATCTTTGGCCATGTGGATCTTCCAAGATGAATAAGTGGATTATTAAGATGATCACAAATAATTGAAACAGAATTTGATCAGGTCATCTAAGATGATGAGGATCATCCAGGACTATCTCAAATCGTTAACTCAGATTAACTATAGATGAAAGATGAAGGGTGATGTAATGACATCGTCCAGGATGATAGGAATATCATACAGGATTATAGGAATATTGTCCAGGACAATGTGATAAAAAATTAAAGATTTTGTGGATGGATGGAGGTGATCAGAGAAGGCCCTAAAATAAGAAAAAATAATAAAAAATAAAAATAGAATAATGAAAAAGATTACAAAAATGATAAAAAAGGAATGAAAAATAATTTTTTTATCAAAGCACGATTATGATAAATTTTTTATGTGATTGAATTAAAAATTTGTAAGAAAATGAGTTAACATCATCAAAATCTGAAAAATGGTAGAACAATCGATCATATTAACCCCAGCTTAGACTTCTTACAGGGCAAACCATCTTTCAAAAATAAAGTTCTAACTAAGAAAAAGCATTTGGATAAGAAAAATTTATCCGTTCAAACCTTATTTCTAAAAAAAATATCTTATAAAATAATATACCAAAGTTATTAGTCACAATTATGAATTTTGAAATTAAGTATTTGAAAATATCAAGTGACACATGAATTCTTCTATGATTTAAAGGTTTGAAAGAGAATGTAGCTTGCTTTCTTGTGGGCTCATTTTGTACCTCTTATCAATTAGTTGGCGTACTTTATGCATCTTTTGATTTTTAATACACTTTGTATATCTTTCAAATTTTTTTTTTACGATCATTGTTTATCTTTTTAGTTCTTCCTTTTTTGGCACATTTTGTGCCTCTTGTCATTTTTGTAAGCTAGCACCCTTTCGAAACTTTTAAATACTCTTAGTTGTGAGAATATCTTCTAGGTATTAGAGAAAAAAACTCACTCTTTAATATAAGAAATAGTATACCACAAAGCAGAAATAAATTCATATGATAAATGCAACTACAAGATTATGAAAGCTTGACATTAATTTAATAACTTTGAACAATATTTATATAAGATAGATTATTTTAGCAAAATAGAAAAGATCTCAATCGCAAAATCCATTTGTTAATTTGAGATAGACTTTTATTTAGAAAAGAAAATTATACCGCTAAAAGAAGTTAGAGGAAGGGAAACAATCTATAATGTTTCTCCCTTTAATTAATTTAGGGATGTCAAACATTGATTACAAATTTTTAAAACAAAAATAAGGCATAAAATATCATTTCAATAGTGACCAAAAAGAAAAATTAAAAGAAAAAACTAAAACATCAGAAATGAAAACACAAAAAATAATAACAAATAAAAAAAAATAAACCTAAAAACAAAAGAAAAGTTAGAAACAAAAGAACAGAAAACAACAACAAATAACAGATCAAAAAACATAAAATTTAGAATTCAATAAACATCAAGTCCATGTATTTATGTCAAACACACCCAATCTGGTCCTTAAGATGATGAATGTGTCAAAGGCCATTAGTTTAGTAAAGATAGCAGACAGTTAATTCTCAATTGCTACATGGTATAACTCAATGTCTCCTTTGGTAACATAATCTCTGATAAAGTGATGCCTTATGTCAATGTATTTGTTCCTTATATGTTGGATAGGATTCTTAGATATGGATATGGCATTAGTGTTGTCACAAAGGATTGAAATTGTGCCTACAAGTAATCCTTATTCCAGAAATTGTTGCTTCAACCAAAGGACTTTGGCCACAAAACTTCCTAAGACAATATACTCAGCTTCAATAGTGGAAACTACAATAGAATTTTGATTTTTAATGGACCAGGAGACTAAAGACTATCCTATAAATTGGCAAATTCCAGAAGTGCTTTTTCTGTCCACCCTACACCCTACAAAATCAGAATAAGAATATCCAAAAATCTCAAAAGAAGTGTTGTGCATAGGATACCAAATTCCTAGGTTTTGGGTCCCTAAGAGATATTTAAGGATTCTCTTAACTATAGTCAAGTGAGATTTTTTAGGATCAACATGAAAGCTGGCATAGCAATAAACACTAAACATTATATCAAGTCAGCTAGCAGTCAGGTAAAGTAGTGATCCAATCATTCCTTTGTACTTCTTTTGATCAAAAGATTTTCTATTTGGGTCCTTATCCAACTAAACACTAGAGCTCATGGGAGTATTTATTAGCTTAACTTTATCTATTTCATAGTTCTTCAAGATGTCCTTAATATACTTTGTTTGATTTAGAATGGTTCCATCATCCAATTATCTTATTCTTAACCTTAAAAAGTAAGATAACTCTCCCATTATACTCATCTCAAATTTTTTACTAATTATTTTAGAAAAATAATCACATAATTTTTTATTAGAAGATCCAAAAAATATATCATCAATATATATCTGAATAATGTGTAACTCATCTGCTACTTTCCTCAAAAATAGGGTGGTGTCTACACTCCCCTTAACAAGATCCATCTCTAGTAGGAATGTGCTAAGCCACTCATACCATGCTTTGGGTGCCTGTTTTAAAGCATATAAGGCCTTTTCTAATTTGAAAACATGATTTAAAAATTGAGAACTCTCAAAACCTTGGGGTTTCTCTAAAAATAAATCCTCTTTTATTACCCGATTTAAAAAAGTACTCTTAACGTCCATTTGTAAAAGCTTAAATCCCTTATAACATAGCACTCTAATAACTTCCGATCTAGTTACGGGGGAAAAGGTCTCCTCAAAATCAATCCCTTCTATTTGGTTGTACCCCTTAGCCACCAATCTTACCTTATTCCTAACCACTACATAAGAATCATTCATTTTATTCTTAAAAACCTATTTGGTTCCTACCACACTTTAGTTCTTAGGTCTTTCTACTAACTCTCAAAGATCATTTCAGAATTCATCAGAAAGGGCTTGATTAATGTTGGTGGGTTCAATCATTGACATAAATGGCGAGTGGTTCACTTCCTTCTTAAGTTTATGCCTAGTTCTAACACATTCAAAAGGGTCACCTAAAATCAATTCTTTAGCATGACTCAAAGAATATCTCCAATCTGTAGGTAAAGTGTGTCTAGGTTCTACCCTTTCCTCCATATTTATATTTTCTACTCCTTGGGTAATCTCACCTACTCCTTCAGTGTTTTGAGGCTCTACCCTTTTCTCCAAATTTTCAACACATTGAGTAATCTTTCTAACTTCATCTTCTTCCTCAACTCTAAACTTCTTAGGATCATATTCTTCAAACACTACATGAGTAGTCTCCTGCACCACCAATATCCTCTTGTTAAACACCCTAAAGGATTTCCCCACACATGAATATCCTAAGAACACTGATTAACTAGATTTTGGGTCAAATTTTCCTAAGGTGACTTCCCATTATTAATAATGAAAACCTTACAGCCAAAGATATTGAGGTGGGAAAGATTTAGTGTTCTACCCTTAATGATCTCATAGGGTGTTTTGTTCCATTTGGATATAACATTCACCCTATTCAACACATAACAAATTGTGTTTATTGCTTCAACCCAAAGGTATTTTGGAAGTGAATACTCAACACACATGGCTCTAGCAGCTTCAACTAAGACCTATTCTTCCTTTTAGCTACCCCATTCTACTGAGGGGTTCTAGGAGCTGAGAAGTTGTGACTAATCTCTTCACACTCACAAAGTCTCCAAATCTCTCATTTTCAAACTCTCCACCATTATCACTATGCATGGTCAAGATGTCATAACCTAGATTTTTCTGAATTCAAGTGGAGAAGGATCTAAACTCATCAAAATTCTCACTCTTATGTGATAAAAATTTAATCTAAGGAAACCTCGAGTAGTCATTAATAATAAAAAATCTATAAACTTTTCCCCCTAAGCAGGCAGTGTTAATGGGTCTAAACAGATCCATGTGAAGGACTTCTAAAGCTAGAGGTGCTAATCTCTTTAATGAGATGGAAAGATGATTGGACTTGCATCCCTAGTTGACAAGCATCACACATGTGGTCTTTAGTGAACTTAAGCTTGGGGATACCTCTAACTAGGTTCTTTTGGGTTACTCTCCTAAGTTTTTTCATGCTGGCATGACATAACCTCTTGTGCCACAACTAAGACTTATTAGCAATAGATTTTAAGCAAAATGAAATAGCATATTCATTTTTATTTAAATCAAGTATGTAAATATTGTTAATCCTTTTCCCCTACAAAACAATATTGTTATTCAAGCTAATAATGCATGTGTTTGCAAAAAAAATAATAATAAAACACTTATCAAAAAGCTGATTGACACTAAACAAATTATGTTTTAAGTCATCTACAAGCAAAATATTTTCAATCAAAAGGTTCTTGGAGTTTCTGATTATACCTACACCCACCACTTTCCTGGTGGTGTTGTCTCCAAGAGTAACCTTAACTCCAGCTCTGGCCTTTAGTGAAGAAAATTAATTTGCAAGTCATGTGTCATGAGCATCTGTTGTCCAGGTACCACATGCTCTCATGAGGTCTTTTGTGAGAGAACCCCTACAAAATTATCAAACAATAGATTTAGGAACCTAAATAATTTTGGGTCCCTTCTTATGGAAAGAAGAATGCAATATATATGTGTTATGCTATAAATCATATAATTTGGGTCGCTGCACCTAATATGTACTATAGTAAATAGTGCAAGTGTGTAGCATGCACATAAAAAACATCTAACACCAGAAAAAGGGTTTACTAATCTACTCGGGTGGTGATTCCTCTTTTTAAAGTTGTGTGATGCATGCAATGATGCTTTATCATTTTCCAATACTATGAGTTTTACTTTTAATGCTTTATTTTCATATTCATAAGCTATCACTTCCACTTTTAGCTAATGTTCATTATTATCTATCTCCTATGTAAGTTCCTCTAATTTCTTTAACTCTTTTTCTAACTCAATATGAGATGACTTCAAGGTATCATGTGCATCAAATAATTTAATATGCTTTTTATTTAATGCATCAAACTCATCAAATAATGACATGTGATTGCTATCAAGTGTGGAGTGATCTTTAAATAAAACTTTATGTACTTTTTGCAAATTTGAAAATTTCAATTTTAGGCTAGCATGCGATTTCTTAAGTTTCCTATATGATGCATGAATTTTTTTAGAAATTTCAAGTGATTGATCGTAGGTTAGTTCACATACCCCATCTTGGGACCAAGATGATCCTCTGCCATCAAACACAAGTTTGTTGTCTCCTCTTAAGCTTTAGTCTTGGAGGAGTTAGATACATAATCTGACCAAAACGTCTTTTAAATCTACTTCTTATCCTTCCTGAATATGAGTTTCTCCTCACCCTTCTCCTTACTTGGGTAAGCCTTAAGTGTAAGACAACCAGCTTTAATATGTCCTAGCATCCTGCATTCAAAACAAATCATATCAAAACAGCTTTTAGAATTCTTGCTATTCTTACCTTTGTTCCACTTCTGATGGTGCTTTTGTTTCTTCCTTAAAAAGCTTTTGAATTTCCTAGTGATTTAGGAAACATCATCACTATCAGACCTAAAAGAATCACCATCTGTATTGTTATCCTTCAGCGCCACAATTTTCTCCTTCTTATTCTCACCTGCATCAAGTTGTCTTTGGTTCACTCCTTGCTTAGAAGTAATGAGTGATCCATGTAAGTTATCAATAGAATAAGTATTCAAATCCTTAGATTTAGTTATTACAGTTATTTTAACATCAAAGGAGAAGGCAATCATCTCAAAGTTTTGTTAACTTTTTCATAGTTACTTAGCTCTCTTCAAAGGCATGCAATGAAGTGACAATTTGAGTAAACCTAGTATACATATTAGATATCGATTCACTAGGTTTCAAGAGAAACAGTTCATAATCATGAAGCAAAATATTCAACTTAGATTGTTTAACTTCATTTGTCCCTTCACAAGTGATACATAATTTATCCCAAATTTCTTTACCAGTTGTATAAGTTGAGACACGCATATAATCTTCCAATTTTAAAGCACATAAAAAATAGTTTAAGCATTTTGCATTAAGTTGTGCTAAGTCCCTATCATCAAAAGTCCATTTTATAAAAGGAAGTTTAGTTTTTATGCCCTTACTTTTACGTGATGGTGATAAATAACCTTGTTTAATAAGCATTGACATGTGATAGTCAATTGATTATAAAAATATGGACATGCAAGTTTTCCAGAACTCAAAAGGAGTATTGTCAAGCATTGGTGGTCGGGTAATGGAATACCCTTCTGTAGTATTCTTATTATCAAAGTTAGCAATGGATCAAAATTTAAAAGTTTTTAAAAACTCAATTTTATGAATCCCGCTCTGATACCACTTGAAAGTTTGTTAGGAATGTTAAGCCCTTATGAACTAGCCTGAGGCTAATCAAGAGGGGGGGAGGTGTGAATTTGTGTTTTAAAATTTCTTAAATAAAAATCATGATCTTATGAAATATTTTAAAACCACAAACCAAATAATCATTCACCAGAAAAAAAGTACATAAATTAAATGCAAAAAATGCAATAAGAAATAACACACAAGATTTTATAGTGGTTTGGTTAACTTGACCTACGTCCACTCCCCAGAGCCTCTCCTCTCAGTATTGCACTAAACTCAGTGACTCTCCTTTTGCTCCCACAGCAAGGTGGAGAAGCTTGTACAAAACTCCATTTTATAAACCCCGGTGAGGTAGAGAACCCAACTCCTATCACTTCCTCATGTAGTAGGCATAGAACCCGACTGCTTTTGCTTCCTCATGAAGCAAGCAGAGAACCTCAATCAATTACAAAAGTAGACCTATCTAGAACCTCCATGGAACTAGGGATGATGACTGGAGAAGATCCTTGCTTGGAGCAACCTTTATGAAAACCTAACAAACTCCCTCTCACAAGATCTTCTCTCTCTCTTTCTCAAACTCTCTCTCTCTCCTGTTAGCTCTCTCAGGTCAAGACATCAGAAAAATATCACATCTTGAATAAACAAAAGATCTTATATAGAAGGGCTTCAAATTTTCCCTAAATTAAAACAAATCGACAAAGATTATCTAGGATAATCGACGGATCATCCTGTATAATTAGTACAAATTCAGCTTAATCAGCCAAAATGATCTGAGGAAGGCTGGATGATTAGAAGATTTATTTGTTCTGATCATCTAGGATGATGAAACATCATCCTGTATTATTTGTTCAAAAATATCAATTATCGTCTAGACCTTTGCTCTATTTAGCTAGACTTTTCATGTTGGATGATGAAAAATAACTGATCATTTAGGATGATTATTGGATCATCCAGTATGATTAGTTCAAATGAATACATATAATCCAAAACAACATTCTAGTCATCTAGGAAGAAACTAAAGTTTGTTTAGCTCATCATCCATGATGATCCTACGATCATCTAGAATGATATGATCGATCAATCAAACCTTAATTGCTTTCCTTAATCATCAGAATAATTTAGGAATAATTATAATGCATTATCCTAGATGATGTCCTATACGATGTTTAAAAATGATAACATGCCTAAAAGATTTGGAAGCTAATTCTTTTTAATTCAAGCATGTTATCCCGGACGATGATAATATTGTCTAGAATGATTTGCTTAATTCGGTTGCGTTAACCAGGGTGCCCTAATTAGGGTTTATATTAACTTATTGTCTAGGATAATTTTGGATCTTTTCGGACAATATGATCAAAAATAAAAAACTGTAAAATAGACAAAATTTTTCCCATTAAGTGTGTGTGTGCAAGGTTACTTAGCATCAGTACCAACTTTGTTACATTTGATTCAAGAAAAGGTAAAAAACACTTGACATACACTTACATGTAACTCAGTCCTAATCCACCTATTCTTGAGCTGGCTTGATTTACAATTGACCTTGTGGACCTGAAACGTTAGTAGGTAGGACAACTGTAGAAAAATAGAGATGTAAGTGTTGAGTCCAGTAATTAGGTTGTTAAGCCTAAGTAAGTGTCCCAAGGCTACCAAGAGGGGGGTGAATTGGTAGTTTTTAAAATTTTAAACCCTCTTAAAAATAAAGTTGAACCGAAATAAAATTTTCTTTTTAAAGTTAGTAGAAAAATATTTTTCAACCACAGAGTTGTTAAAACTGAAATTTAAAAGTGCGGAAACGTAAAAGCTATAAAGTAAATGACACCAGATTTATAGTGGTTCGGTCTATAACCAGACCTACATCCACTCCTCAGAGGCACCCTCTGAGTATTGCACTAATACCAATAGTGACTCTCCTTTTGCACCCACAGCAAGGCGGAGAAGCCCTTACAACACACTCTTTTCACCACTCCCCGGTGCGGTAGAGAACCGTCCGTCCTTTTACACAAAACCAAGTGTTGGCAGAGAACCGTCGTCCTTTCACACCCTCCAAGTGTAGGCAGAGAGCCCTTCGTCCTTTCACACTCTCCTAGTGTGGGCAGAGAACCCTTCGTCCTTTCACACTCTCCTAGTGTGGGCAGAGAACCCTTCGTCCTTTCACACTCTCCTAGTGTGGGCAGAGAACCCTTCGTCCTTTCACACTCTCCTAGTGTGGGCAGAGAACCCTTCGGCTGTTCACACTCTCCAAGTGTCGGCAGAGAACCGGACCTTCTTGAATGATCTTCTCACAAGAATCTAGAAGGAAGAAAGAAAAAGAGTGAAGAAATCCAATTTCACAAGTAGAGACTCTTACCTTAGCAATCCAAGTGAAGCCTTCTCGCTCCAGTGGTAGGAATCCTCCTTTGAATGCTCTCTTCCACTCTCTCCTTGGCTATTCTCTCAAAAGGCACGAAGATCAAATGACAAAAAGATTGGGTGGCAGTCTAATTTGGACTATTTATATAAAAGACAAGTGAAACCGCCCAAAAACTGCAAATTTTCAATTCTGTACGCAGTGAATCGTCCTGTACGATCCTGGATCGTCCTGGACGATTTTACTTAAACGATCTGAAACGACCCAATTTGTATATGTGTACGAACTGACTTCGTACATCTGATCGTCCTGTACGAACTTGGTTCGTCCAGTACGAACGGTTATTACAAGGTCGGTTCTAGAAACTGCTGAAAACTGTTCTAAGTCGGTTTGTCGTTTGAACGAAAATGTGGTCGTCTGGACGAAAATTTTCCAGAGAGCCGATCGTCCTGGACGATTATTTATTTCGTCTGGATGAAAATTTTCCAGAGAACCTATCGCCGCGGACGATAACTTGTTTTCGTCTGTACGAAAAAGTTCCAGAGAGCTGATCGTCCTGTACGATATTTATTTTCGTCTGGACGAAAATTTTCCAGAGGACTGGTCGCCTCGTACGATGGTAAAATTCGTCTGGACGAAAATTTTGCAGAGAACCCATCGCTTGGGACGATGATAAATTTCGTCCTGGACGAATAGGACTTAGAAAATTTTTCAAGGCAAGTTCCTATTCGTTCCAAGTGCTCTATAGGAGATAACTGACAGATCGTCCAGTACGATAAATATCGTCCTGTACGATCAGTATAGAATTTCAAGATCTCCTTATTTGTGTGTGTGTGTGAGATTTTATTCACTCAATTACAATCACTCCCTTTCAAAGTTAATTCAAAGAAAAGATAAACATCAATTAAACATAATATCTCATGTTGAATTTGAATTGAAGTTTTCGTAGTCTGGAGTCTGATTTTCCTGAAATGTTAGTACACACAAGAGCAAGTGCAAATCTTCTGAAATTGTTAGGAGATAACTATACATTTGAACAATAATGTTTGGAATCATCAAAACTACATAAGTTGCATAAATATAACTCATTCAAATAGCAACTATTCAAACAGTAAGAAGTGTTTTCTATCATCAAAATTATAATCCTTGAATCCAAATTTGCAACACATACTGTATAATTTTGGTTCATACGAGACAATTTTTCTAGGTAGTTCCTCCAGCAAGAAGTTAATCAAATCTTGGACGAAAAAATTTCAAAGTACTATTCATGCTATATGAAGTTGCCTTTGTATAGATGATGTCTAGAATATGAAATTATTGCGAATATTTTTGTGCATACGAATAGGTAAATATTTGGAACTATTCATTCAGTATGATATTGCATTTGTACAGACGATGTCTAGAGTATGAAATTGTTGCAAACATTTTTTGTCAATACGAATAGGTAAATTTTTTGAACTATTCATCCAGGACAATCTTGAGTTCATACAGATGATGTCTAAGGTAAAAAAAATTAATGCGAACATTTTCGTCCATATGAATAGGTAAATTTTTTCAATTGTTCATCCAGGATGATCTTGAGTTCGTAAAGATGATGTCCAGAGTATGAAATTGTTGCAAACATTTTTGTCTAGTTGAACATCAAAGAAAACCGAATTAATTTTAAAGGCTGATATGTGGTTTATACTGTACAATGTGCATGTACAAAAATGTTTCTTATAGGATCATATGAGGAAAACTTTGAACTATTCGTACGTATGATCGTTGATCGTATTGCATGATTGTGGACGATCAAAATTGAAATATTCAATTTTTGGATGGTTTTTTTTCATGCTTTTCCTATATAAAGTCCTTAAAATTTATTTGGATGAATTCTTCTTCATTTTTCTAGAGAGCAAAAGTGTGAGAGTGATTTGGGAAGAGTGTTAGAGAGAGAGTTCTTATAAATTGAGAGTGTGAAGGGTTCACAAGGTTACTCAATGGTGAGAATCTCTTTGTGTTTGTAGAAATTCTCCTCCTTAATTATTTGAAGACGCTCGAGGGAAGATCTTTGAAGAAGATCCAGTTCTCTGCTAACACTTGGAGAGTTTGAAAGGATGTTGATTCTCTACTGACACCACGAGGGTGTAAAAGGACGCCGATTCTCTGCCGATACTAGGTGGGTGTGAAAGGATGCCAGTTCTCCACCAACACTTGGAGAGTGCAAAAGGATGATGGTACTCTTCAAATACTTGGAGGGTGTGAAAGGATGATGGTACTCAACTGTACCAGGGATTGGTAAAAGAGAGGAAACTTATAAAGGCTTCTTCGCCTTGCTGTGGGGGAAAAAGGAGAGTTACCTTGGTAATTGTGCAATACCTGAAGAGGGAGTCTTCAGGGAGTGGATGTAGGTCTTGTTGGATCGAACCACTATAAATTTTTATATTTTTTTACATTTCCACATTTTTATTTTCCTATAATTTTTTTTTTGTAGTTAAAACTTTTTTTTTTACAACAATTTTATAAAATGGTTTTCATAAATTTCTAAAGAATTTTAAAATAACTAATTCACCCCCCCACCCCCCCCTCTCGGATAGTATTGGTACTACTACTATAGGTCTAATAGCCTATACAGACTTTTCACAGTCAAGAATCATAAAATCAAAATACAATCTGAAATCAAATTCAAATAAAAAAATCAAATCCAAAGAAAATATCCAAAATCTATTGCTAAAATCTAAACCCAAAATTGTGGTAAAAACTAGTTTTTGGGGAAATTCAATTCCTTCAAAACCCTATCAAATAATATTGGATTTATGATCCATTAGTTGCTTATTGATGAGGCATGTTATTAGGGTTAGCAAAATATTTTGGAGGCATTCCAAGCCTCCTAAACCCCAAAAATGAAATTCATTTCCAAAGGCTACAAAACCTTTAAATATTTATAGTATATGCCACTTGTCCTTACATCTTGTAGAAAATCATCTTGGAAACCTCTCCAAAACTCTTGGAAATGTTCATAATCTTTTTCATGATGCATTGAACCAACATTGACCCTTGGCAGACCATGGTTGACTATAAAACCTCTAAAACCCTTAAAGTATTAAATAAGTTAGAACAAAATTTTCCTTAAACTTTAATAAGGCCCAATTAAACAAATCTATAAAACCTCCTCCAACACATCACATATATGGAATGATGTGTATTGAGCCTAACTCCAAGCTTTCGTTAAGCATTCTTGACTAAATTAGCCTTTAAAATTCAAAAAGTCAACTTTTAATTTTTTTAATCAAATTAATTCTTCATATCACCTAAATTTACTTAATTGTATGCCTTTAATGATCCCAAGCCATTTGTGAGTCAATTAATGGTGAGTTGACAAGTGAGACAATTCTTGGTGAGTTGACTTGGTAAACTCACCTAAATTGGTCAAATTCTTCATATACACACTTTAAAAATGCAAATTTCACATCCATGCAACCAAATCCTTTAAAATTTATGCAAATATCCTCTTGAAGTTTCTTTGGATCCATCCTAGGTTGCTTAACCAAATTTGTAAAATCAACATGATCAATTCCACAAAAATACTCAAATGGTTAAATTTGCCAAATTTCCGAAATCCCTCCACGCCAATCTATTTGGCAAGCTTAAACGGATTACAGAATCATCCTCATCACCTCTTAGTTCATTTTTAAGTTTTAGTTTAATCCAAATCATCACCATGTGACCACTTGTGTATAATATGCCATAAAACCCTTTCCACAACACTTATCCATGCATTATCCTTCACTTAACCAACAAAGATGCTCTAAAAAGCTCCATCAATGTAGAAAGCATCCAAGAGGACAACAAAGAAATCCTAGCCCTGGGTGTTGGCTCAAAATCTTGGGTTAGGTGAAATGGATCAAATGACCCGTTCAAGCATCTTTCATGGTCCAAAGCATTTTAAGACCTCTTTTTTTTTCTCCAGCTCTTCAAACACTCTCTAAGCCTTCTCAAGTCTTCTCCCATCCTTCCTTAGCTTCCAAAACCCTTATTTGAGAAGAAAGAGAGAAAGAGACGAGAGCGGATAGAGAGAAAGTGATAATCTTCAAATATATTTCAATCTAATGGAAAATAAGGTTTTAGGTCTTAAAGTAAGTTGAGGAGTACATTAGTAGGAGTCCAACTAATTAAAAATCAAATAAATCTAATGTCTAAATCAAGGTATTTTGTCAAAATAAGCCTAAAATTTCTCTTTAAAAGTATTTCCTAAAAGTGATTTTAAGAATGATCAGACACTATCCCACTCTTCATCTAGGTTTGGGGAAGATTTTTTAAACTTTCATTGAATTTGGATGAGTATTTAAGAAGTTATGAGCATTTAAAGTTTTTGTTCATTGGCTGAAATTGAATTAAATGCATTAAATAATATCAAAACATGCTCATAAGTTAAAAATTCACCCAAAATTTCTCAACAAATTTTGATATTTTGACATTCTTGGGCTCATTGGAGAGGTCTTGAGCCAAAATTTATCAAAAAATTAATTTCATATTATTTTGACCATTGGATTTTGAGTAAAGTATATTTGCATCCAAACTAATTTTCTTGATTTTCTCATTACCCAATGGTCCAATGGTTCTCAAATTTTTATAATTCATATTTGGGTGTGCTGCCTATGTTCCCTAGTTTTCTCTGGTAATGGTGAGCTTTGAATTTTTAAGGTCATGTGTCAAGATTTGACCCATAATTTTGAAAATTCATAATGTTCAAATACATAATTTTTTTTTCTTTTAATTTTATGTGGTGTGTTTATGTTTATGCAAGGGTTAGTAAGCCTTTGATTTCACCTAAATCTAGTAAGTATAACTCTTGAAACAAATCAACAAAGTTATAGATGCAATTAACTTTGGTGATTGATTTTGAAAACTATGTGGATTTTGGTGACACCTAGTGGTTTTCAAGCACATATATATGTACATATGTTTCAAATTTCACTATATTTGAAGGTCATTTGGCCTATCATTTAGCAAACTTGAGATTCATGCTCATAATTAACATAAAAATTTCAAAACTTTATAGTAAATCTAAATTAAATCCAAAAATTCAAACTAAATGTCAAATTTCTCAAAATTAAGTGCTCAACCCATACAATTTAAAATCTTAAAAACAAACCTATATAATTCTATAGAATTTTAAAAATTAAGAAAAATCATTAATTAATTAAAATAAATAATATAAAAACATTAAAAATATCAAATAAATTTAAACATTTTTATGAATCCCTAGGAGTCATTCCTGACATTTGGGGAAGATTTAAAGAGGTTTAGTGTTGATTTGGTGCAAAAATAATAAAACCTCTCTAATTAAATAAATAAACAATTTATTAAAATTATCAAAATTCTAAAATTCATAACTAATTCAAGAAAACTCCAAATTAAACAAACTCAAAGGCATTGGACTCATATCTGGGTCTAATATTTATAAAATTATAAAACTCTCATAATACATTGAAAAAAAAGTCAATATTTGGTCAAATCTAATTCATTAAAATTGTTAAACTTTTAAAAACTCATAAATAATTTGAGAAAATATCAAAATAACACGAACTTAAAGGCATTGGACTTATCTATTAGTCTAGTATTTGAAAAAAATAAAGAAATCTCTAGAATTTAATGTAATTCAAAAAGTTAAAATCTAGTCAAATTTAATTATTAAAATACATGAGAATAATTCATTAATTCAATAAAATAAAAAATTTAATAATTTCGTTAACTTATTAAAATAATTGAAATGCAAAACTATTATAACTAAACAAAAATACTATTCCCTCCATCCATGAAGTTTTTGGTAGAGTCACCTTTAGTTGTAGTGTTACATGTCCTAAGGATGCCTTGGTTCACATGCCCATTATGATAATGCCATAAATGAATTGATGGAATGTTGTTATTGAAATATAAAACTGAAATTAGTAATCAATGAATTGAAATCAACTAATTTTGCATGTTTGATATTCTTGCAACTTATATGTTTTTAATGATTTCAAATATTATTGATTTGATTAGTATTTCTCCTAACATATTTTTGGAAGAATTGTTTTGCTCTTGTGTGTACTAATATTTCAAGGAAATCGTACTCTGAATTACTGAAGACTTCAAATCAAGATTAGTTTAGATTTTACTGCAATTGAAGTCTATATTTTTCATTTTATTGAGTTTGAGAGAGTGTGATTGTAATTGAGTAACTGAGCACACACACACATCGAAAGAGAGTTTTAAAATTCATATTTTAAAACTGATAATACAGTACGATATAATTTCGTACAGGATGATCTGATCAGTTATTTTCCCTAATGAGCAATGGAATGAATAGAGATGACAAAATTTTTTCTAAGTATAGTTCATACGTATAATATTTTTTGACGTATCGGGACGAACAACTCTATTTTATCTAAATACGAAGATCGTATAGATGATAATTAATTTCATACAAGGATGATGCGCTCTATTTTGTTCACATATGATGATCATACGGATGATATTTAATTTCATACAGGAACGATGTCCTCTATTTTGTCACATATAAAGATCGTACGGATGATATTTAATTTTGTACAGGGATGAAGTCCTTTATTTTGTTCTCAAACGAATATCATATGGATGAAATTAATTTTTATACTGGGATGAATGTCTCGATTCTCATTTTGTTCATTTCAACTTTATGTTTTCGTATAAATGAACTTTGAATTTTTTCTGTTCATACCAGAGATTCTTATTTCATACGGATGATGATCGGGTACGAAATGATTTCATACCAATTCACAATGAGTTCATACGCAATAGTTTTGAATTATTTGTATGTATGAATATATGATCGTACAGTACGATCGTGTACGCTCAAAATTAAAAACTTCATTTTTATGGATGGTTTTTCATGTCTTTTGTATAAAAGGTCCACTGAAACTAATGTCTTGTCCATCTTGTCTCATGAACTTTCAAGGGCATTTGAAGGAGAGAGTGTGAGAGAGTGTTTGAGAGAGATTTCTTGCAAGTGAAGTTTGAAGGGTTCACAAGGTTACTCAAAGGTAAGGATCTTCTTGTAATTGTGGTTATCACTCTTCCTCTTGTCTTTCTAACTTGCTTTCTAATTTAAGCCGATGTATGTCTAAAGTGTATTAGATAGGTTTGGACTACTACTCTATAGTACTCAACTTATATGTAGGTTCTAAGAAAGACCTCAAATCATATGTTCTCACCCTATGGGAATATAATCCCAACTATTTAGTAAAATACCAACTCAAATATAAATTATTATCTATAAAATATTTAAGCCCAACATAGGATAGATTGGAGCCCTTCTGGGAGGTCCTAGAAATCTTAAGGGCTTCATACTCTTCATCCTTTGAATTCATGAAAGAACTATTCCAAATTGATCCAATCCCCTTCAAAATTTCTTTGCCTATCATCCTCGCCTTAATCATTAAAACCTAAATAAAATATTTGCTTCTACTTTAATCAAGAGTATTCTTAGGAGATTGAATTTTCTAGGATGTATTTAATTATAAAGGCTTTCTTTTATGGTGAACTTGTTACAAAAAATTTAAATAAACCCTTATCTTATTTTCATAAGATATGGAAAAATTCTTTAAGAACATAGACCATTTAAAAAACCCATTTTTGGTTTCAAATCACCTTATAGAGTATTATATTCACCTTTCAAGGTGATATGATATCATCATTGTGATGTTTGATAATGAAATGGAGAATTTTAAAACCTCATTTTTATCTTTAAATAATATTATGGAATGACACTTTTGTCTTTTGAGATGATATGTTATTCCTTTATTTATATTTGAATATGAAAATGAATGATTTTTAAAACTATTTTTTTTATTGGAATCCATTCTAGAAGATGGCATGCTATTCTCAATGCCATATTAGATCACAAGAATAGAAGCACCCTGAATCTATGTGTGGACATCTCAAATTTTTATTTTCCCACATGGTTTATTTGTTATAACTCAATTATATGGTTTAGGTTAATCCAATAACTGGGGCTCACTAGTTAGTAGGGTTAGGATATGAGGAGTCTAAGGCCAAAGCCTAAGGGGCATGAGTTTGAAAGGGTTAGTTCAATTCATGAAGGGGGGCATGTCATTTAAAAAGGAGATTTTGATAATTTGGATTATCTAGAATCGACCATGGTTAAACATGGGCTGGGTTGAGCTTAGGTGATCCATAGGGTTGGTTTAGAAAGGTTATGATTCATTGGCCAATATCTAGGTGAGATAGGTAAGCTAATGATATAGGTTTGGATATTTAGGGTATTTAGGAAATTATGTTGAACCATGGTCAAACATGCTTGAGTAAGGGCTAGGTTGGGTTTATATGAGTCTTACGATTAGTTTATAATGCCTTGGAATCAATCCTGAGGTCTAGGGTTAAGTTTAGTTCAAGAAGTATAGGTAAGATATGTTATGTTCATTTAAGGGTTATTTAGGAAATTTTAGGACTTAGGCTAATCTATGGTTGGTTGAGTTAATCAAGGGTCAAGGGTAAGTTAAACTAACCCAATGGAAGTTTTGGATTAGTTTGGACAATGCCTAGAGATAAAGACTCAAGTTTGATTTGGTTTGGGCAAAGGTTAGGGTATGGAGTGTCATTTTGGTAAATTTAGGTAATTTAGATATCATCAATTGTTTTGTACTTTGGTATGTTCCTTAGGGGTGGCTTAAGGATTTGGATTTCTAAGGTTAGCTAGCGTTAGGTTTCAAGGTTACCTCATAAGGCTCCTATAGGTTTCCTCTATATTAGGCTATGAACTCCTAAGGTCTAATAATAACCTATGGGAAGAATAATTAGCTTTATTAAAAAATGAGAACAACACAAGCATCAACTTTCAACTTTCTAAGCCAAAGTATTTCAAGTTGTAGACTGAAATAGATTTAGATTTTCTCAATGATTTATTTTCTTTATTTTCTTTTATATCCTTCATTGAACATCTAGGGTAACATAATGATACATTTATTGGGGAGTAAACATTGATGTCGATAGAATTAAAATGAGGACAAGGTTATATATACATCATCCTTTATAAAAGTGATTTCATTAAAGCATAGGAACTCCTCATGGGGATTTAGTTTTATATTTTAATTTATTTGAGATTTGGATTGAGATTGACTTATATTCAATTGAAATTTGAAGTTTTTTGAATTTGAGTAGATTTGAATATGATGTATTTGAATTTGGAAAATTTTCATTAAAGTTAGATTTATTCTATAAATGACTTGTTGACCTTATTTTTGGATGAGGTCAATATTATTCTTCCCTCTAGGAGATATTTAGAGATTAGATCTTCATATCTAAATATAGGTGTAACCTATCAAAAATTTTTTGAGGTAACCTATGGACCTAGCATTTATTTAACTCTAAGAACCTCAAAATTGTGTTAAACATTCATTAATGGCCTTAGATGGGTGCCAAACTCAACCTAAACGTATGCCCTAAGCCTAAAAAACCCCTAGATTGAACTTAAGTTTCAAAAAAAGCACTAAAATGCCCTCACCCTAAACCTATAGGGCAACATAAACTAGACTTGAATCCTTAGCCTTGGGGTTCATTCAAACTAATTCTAAAGCTCCATTAGAATTGATTTGACTCACCCTTAACCCTTAATCAAGCCAACTGACCAAAATTTTTCTAATTACATACATTTCATAAATGCCTAGCTAACCTAGTTGACCTAAACCTTGGGCTTAGACTCTAAAACCTAGGACTAAATCAACCCATGGTTAAACTTAAATATACATAAAGCTTATAAAATTACCTGAATAGATTTTCAAGGATAAACCTAACCCTAGACCTTAGTGTCCCACCCTTAAACACTTCCATAAGCTCAACTAAAAGTATCCCAACCTTTGGTGGACAATGGTTGTCCAAGTTACCCTTATTTGTTAAAATTTACTATTTATACTTTCTTTATTGATTGACCTTAAAATCTTCCCCTCATGACACTAACTCATGGCCATAAACTCCCTGGTTATAGGCTAGGTACCCTAACTTGCCCAGTCCATGGGATAATATATATTAACCCTTTGAGCTAGACTAAGGTGAACCAAAATAAGCTAAACATCAATTTAAGCTAATTTAGTGTGACCCACCATGGCTCTTTTATTTCTATTTGACCCTTAAAGAATTCTAAACTTATTCCCAATTGGTTAGACACTTTGCATGCCTTAGGTGGACATAAAAATGCCCTACCTAAACACCCATGTACTTTGAGTCCCACAAATAAACTTGCTACTGTATCTCAAGCCCTTGGTCAATCCTAGACAGTTCATAACACCTTAGAGGCCCATTCAAGCCCAGCCTCATTATAAAATCCCTCTGAAGTTCATTTTTGTGAGTGCTGTTAGTTCAGACGAACTGGCCTTAGTACGGGACAAACTAAAGAAAATTGTAAAGAATCTACCTGATTCATCTGGATGAACCTGTATGAGCCGGGATGAACCGTTGGGACGAAATTTTTCCAGAGAGCAAGTCATCTAGGGACGAATACATTTCGTCTGGATGAGATTTATACAGAGGGTAAATCGTCCCGATATGAATAGGAATCGCCCGGGATGATCCTGCTTGATTTAAATAGAGGATTTGAGATATTTTGAGATATTTTGAAGAGAGAGAAAAAGTAGGAGAGAGAAAGAGAAGGAAAGAGAAGGGAAAGCTTGATTTTGGAGGCCGCGGAGCGATTTACGTCCGACGACGCAGTTGGAAGAATTATTTATCTAGCAGTAAGGAATCCGAATCCTATTTCTGATTTCGAAGATTTCGTGTTTTGGTATTTTTCTGCTCAGTTTTGTGTTTCTGTTATCGAAAAACGTGCATATCTTTGTATTGACGAAACTTTTACCGCGTAACTTTTGGTATGTTATTAAACTAATGTTTTTGTACAATTTAAATATTTTATAGAAAGTTTTCACCGGCTATTTTGAGTTCTGTGTGACTTTTATCGAATAGAAAATTATCTGGATGTTGGAAAATATTGCTTCAGTACAAGTAAAGCTTTGTAACGTTGTTTTATCCGATTTCTAGTAATTTGGTAATTTTCTGAAAATGTGTGTTTTGACTCTATTTGGGATTTCTGTCAAATGTACGATATTTTAAGGGTTCTCCTTAATTGAGCTATTTGTATTTATTGTTCTATATGAATGTGCATATGATTGAATCTATTACTGTTATACTACTGAAAGACAAGTAAAGACTGGTTGAACCGTTGGTTGGAGATTGATAGACCTAACTGGATGGTGGGCTGACGGGCTTTTCTTTAAAAAGGGTTTGGTGATATCCTCTACTGATCACGTGAAGGGAGTCATAAGGAGATTATTCTGCCGACGGGCAAGAGTGACGACTCTTATTGAGCCAAGGGATACAACGATACATCGATATTCTAAGATTGAAAAATTCCATAATAGCCATGTCTTTTACTTGTTGTAAAGGTTGGTTGAACCGTTGAATGAAGATTGACCTGTCAGGATGGTGGGCCGACGGGCTTTCCTTTAAAAAGGGTTTGGTGTTATCCTCTATTGATCACGTGATACAACGATTGGGAGTCATAAGGAGTTTATGCCGATGGGCAAGGGTGACGACTCTATTATAGCCAACGGATTACTAACATACAAACCTTGGAAACCACCTTAATAGCCAGTGATTATACTTGTCGAGTAAGACTACTGTATTGGAATATATGTGTAAAGTATTATTTTTATGATCTCATTATAGATTTACTGATTTATCGATATCGACTGATTTATTGATATGGAATTGATTTATGAATTTTGAATAGATTTACTGATATTGAATTGATTTATTGATACTGAATGGCTTTATTATACGAATTTATGAGTTTTCTATCATTGCACGATTTCATTGATGTTTCATTTCATACTATACATGTCACTGAATACAGATACCGATATGGATATTAATATTGCATTGATTCATTGATACTACCGATACCGATATGATACTGATACTACTGATTCACCGATTCTTCTGATTCATTGTACCGATCTTATAGCACGTGATACACCGATTACTGGCTAATACATGTTATACACTGATCACGTGATATAGAATATGATTTTACTGTATTGATTGATTTTAATTGTTATTATTGATTTATTGTTTTGATTTCAACAGTTCTTACGATGTATTGAATTAATCGTTTTATGTGATTTCATATCGACTGATATTATTGACCAAAATTGTTTTCTTTATTTAATAATCTGATTGATTTTATTGATGTGATTGATACAATATTTATTTGACGAATTTACTAGTATGGACTTATTTACTGTGCGGATTTATTGTTACTGTACGGATTTACTGTTACTACCTGATTTCACCGTTATAGCATAATCGTTCATATCGTCACAGGATTGTTACTGATATTGATACATACGCTGCTACTACTAATTCATTGTACTGACATTATATACGTGATACCGATTACTGGATTGCATATGATTTATTGAGCAAGTGATATTGAATAACTGATTGATCTGCAAGTGTATGTTTTGATACGATTCTGCTATATTGATTTGACTGATGTTATAGACTGATGTGATAGATAAAAAGACTACGGGAACATTATGGATTTTCTACTAATCACTGATGATTTTGGATTCTATTGTTTATGCATTGATTTCTGTTTCTGTACTGATTTCCGTATCTGCATCGACTCATGATCATGTCAAGTGGTTGATATTGATACATATTGCTTCCGTACCATGCTTTGATTTCAGTTGTAGGCTTTATTGACCTGCTGGGCTATTTAGGCTTATTTTATGTGGTTAACAATTTCAGGTCAGCAAGGGAGCAGGAAGTGATGGTTGATTAAGATTGTCGACGAATCCTTTCACTATAGACGCCTGGGACGTCACACTTATTGCTTGTATCTTCTTGGATTGGATGGAATTCAATCCATTCAAAATTTAAATCTTAAAAATACTTGTGAATTCATCGAAGCAATGGTCTAACCTTTGATTTCTCTAACTTCCCTTTAGAGAGAGCAAGTGAGAGCATCCATTCCCCATCCTTCCAAAGCCTTTTTGAGTGAATTCATACAAGGTTTGGTGACACCTTGATGGCCAACATCTAAATTTTTATCCATCCCTCCTTAAGTCGTGACCATAACATTTAATATGTTAACCATAGCCTAGCGAACTCCAAGGAACCAAAGCCCCTCTTTGAAGAAGAACACTACATTAAGGTTAGAATCAAACGAGACCCCTATATTTTAGGTTGTGGGACATTTTAAACAGAATTTTCAATATATAGAAATCCAACCATTAGATTGAACATTCTCAATCCCTAATTCCTATTGAGTAAGTACTTACTATATAATTGGTTAAATTTAGGGGTTAATCAATAAAAAAAGCAATTAAAATTTTAAAAATTGGTTTCTCTATGTTTACTAAACCAAATGAGGCAAACAACACCTTTATGGATTGGATTCGAAAAATAGTTTTTGTTAAAAGATAATCAATGGTGCATACGAATGAATTATTTTATGTAATCGGTTATTTAATTAAATGCCCAAGGTCATTTGATTAGCTTATTGACCTCGATGTCATTTCCAAAGTTTCAAGTCATGATTTGAGCTAAAATTTTAAAAATTCATATTTATATAAGAACTAATACTCTTAAGAACCTTTTGTCAATATTTAAGTTATGTTAGACCTTTCATAAAAAATTATCAAAGTTTATGAAACCATTATTTAATAAAACTTCTTTAAAAGGAATTATTTAATAAAACTTCTTTAAAAGGACCTACAAAATTCAATAAAGAAAATATTTTATTAGTTTGACAAATTAAGAAAATAGTTTCTCAATTACCAAAATTATAACTTCCTTTATACTATGACTAATTAATTATAGAATTAGATTGATGTGGAACATCATGGAGAGGAATGCTTGTTAGAAAGCCAAAAACATTGTGGGAAAAATGAAAAAAAAAAGATATGCTTTAAAATGCTTAAAGAAAATGGATATTTAACTTCACTTGATTTGAGAGAAACTCCCGTTTCTAGTGAGAGAAAAACGTTCAAAATTTTCAAAATATTGTTCCCGCAAATTTCGTTGTCTCGTGGATGACGGTGGGGGGCCGTCGGCCTCCACCTTTCGACGCCTCTGAAGGTGATCGGAACTCTTCAGGTAATAATCGAAGTGGATCTTCTACACATAATGGCCTAAAGTTTACGCGAACGGAGATTTCAGAAGCAGAAAACCTTCATTCGTTCAAATCTGCTGTGGTGATGGACAATTCAAAAATAATGTTGGTAGAGAATAATTCCAGATCAAGACAATCAGCTCTTTCTCCAGAGATGAAGTGTCAAGGAGCATTGGTAATTAAAGAAGTATCGAATACTATGCCAAAATTAATCAATCATGTGGAAGGCAAAGGTAAAGATTTATGTGATTCTATTGATATGGTTACTCCTAAAACGTGTAAATCTTTAGGTTTGGCTTCAAAAAATACAGCATCTACTTCAGGAATGAAAATTTTTGTTAACCGGTTCGGGAATTCGAATGCAATCCCTGGACTCTGTCGCAGCGTGATAAATGAAAATTCCCATAATCTGGTTAACAACAATTTACATTCAATTCAGGAAAAGGAAAGACTCTCTGTGGGAGGAAACATTTTTGATGAAATGCCTAAGAGCAAGGCAGACTTGAGCAAGGTGAATCCATGGAGTAACAAACCTTACATAAACTTGGAATTTAATGAAAAAGATGTCATTCTATCTGAAGATGGGAAAGCAGTAAAGTTATATGAGGAAATAGAGGAATTGAACTCTATGAAACTGAAAAAAGCATTGGTGATAAAAGTTTTTGGAAAAGATTTACCATCACACATGGTGGCATGGGAGCTAAGAAAACAATGGAATCCATTTGGTCAATTCCACTTTACTACTTTGGGTGGAGGATGGCTTTTATGCTCATTTTCCTTTGAAGAAATGACAAATGCAGTCCATTCAGGAGGTCCTTGGTTTGTTAACGGGCGTATAATAGGAATGGAAAAGTGGTCACCTGAGTTTAAAACCAATTCTAAAGGGTCTTTCTTCTCCAATTTGGATAAGAATGCCCCATTTACCTTTGCAATGTTGGGATGAGAAGAGTGTAGCTTGTATAGCTTCAAGGATTGGAAAACCACTTATGTTGGATGGTAATATGTTCCATTGGGGAAGGAGAGAATTCTCAAGGGTTCGTGTAAGAGTTAACCTTGACCAACCTCTACCATTAGGAGTTTGGGTGGACAACATTTCTGGAAGATTCTTCCAAGTGGTGGAATATGAAAAGGTTTCAAATCTCTGCTTTGGGTGTGGAAAGATCGGCTATATGGAGAATAAATGTGTGCTGAAAGGTAATACTCAGAAAGACTTTAAGAATTCTGTTGGTAGTATGAATAAGGAGGTTATGAAAAATATTCAAGAGGTTGTTAAAAAGAACCAAATTATGGTCCATGGATAATGGTTAATAATAAGAAGAGGAGAAACTTCAAAATGGGGAACAACACAATCAAATCAATTACTAACATATTTGTTGTTAAATCTGTACATCCTGCCAATAAGGAACAGAAAGATAAGATTGGTATTGTTAATGAAAGCAATACAAACTCTAAACTGGATTTCCCAGGGACTCTAGTTGAGATGGAAAATCAACTAGAAAAGGGAACTATTAATCTGGAAGGAGAATTATCTGGGAATTTGAAACAATGCAATGTTCTAGTGAATTGAATTAATCTGGATAACAGCAGCATATCCTGCTCAGATCAGGGCTGTTTTCAGAATGATCCAATTATCAATCATGGGAAGGGTTGCTTGCGAACTCAGGTAGATCCTTTGGGATCACCTGCGAACTCAAGTATTCCCTATCAATCAAAGGATTTCTTTGTTCAGAAAAATTCAGATACAACTTCAGTAGAAAAACTAGATCAAAATTTAGTGATTAGGAATACTTGTGCAGCTGAAAATGAAAAATCTCTGGATATTCCTGACACAGAAGAAGGGGAACTAATAGAAGAGGACACAATTGCTGTTAAAGAATTGGATAAAAATACTGGAAGGACTTCAAGAATGAAAGAAGACAAAAATGAGATGATTCAGAACAAAGTGGATGGAGGTAATACATAAATGGCTATTCCAGCTATCCAAAAACAGAAACTCTTAAAAGAGCTTAAGCACTTGGGACCATTAAGCAATTCTACTAGATCTAAAAAATCGGAAGCACTTCTTAAAGGTAAATGTGGGGGGCATTCCCCACCTTTATCAAAATGACTTCACTTGCCTTTTGGAATTGTAGGGGGACTAATAAGAGGGAAGCCTCCCTTTATTTAAAAGATTTTGTGAAAGATTGGAATGTCTTCTTTGTTGGAGTGGTTGAAACAAAAATTTCTTCTTTTGAATAATAGGAAGTTAATAAATGCTTGGGTAATGACTGGGATTATTTTCTCTTTCCCTCGGATGGAGCTTCAGGAGGTATTATGGTTTTCTAGAATAATAACATTTCAAAGTTTACACTCATAGAAGCTTCTCCCCAATGTGTGATTGAGGAATTAAGTCTTTTTAATAATGAAAAGTGGTTGGTCTCTACTATTTATGGCAACAAAAATTCTAATGTGAGGAGAAATTTGTGGGATACTTTAGAAAGGAACAGCAATAAAAATATCCCTATGGTTGTGGGAGGGGATTTTAATTGCATTCTTTCACAAGAAAAGAGAGGTGGAAAAAAATTCTCTTTTTCTCAAGGGCCTCAAGAAATGGCTGCTTATATGGCAAGGAATGATCTTCATGATGTGGGAATTATAGGTCCCAAATTTACATGGTGCAATGACAAAAGTGGAAATGCTCGGATCCTTGAGAGATTGGATAGATGTCTCTTAAAATCCAAAGCCTTAAATGCAATACAAAAGCCAGTGGTAAGACACCTTCCTAGAATTGCTTCCGATCATTGTCCAATAAGTCTTAAAATTCTTCAGGAGAAATTGCACCAAAGCAAAGTAATTTGTTATGAAGATGTCTAGTCCTCATTTCCAGCCGCTAAAGGAATTGTGTTAAAGTCTTGGAATAAATCTACTAAAGGGGATTACATGGAGATTGTGAATTTAAAATGTAAAAGGACTTTAAAAGCTCTACACTTCTGGAGTAAGAAAAAACTTCAAGACTTCAAAGAATGCAATTTGCGGTTGAAATATGAGATTGCAAACCTTCAATTAGAAGAAGCTAATGATAATGGCTTCGGGATTGAAAAGCTGGAATTACTTAGGACTACAATTCATGATTATAATGTCAACTCAGCTCGGCTAAGCACATGGTGGAGACAAAGAGCAAAGATAAAATGGATTCAGGAGAATGATTCAAACTCTAAATTCTTTCATTCCATTACAAATGGTAGAAGAATGGGAAATTTCATTCATCAGCTGAAGAATGAGGAAGGTAACTTAGTAGAAGACCAAGCTGCTATTGAGGATATTCTTTTGAAATTCTTTAACAACAAATGGAAAAACAGAGCTGGGTATGTAAAGGGCTGGCCTCCTATTTTAAAATCTTTAATTGAGATGGACTGCATAATGCTAGATAAAGAGTTCTCTTTTGGGGAACTTGCTGCTGTCATCCAAGATAGTGGAACTAACATTGCTCCTGGAATGGATGGGACAACATATTCTTTTTTCAAAAACTATTGGTACATAATGGGAAATGATGTATGGAAAGCAATCCAGCAGTTTTTTGTAGCAGGGCAGATTTGTTCAAGCTGGAAGGAAACACTTGTTACCCTCATCCCAAAGGTACCAAATCTGAATTCTCCATCAGCTTTTAGGCCTATAAGCATATGTGGAACATTATATAAGATCATAGCAAAAATGATCTTAAACAGACTTATGAAAGTTATTAACAGTCTCATATAAGAGGAACAAGCAGCATTTATAAAAGGGAGATCTTTATCAAATCACATTCTCTTAGCCCAAGAATTGTTTAATAAGCTCAAAATTTCCAAATCCAAAGAAGGTTGGGTAGTTATTAAGCTTGACATGGAACAAGTTTATGATAGTATGGCTTGGGATACCTTGAGACATATGTTGAAGGTAATGAAATTCCCAAAGAAATTTCTGAATTTAATCATGGAATGTGTTGAATTTCCTGAATTCTTCTTAAGAATAAATGGTAGGATCTCCAAAGGAATTAAAGCTTATAGTGGATTTAGACAAGGTTGTCCTCTATCACCTTATTTGTTTATCCTTTGCTCTCAATCATTAACCAATGACTTTTGGTTTAGTGGGAAGAACTTGGGTATCAAAATATCGGCAAATGCTCCTAAAGTATCTCACCTTTTATTTGCTGATGATATCCTATTATTCTCCCAAGCTAACATGAAGAGTATGAGAAAGCTCAAGGAAATTATCTCAGATTTTTGCTACAGATCTGGGAAGATAGTTAATAAGCAGAAATCTGTCATTGTATTCGGGAATTCAGTGAAAAAAAGGAAAAAAAAAAAGTCATTTCTAAAATGTGGGAATTCAAAATAGTGAAAGAAGTATTTTATTTAGGCATCAAATTGGCCTTGAGAAGATTATTAGCTTCAGATTTCAACTATATCATTGAAAAGGTGAATTCCAAGCTTAATATTTGGGGTAAGTAAATGATTTCGCTTGCAGGAAGAATTATTCTTACGAAATCAGTTTTATCAGCTCTCTCTGTATTTGCGGCTACACATGCTTTAATTCCTAAGAGAATTCTTTATGATGTTGATAAAGCTGCTAGGAATTTTATTTGGGATAGACAAGGAGGTCTACATGGACTACATTATATATCTTGGGAAAAAATGTGTAAATCATGGAAGGAAGGAGGTTGTGGATTAAATTCTGTGAGTACTATAACTGCTCCTCTTAGAGCAAAATTTGCTTGGAATTACTTAATAGAAAAAGACTCTTTGCTCAATAAAGTATTGAAGGCTAAATATGGTATGAATTTTGGAGATAATTCTAACAGAGCTAATAAATCAGTGACATGTAAAATTTTGAATGAGTGTGCTTTGGCTCTTAGACCTATCACAAGATGGAAATTATCTACAGGAAAGAAAATAAACATTCTTAAAGATACTTGGATTCTTGATAAGAGTCTTGATAAATGGCCTACATTTATTGCAATTGAAAATACTGAGTTCCCGTCTTTAGATAGCTTTATTTCAGAAGGATGTTGGAATATTGATCTTCTTAATAAATACTTTGGGAAGGAGCTAGTGAATATTATTGTTCAAATCGAAATTTTTCCTTTTCATTCAAAGGATAACATTGAGCTTAAAAAGAACTTCTCAGGCAAAAGCATGACAGCTTTAGCATCTTCATACAAATCTGAGAATAACAAAACTGTGGAATATGGAGAATGGTTAAAAAAAATAAAGCTCAATCCTAGGATTCAATGCTTTTGGTGGCGTATTCTCAACGAGGCAATTCCTACAAATGATTTCCTGATGAAAAGAAGATTACTAGGGCATAATTCTTGTCCTAGAGGTTGTGTTGAACAAAAAAATGCTGATCATGTCATGGTACATTGCTCAAAACTGCAACAAGCAATTGGAACTCTCAGGAAATGGGGTTTCTTATGTCCGTTCTTTTCCTCTATCAATGACTGTAAGTTCCATTTGAAAATTTTATTTGAGGAGAATAAATCTATGGCAAATTTATATTGTTCTATAGTTTATTTTACATGGAAGAGTAGAAATCAATTAAAGCATGGGAATAATGAATGGAGTGTGAACTTCATTGCATGCAATGCCATTAGTTATGCGTCAATTTCATCTTCCTATCTACTCATGGACCACTGGGATGCTAACCAGCCATCACGGCTGATTTCTTTTTGGCACCCCCCACCTCCTGAATGGATAAAAGTTAATCTTGATGCTGCTCATACTAATAATAATAATGGAGGGATTGGTGGAGTTTTTAGAGACTCCAAAGGCAGATTTTTACTAGCTTTTGGAATCAATTGCATTTATTGGGATATTGGTACTTTGGAGCTCATAACAATCCGTTCTCTAAAGAAGTTCATATCAAATTGGACGCTAGATGCAAATGGTCTAATTATAGAATGTGATAATTTAAACATTATCAAACTTCTACAAAGATCAAAGAATAATGGTTCTCGGAATGGCTTTCAAGAAGACATTGAAGACCTATCATTTTTGGATGGTTTTGGTAACATTCTTTTCCACTTTGTTAATAGAAATTGTAATAAGTTAGCACACAATTGTGCTAACCATGCTTTAGTTCAAGATTTCCTTTGGGAAGATCTTAATAGTAATAAGGTTCCTCCTTTTTTTTTATGTTTTAAAGGAGGAAAGTGATAGAATTTCTATCACTTAGTTTCTTGTAATCGGTTTTTATTTTTAATGCAATTTAGCATTTCCTTCAAAAAAAAAAAAAAAAAAACTTCACTTGATTTTGAACTGATGGACATAATATATAGTCTTGAAGATTTTTATTTATTTATATGTGATAAAAATGAAATACTTATAAGGACTACTTGTGAAACCATAGTTAAATATGGTACACCAAACAAGGAAGCTAAAAACACCCTAAGTTCTAGAAGGTGACTTAGGCTTCATTTGGGACGGCTTTTTTATTTCTTCTTAAAGTAGTTTTTATTAAAAAAAATTAATTTTTGTACTAAAGCTTTGCTTTAAGAAGAAGTGCTAAAGCCATCCCAAATGAATCCTTAGGTTCTTTGATCATGTAAGAAATAAAGGATTAGTCATTAAATGGGCACATATAAAAGGAAAAGTGGATTTGTTTACATGTAAATTGTCAAGAAAACTAAATCTTAGGAAGTTTAAAATTTACTATATTATTCTGACTAGACTAATGAAAATTTGGGTTTTATGAATTTTACAACTTTAAGACAAATGGATAAGAATCTGATGATAATGAAGCTACCATATTTCAACTACAACAATATGATGAACCTTACATATTTAAACATAACCAAAGAGAGAATTTAAAAGAGTTCCAATAATGCTTAGCAGATAATATATGAAATCATGGAAATGAAAACTATATTTAAGGAAAGAAAAGATTAATTATTGGAGCATTCATAGACTATTTTCACATCTTAGTTAAATAAGCATTAGGTAAGAATTTTTTGTGTTATATTATTTCTAAAGATTGGAATTTATGCAACATGGGCTGAAGCCAAAAAGTAAATAGAATTGGATAAATAACTTTCTTACAATTTCAAAGATGCTGAAACAAAAATAAGAACCAAAGTCAAAATAAATTATTATGTTTGCCCTTCTATTACCACTTATAATGGGTTTACAATATTAAGATAGATGGAAGCATTTGAATTTGGTGAACTGCCTATATAGACTTTTTAAATGCATGAGCAAGTGATGGAAGAATTACATGGCATGAACATAAAATTGAAAAAAAATATAAATTTGAAGTTAGATCTTCATTAAGAAATACTCTAGAGAAATAAACTAGCAACATACTAGGATGCTTAAAAGAAAAAATCTATATGAATATGAAATTTACTAAAATCATAGAATTTTTAATTCTATATGAGTTATTAAAGAAAGTTGCAACATACACTATTAGATCCATTGAATATATGCTACTAAAGAGGCTTTTCATAACTATGAGCTACAATATTGTCATCATGCTTTTGAACACTATTCAAATAATTTATTTATTGGGTGCCCTTATTAGATAAAATATCATATATTTAAAGATTTCATAGAAGTCAATATTTTTGAAGAAGTTGAATATGTACAATAGAAGATCTCAACCCTATTACTTCTTTCTTATGGACTTATCAATTTTTTATGTATTAATTTTTCTAAAAATAAAACTATTAGGACAAAAGATGGCAGTTGCTTATGTCATGCAATTGCATAAGAAGTTATGCTTGAGCTAATAATGATAAAATCTTCTCCACCTAATTGGGAAAAAGAAAAAAAAAGGACCAGCAAGACATATTCACAAAATTTTATGTTATGAAGTTAATCCTTCTTATGAGAAGTTTGGGTTGTAAAAAATAACACAAATAGAAGAAATTTATGAATTTTATGAAATCAAGATTAAACCATACTAAGAAATGCAATTAGACCATTGGTGAGTTGCAATTTAAGAATTAAACAAGTTATGGAACTATGATACATATTTATCATAGTTTACACTTATTGGAGAGACTTTTACTTAAAAGATTTCTATACATTCCACCTTAGCAAGAAAATATTTTAATATTTTCCAGCATAAAACAAAAAGTCGAGAGCCAATCAAATTATATAAATATAAAAAACTTAATTTAGAAATTTCTTATGAAGATATAATTACAGAATATCCCTATAATGGTGGAGCCCATAATGCACCAACAAAATAATTGTGGACTAGAAAATAGCTTTTAGTATAACTACTTTAGAAAAGATGAATTTTTCTTTCAAGATGGTGAAAATCAAGCACTTCTTTCCAAAATAAGGAATCTACTTTATGATTTGCTTTATTCTACACTACTTGAAGCTTTGTGTTTTCTTAAACTGAATTTGAAGCATAGAGTCCTTATATGTATTATAAATAACCTTGTAAAGTCAGAAGGTAATGCTATGCACATAGAAGTTAAGTGTGGTAAATGAAGTCTTAGAAAGAGTAAAGTGTGTAGAAAACCATTTCATGGAAAGTTTTATGTCAGTTGATTAGGTTAGGTTTTGAAATTAGTTGAAAGGTTAACTTAAAATTTCCATATTGGATTTTAAAGGATAAAATAATTTTAAATTAAGATAAAGGAAAAAAAGTATGTAGACTCAAAACCTAAAAACATAAGGTTACTGTGTCAAAGGTGAATAAAATAAACCTAACTTCTTTGGTACAACAATGAAACATACTCCTCTTTTGTTGTTTACAAATCCCTCATTTACAATAGATTATCTCTTAGATATAATTGATCTAATTTCTTTGACATTACTTCTATTTTTACTTATTTTCTAATATTTAGAACGTAGAATCAATATTTTATTTTAGTAAAAAAATAACACTGGTTAAGGGTTCCAACTTTAGAGAAAATTCCATATCCTTTCTTTTGGTATAAAAGCCAAAGTTCTTAAGATCTTTTCTTATCATCTTTTAAAGATTTTATGGCAGTGTTTACTTTTAAAGTATTTAGAGGTCTTTATGTGGTATACATATTTCCTTTCTTGATTATCTATTAGGAAGTTTCCTTTATTTTCTTTTTGTAGTAAATGAATTTTACTAGAAGTTTTGAATATCTAGATCTAGAAATATCTAAAAAAATAGAAATATTATCTCTTTTGAAAAAGGTTAAACATACTTGTTATTTTAGATTTAAGGATTTTGATCATAACTACATAGTAAAAAAGCTTACTAGAATTCTCTTATAGTTTTGTTTTTAAAGTTCTTTGAAACTTTAGAGTTTTGTCAACAAAAAAATTAAAATATCTTCTCTATTTATTCCAAAAGCGGAAGTGAAAAGAATTTGTTGGTTATAATTCTAAGTGATTAAATATCATATTTAAAAATTTCTTAAGAAGATATGTACAAGAAAATTCAACTTCTAAATTTAAGTGAGTTGCCTTCTAAGAAAGAGATTAATAGTTTGTCGTCTTTGATTAAAAGTAATAAAACTTAAGAAATTAAATTACAACCTGGAGAAATGTTACTTCAACTAAAAGAAGAAGTTATAAATAATAAGTCTAAAGTTAAAAAACAAATTACTCAACTAATGAATTTATTTACAAAAATTAAGAATTTTTAAGTCATGCAATGAATGAACTAAAGAATAAAAAATTAGAATATATATATTTTTGTTACTTATTCTTCAAGATATTCAGGTACAAAAAAGCATTTGAAGGATACATATAACCTAAAACTAATAGAATTATTACGCAACAAAATCATACTATTATAGCCTTATTAAGTAGTCTCCATTATATAGTAAGGCTTCATTTGGGATGGCTTTTTTGTTGCTTCTTAAATCAACTTTTTAGCATAAAAATTAAATTTTTTATACTAGAAAGCCACTTTAAGAAGCAACAAAAAAGTAATCCCAAGCAAAGCCTAAGTCTTCTAAAATGATTAGTAGTTAGTAATAATCCATCTACTATCCATATATAATCAGAATTAGAAAATATTATAAAAATATATTAAGGCATAGTTTATTCAAAAATATGAGGATATAAGAAAATATGAGGATATAACAAAATATAAAAGAGTTTAGATTTCTCAAGTATGACTAAAATAAGAACTATTCTTTTTACTAGAACTTCTCTATCTATCATAGGAAGGAATCAACATTTATTGAGAACAATATTTTATCAACTACCTGATCATCGGATAGAATATTAAATAGATCTAGAAATTCAAAAAAAGATTTTAGGCAATAGGAGTTATATCAATATTGATAGAGATATATCAATTTCCTTGAATGAACATTTAAATAGTTTAAATCCTTCTAAATTATATTCTCAAGGAGTTTCATGTACATGTACAATATTATTCAAAGATCATCGAGAAGCGCCCTTACATTATTTGATAATTCAGAAGTTATATTAAATCTAATTACTCTATATGATTCAAAAGTCTTAAAAAGAAAAAATAAACTTAAATATTTTCATCTGGGATTAATATTATTTTGATTAGGATGCTTGGTCGGCAAAAGAATAGTAGTAAAAGTTTTGATATGTTTATTTTATTCAAAGTTTTGTACTCCAAATGAAGCTTTAATAGGAATTATTGAGGTAAATATAAATAATAACATTGCTATCACTTATATAGTTCATAAAATCACTATGTCGATTATTGATTTTTAAAAATACATTAATACAATAAAAAGTTCCTGAAAAATTCCAAGGTGATAATATTTTCCTATATATAGTACTCTTTCTAGGAAAAACTATGGCCAATATCCTAACAATATTCAAAGTAATGTTGGAGCATATAATTAACTCATTAACTTCTAAAGGAATACAAATTATTATGACAAAAAAAAGTTGATTATGAGACCCTTACTAGATTAGAATGGAATATTGCTCTATTAAGAGAAGAAAATTTAACCCCTACAAAATATTCTATATTCTAAAATAATGAAAGGAGTTTATCTAACAAATTTAGAAACTATAAATTATCAAATCAAAATGATGAGGAAGAAATATATTTAGATCTGATGGATATATTGGAAATTGAAGAGATAGATGATGAATTGTGTTTCTTGTTGAAATGAGGCTTAATATAGACTAGAAATCTATACAAGAATTGAAAAGATTTTTTAAGAATTATAGACAATTAAGAGAAAAAGGATTTTTATATGTTGATGATTAAATTAATATAAGGATTCTTAGAGATGAATTGAAGGATATGCTAGATAGATTTCTACAATATTCAAATAATATTATATTTGTAGTAGATCGTTATGAAAATGACACGTTCATCTCATAATCCTCAAAATTTGCAAAGATATTATGCACTACAGAACCAATTATGATGGAATATAATATTGGACATCTACTAAGTGCTAATGTAATCATATATGAAAAAAAAAAAATCAATTATTGAGTACTACATAAAAAATTGTTCCTTTTGAAGGATCATATTTCTAAAAAAAAGAGGTATTAATAAATATAATTGATTGTAATCCCCATTTATATTATAAATATCTTGAATAATGGACTACACAACTGGCTAGAAATTATAAAAAAATTACCAAGATTCGGTATATGTGAAAGTTACTTTGCACAACCAAGAGGGGGTGAATTGGTTATTTAAAAATTTATTTTATAACAAGATAATATGTAGTGGAGGTAATTTTGAAATGTACAAGTAAAACTTCAAAACTTATAGAAATTTTTTTAATTTGTTATAATTATTTATTTTAAAAAGAGCTATGGAAATTACTAAATACCACTTTAATAGAAAGATCAAAGAAAAATATTTTGGTTGAAGAAAAATAATTATAACAAATCATTTTTTGAAAAAAAAAATTAGAGGCAACCACAATAATTTTTAAAATCATAGATCTAAGAAATAAAAATATGGAGGAAATAAATATAAAAAAATTAAAGAAATGTAAATTATAGTTCTTGTTGTGGTTAGGTCAACTTTTCCTATGTCCACTCCCCACATTTCTCCTCATTAGGAATTCCACTAGAAAATTCTCCTTCCACACTCAACAAGGTAGAGAAGCCCTTCTCCATTCCCAGGTGGAGAATGTCTTTCCTCCCCAAAAATCCTAGACTCTGTCCTTCTCATTCCCTACATGGTGTAGATTCCTTCAATCTCCTTTTACGCCTCACAATAATGAAGATGTCACTCCCCTACCCTCCTTGTCTAGTCATAAGTCTTTGACCCAAAAACTATCTCTATAGAGCTCCTCTCCAAGGGCTCCCTACACAAACAATGGAGGACAAAGATGCAAGCTGGCATGAGGATAACTATATGATTTCTCTCACACAACCCTTGACTCCTCAAGGAATCTTCTCTAAACCTCACCCTCTCATCCAAGTAGTTTGTACAAGCTCTCACAAAGAAAGAGAATATACTCCCTTTCTCCAAAAACTCTCTTAAGAAAAATATCGCTAATGGACCTCTAGCCTCACACACACTTGGTTACTAGAACCAGAATTAACTATTTAAAGCAAATCCTAAATTTCAATTTTAAAACTCTGATCATACAATACAAATGTGGGTTCATATTGTCCTATTAGTTTATTATAAGAAAATACCCATAATTTGAGTTATGTTGGATCAGACAGTATGTTATGGATCATACAATGTGATATTAATCATACAATATGATATGAATTATATAGTACGACTAGTTAAATTTGATCAAGGATTATATTATACAAATAATGGTGCATTCCACAAATATTATGTTCATTCATACTATATAATTTAGATTGTATAATATGATATCTAAAAAGATTTGGAGTTGATTGGATTGCTTGATTCTCTGAACAAAATGGGCAAAGTTTATTAATATTAATACTGTATGATCAAGATCATATACTATCAATATATTAAATTTTAAAATTAAAATTTGCTAATATTTTAGAAATCTAGAATCTAGAACAAGTATTATCAAAATAATCGATCATCTAAGATAATCATGATCATATGTATAGTTTGTTATTCAAATTTTTAGTTTTATTAAATCTTAGAAATCACTGGATTTAATTTTTGTAATAATAGATCTTATAATATAATTTAACAGAGAAATCAAGTGATATATTTTGAACCCTAATTGTGAGTGTTTGCTCGGTTGTCTTGTGATCATGCACTAAACACATGAAAACTCAAGAAAAAAATACAAACTCATATTACAAGTTTGACCATTCTTAGTTCTATAATTCTTGAGCTCTCTCTTTTTTTATTTGGCTTCTTGTATTATATATGCAGCATTAGTTCATGTCTCATACATGAAATGTTAGTATAACAAAATAACTTGTATATATTGCAAAAAAATATCATATTTGTTATCTAATAATATTTAAAATCATTAAAATATCAATGACAGATTGCGCTCATTGCTTTCTACAAGATAGTGGTTAATAAAGTATTAGAAGAGGACAAATATTTAGGAGATGTGGCAAGAGCTACTTGGGAAGCTTGTAAAAATAAATTTCTTGAAGAAGTTGCTAATATGGAAAATATAACAAGCTAGGGAAATAATATCATATCTTTTGCCTATTTAATCCACAGAATCCTAACATCTAGAGACACAATTACTAAATTGATTTTCAAACAATCTAGTGCTATGAGATAATAAAAGAAATCTAAATTGGAACTTAAAGAATTTTTCAAATGATTGCTTAGCTTTAGAACTCATATCAGGTAATTATTATTATATAGAATTAGGTGAAAGAATATTTTTAAAATTATTAGAAGAATTTAGATTAGAAAACATCATGCTTGGAAATAACGAAATATCACACCTCAATTTGATAATATATGTGTATGGATATAATTATTGTTAAAAAGATTAAAAGAGTAATGTACATATATCACTATTAAAAAGTAACTAAAAAGTCAAAACTTTTGAATATATTATCATATCTTTACTCCACAGCAATATGATATGAATTGTAAACCGAGAAAGAAACCATATAAGAAAAATTCATAGAAAAAAATATTATATCATAAAATCTAAATCTAGAAAACCACATCTTGATAAGTAGAAACATGTAAGAAGATATAATTCTAAAACAAGTAATAATAAAATTACGCTTTTGCTTGTAATGAAGAAGGACATCTAGCAAGAACTTGTCCAAAGAGGAAAAATTTTAATAATGAAAATTCCATATTAATTGACCACATCAATATAGTTCTAATAAAATTTTATTTTCAGATATAAAACACATCGTCAATTGATATTATAATATTAAAAGGACCAATGGATGCATGTGAAACCTAAATAGTGAATGCTCATCTCACATAGCTGGAGATAAAAGTAGGTTCATTTCGCTTGAGTCTAGAGGTGGCGAAATGTGTGGTGAAAATACCATTAGAAAGGCAATTAAAAGAAGTACTATCAGCAAGGCTAATTCATTTACTATTGAAAAAGCATTGTTAGTTGACAGGTTAAAACTTAATCTTTTAAGCATTAGTCAATTGTATGATAAGGGCCTTGATATCCAATTTTATTCTGATAAATACTTTTTTAGAAAGATAAAATTATTTTAAAAGAAAAGCATATTCAAAATGTGTATATGATTGACTTGGATTGCATTGGTAGATCCAAGGAAGTGAGTTGTTCAAAAACCATTGCAGATGAGTCCTAATTGTAGCAATGGAGACTATTTTAAACTAGCTTACAAAAACCAAAGAAAATCACCCACATAGTTCTAGTTAAAGGAATGCCAAAATTAGATTTTATTGATGAATATTTATGTGATTTATATATTAAAGGGATGTCAAAATCACCCACCTAGAGATTGGAAGTATGTATCTAATCATCCTACATATTTAGGAGGTGAACCTCTGGTGGGAGATGTAAGGATAACATTAGTAGGATTGTAATTAGTCTCAAGAGCAATTTTTCCTCCTCCATGACCATGATCATTTTACCCATCATCACCCCATTAGATCAAGGACCATTTAATAATGAATATAAATTACCTAAATATTTTTTAACTAAAGCTATAAGAATAACTTGTTATGTGTTGAATGAAGTGAATATTGGACTAAAGTTGTATAAGACTCCCTATGAGCTGTGAAAGTGTGGAACATAAAATCTTTTGCATTTATATATGTTTGGGTGTAAATATTTTATATTGAATAATGAAAAATTAGATTTGGGGAAGTTTGTTGTAAAGTTAGATGAGGACATATTTCTAGGGAACTCCTTCATAGGAAATTCTTATAAGATATTTATCAAAAGGACAGTCATACTTATAGTGTGAACCCATATCACATTTGATGAATCTAATAGAGTTGCCCATCCTAGAGAAATGAAAGAAGAGGAAGATGTCATAGTTAGAATTGAGAATATAGGCCTAGAAGATAGACCATAAAATTATGGGGCATTACCTAGAGATTGGAAGTATGTACCTAATCATCTTAAGGATTGATTAAAGGAGATGTTGCTATTAGAGTTAGGATTAGACATAACCTTAGGTGAGAGATTATTCATACTAAATTTATTTCAAAGGTTTAACACACTAGCAAAGATGTTGAATTAATAAATGAATTTTAAATTACCTATATGCAAGATATTATTTAATTTATTAGAAATAATATATGGGAATTAGTATTTTGACCCATCTATCAAAGTGGCATTGGCATTGAATGGATATTTAATAATAAGTTAAATGACTCTGGATTGATAATAAGAAATAAGACAATATCAGTAAAAAAATGGCATAATAAAATAAAATGAATAGCCTTTGAGAAAACATTTTCTCCAACAATAAGATTAGAGCAATTAGGGTGTTACTACATTTTTTATGTTTTAGAGGATTCAAATTATATCAAATAGATATAAAAAATGCATTTTAAGATGAAGTTATTGTTGCGTATCTGTTTTTAGAAATAGAATTTTGATGATAGCAAACACTTCTATTTTACTTCGACTTCCTTGCCTACTAACATTTCAGGACCACAGGATCAAGACTACAAGTTGAACCAGCTCAAGATTGGGCAAATTAGGTCTGAGTCAGTCTGTAATATACTTTTTCCCTTTCTTGAGTCAAATGTAATCTTTACGATGCCTGATGCTACGTAACCTTGCACACACACACCTGAGTGAATTTTTTTCTATTTAAACTTAGAGTTCTCTAATTTGAGCACATCATCTAGGACGATCCAAAAAATCGTCTCGAACGATCCGTCAAAAATAGAAACCCTAATTAGGGCATCCTGGTTAAGGCAGCCATCATTAAGCATATTGTTCTGGATGATATGTGTATCGTACGGGACTATAGGCTCAAATCAGAAAGAATTAACCCCCAGATCAATTTAGGAAGCTTTATTTTTTAATTATTATCCAGGACATCATCTTGGACAATATTGTGCAATTAAGCCTAAATTGATCTAGAGATTAAAGAAAGTAATCAAGGTTGATTGATATGATCATATCGTTCTGGATGATCGTAGGATCGGCCAGGATAATCAGTTTAAAAACCTTGATTTCTTCTGGATAACCAGAGCGATGTAAAGGATGAATTGGGCAGATTTTGAATTAATCGGCCAGGATGATCGCGAGATCATCCAGGATAATCAAGTCATTTTCTTCTGATCATCCTGAGTCGTCCAGGCTGATTGAGCTTAATTTATACTGATCGTATAGGAAAATATATATAAAGGACTCGTGCCTTTTCATTCACAAGACATTGAGTGCTGCTGTCTTGACCTAAGAGAGCCTAGGGAGAGGGGGGGGGGAGAGAGAGAGAGAGAGAGAGAGAGAAGAGAGAGAGAGAGAGAGAGAGAGAGAGAGAGAGAGAGAGAGGAACTTGTGAGGGGGAGTTTGTGAGAGGGTTCACAAAGGTTGCTCCAAGCAAGGTTCCAAGTTGTCTTCTCCATTCTTTGTCCTTGATCCTCGGGAGGTTCTTGGGAGGTCTACTTCAGCAATCGGTTTGGGTTCTCTACCCGCTTTAGGAGGAAGTAAAAGGAATCGGTTCTCTGCCTCACCAGAGTTGGTGAAAAGGAGTCTATTGTAAAGGCTTCTCCGCATAGCTATGGAGGCTAAAGGAGAGACACTTAGTTAGTGCAATACTCGGAGGGTGCCTCCAAGGTGTGGACAGTCAATGTTTGACCGAACCACTATAAATCTGGTTTGTTCTTTCTTTGTTTCTACTTAAGCATTCAATTTCCACACTCATTATTTTGAGGTGAATTGTTTTGGTTTTAGTTTTGTGCTTTGATCGTAAAAAGTTTAAAAAATACCAATTCACCCCCCTCTTGGTTAGCCTCAGGACTAGTTCATAAGGGCTTAACATCCCTAATGAACTTTCAAGTGATATCAAAGCGGGATTCATAAAATAAGTTTTTGAAAGCTTTTGAATTTTTGATCCATGGCTAATTTTGGAAATTATAATACTGCGGAAGGGTATTTTATTACCCGATCACCTTTATTTGATAATATCCCTTTTGATTTTTGGAAAACTCACATGTCTACATTCTTATAATCAATTGATTATCGCATGTGGATGCTAGTTAAGGATGGTTATACACCTCCAACTGGCAAACTTAATGGTGTTACTGTTCTGCTTCCTTTATCTGAATGGACTCTTGATGATAGAGATTTAGCTCAACTTAATGCAAAGTGGTTGAACTGCTTTTTCTATGCTTTAAAATCTAAAGATTACATGCGTGTTTCAACTTACACAATTGGTAAAGAGATTTGGGATAAATATTATATTACTTATGAATGAACTAAAGAAGTTAAGCAATCTCGTTTGAATATTTCATTGCATGATTATAAACTTTTTCATATGAAACCTAATGAAATGATTTCTGAAATGTATACAATGTTTATTCATATTGTTACTTCATTGCATGCATTAGGAAGAGAACTTATGAACTATGAAAAAGTCAATAAAATTTTAAAATGCTTGCCTTCCTCTTTTGATGCTAAAATCACTGTAATTTCTATATTTAAAGATTTAAATACCTATTCAATAGATAGCTTACTTGGTTCACTCATTGCTTACGAGTAAGGGTTGAACCAAAGAAATCTTGATGCAGGTGAAAGAAGGAAGGAGAAAACGGTGGAACTTAAGGCAAACGACTTGGACACTAACTCTTCCGGGTCTGAAAGTGATGATGTTGTCTTAATCACGAGGCAATTTAAGAGTTTTCTAAGGAAAAAGCACAAGAATCATCAAAATTGGAATAAAGGTAAGGGAAACAAAATTTTTAAGAATTCTAATGATATAATTTGTTTTGAATGCAGGAAGCCTGGACACGTTAAAGCTAATTTTCCTATGCTTAAGACTCACCCAAGCAAGGAGAAGGGTAGACCTGTCAATTTTGGGTTACGGGTCAAACACGACCTGACCCGTAACTGACCTGGCTTTATTCGGGTTCGGGTCAACCCGACCCGATTTTATAAACGGGTCGGTTTTTGAAACCCGAACCCGACCCACTTCAGGTTTGGGCCAACCTGACCCGACCCGTTTAGGGTTTAAAGTCACGCGAAGTCTCGGACAGCGGGTGGCGGACGGCTGACCCGACCCGCTTCAGCGGTGCAGTGGGTGGGCGAGATCGAGCGCGAAATCGAGCGACGAAATCAAGCGCTGCAGCGGTGCAGTGGGCGCGGGCGAGCGACGCAATGCAGCGGTCGGGCGAGCGACGCGGTGCTGTCAGGCGAGGCGGCGAGCGACGAGGTGCGGGCGGGCGAGCGACGCGGTGCGGTCGGGCGAGGCGGCGAGAGACGCGGTGCGGTCGGGCGAGCGACGCGGTGCGGTCGGGCGAGCGATGCGGTGCGTGCGGGGTAGTGGCGAGCGGTCAGCGGGGCAGGCGGGCAGCAGCGCGGCAGCGCCGGGCGGCGGGCGGGGGTAGGAAAATTCAAATTTTTTTAAAATAAACGGGTTTTCAAGTTGACCCGGCAACCCGTCGGGTCAACCCGAACCCGTCCCGTTTTTGCAAACGTGTCGGTTTTTCGGACCCGAACCCGACCCGCTTCGGGTTCGGGTCAACCCAAACCCGAAAATTCTGGGTCGGGTTCGGATCGGGTTTTCGGGTCGGGTCCAATATTGACAGGTCTAGAGAAGGGTGAGGGGAAACCAAACTTCAAAAAGGGCAAAAGCAAGAAGCTGTTCCAAAAGGCTTTTTGGGTAGACTCTGTATCAGACTCCTCAAAAACTAAAGCAGAAGAGGAGACAACAATTCTGGTCTTAATGGCTGACGATCATCTTGGTCAAAGTGGCTAAGAAGAGGTATGTAAACCAACTTATAATCAATTATTGGAAATTTGTGAAATTTTTATTGCATGCATCATATAAAAAAAATCAAAAAATCTCATGCTAGTCTGAAAGTGGAATTTTTAAATTTACAAAAGGAGCATGAAAAGCTTTTAAAAGATCACTCCCAAATTGATAACAATCACATGACTTTACTTGATGAATTTGATGTATTAAACAAAAAGCACACTAAATTAACTAATGCATATGATTCTTTAAAATTATTTCATGCTGAGTTAGAAAAAGAATTAAAAAATCTCAAAGCTTTTGAAAATAAACCATTACATGCTTTTCAAAACTTTTAAAAGAAGCATCATCATAGGAGTAGATTAGTACATCCTTTTCCTGGTGTTAGATGTTTTTCATGTGGCATGCTATGACACATCTCACACACTTACACTGTTCTGCATAGTTCACATTGGGTCTGGATACCCATGTTACATGATTCACAGTATGCATTGCATTCTACTTTTCACAAGAAGGAACCCAAACATGTTTGGGTTCCTAAATTTGATATTTAATAATTTTGTAGGCAAGCTCTCACAAAAGGCTTCGTGAGAGCATGTGATACCTGGATAGTGGATGCTCTCAACATATGACTGGCGATGCTAATCAATTCATTTTGCTGGAGACCAGGATAGGAGGTAAGGTTACTCTTGGAGACAATTCCACCAAGAAGGTGGTAGGCTCAGGTATAATTGGAAATTCAAAGAACCTTCTGATTGAAAATGTTTTTCTTGTAGATGGACTGAAACACAACTTACTCAACATCAGTCAGCTTTGCGATAAGGGCTTCATCATAAATTTTTTGGCAAATTCATGCATTATCAGCTTAAATAATAACACTGTTTTGCAGGGAAAGCGGATCAATAATGTTTACATGCTTGATTTAAATAATATTGAATGTGTTGTTTCATTTTGCTTAAAAACTATTGTTGATGATTCATGATTGTGGTACAGGAGATTATGTCATACCAGTACGAAAACCCTTAGAAAAATGACCCAAAAAGACCTAGTTAGAGGTATCCCCAAACTTAGTTTTTCAAAAGACCACATTTGTGATGCCTGCCAATTAGGAAAGCAAGTCCACTCCACTTTTCACCCCATTAAGGACATTAGCACCTTTAGACCTTTAGAAGTTCTTTACATGGATTTGTTTAGACCTATTAGCACTGCCAGCTTAGGAGGGAAAGTTTATAGTTTTGTGATTATTGATGATTACTCGAGGTTCACTTGGACTAGATTTCTGTCACACAAGAATGAGACTTTTGATGATTTTAGAGCCTTCTTCACTTGGATTCAGAAAAAGTTAGGTTGTGAGATCTTGACCATCCATAGTGACCATGAGGGAGAGTTTGAAAATGAGAGATTTGGAGACTTTTGTGAGGATAAGGGGATTAGCCACAACTTCTCAGCTCCTAGGACCTCTCAGCAGAACGGGGTAGCTAAAAGGAAGAACTAAACCTTAGTGGAAGCCGTTAGAGCCATGCTTACTGAGTATTCACTTCCAAAATACTTTTGGGCTGAAGCGGTTAACACAGCTTGTTATGTGTTGAATAGGGTGAATGTTAGAGCCAAATTAGATAAGACACCCTATGAGATCCTGGAGGGTAGGACACCCAATCTTTCCCACCTTCATGTCTTTGGTTGTAAGGTTTTCATTCACAATAATGGGAAGTCTCATTTAGGAAAATTTGACTCAAAATATGACGAGGGAGTGTTCTTAGGGTATTTTAGTGCTGGAAGTCTTTTAGGGTGTTTAATAAGAGGACATTGGTGGTGGAAGAGACTACTCATGTAGCATTTGATGAATCTGATCCTAGGAAGCCTAGAGTTGAGGATGATGATGGTGTTGGAGAAATTACCACTGGAGTAGAAAATTTGGAGAAGAGGGTAGACCTCCAAAATACTAAAAGAGTAGGAGAGATTACACAAGGAGCAGAAAATGAAGATCTGGAGGAAAGGGTTGAACCCACACACACTTTGCCTAGAGATTGGAAATACTCTTTGAGTCATCCCAAAGAACTAATCTTAGGAGACCCTTCTGAAGGAGTTAGGACTAGGCATGGACTTACGAAGGAAGTGAACCACTCTGCCTTTATCTCAATGACTGAACCCACCAACATCAATCAAGCCCTTTCTGATGAGTTTTGGATCTTAGCCATGCAAGAAGAGTTGAACCAATTTGTTAGGAATGATGTCTGAGAGCTTGTAGAAAGACCAATGAGACAAAGTGTAGTTGGAACCAAATGGGTCTTTAAGAATAAAATGAATGATTCTAGTGTGGTGGTTAGGAATAAGGCAAGATTAGTTGCTAAGGGGTACAACCAAATAGAAGGGATTGATTTTGAGGATATCTTTGTCGTAGCTAGATTGGAAGCCATTAGAGTGCTATTAGCCTTTGCCTATTATATTGGATTTAAACTTTTTCAAATGGACATTAAGAGTGTCTTTTAAATGGGGTAATAAAAGAGGATGTGTTTGTAGAACAACCCCCAGGTTTTGAGAGTTCACAATTTCCAAATCATATTTTTAAATTAAAAAAGGCCTTATATGGATTAAAACAGGCACCCAGAGCTTGGTATAAGAGGCTTGGCACATTCTTACTAAAAAGGGAGTTTGTTAAGGGGAGCGTAGACACCACCCTTTTCCTGAGGAAAGTAAGAGTTGAATTACTCATTGTTCAGATCTATATCGATGATATGCTTTTTGGATCTTCAAATAAAAGACTATGTCATGAATTTTCTAAAACAATGAGTAAGGAGTTTGAGATGAGTATGATGGAAGAATTGTCTTACTTTTTGGGGTTTAGCATTAGATAATTGGATGATGAAACTTTTCTGAGCAAAAACAAATACATAAAGGACATCTTGAATAAATATAAAATGGATAAAGCCAAGTCAATTAATACTCCCATGAGCTCAGGAATTCAGTTAGACAAGGACCCAAAAGAAAAATCAGTTGATCAGAAGAAGTACAGAGGGATGATTGGATCTTTACTTTACCTGACTGCTAGCCGACCTGATATAATGTTTAGTGTTTGTCTTTGTGCTAGATTTCAAGCTGATTCTAAAGAATCCCACCTAACTGCTATTAAGAGAATTCTTAGATACCTTTTAGGAACCTAAAACCTTGGAATCTAGTACCCTAGGCACATCACTTCCTTTGAGATTATTAGTTTTTCTGACTCTGACTTTGTTGGTTGTTAGGTGGATAGAAAAAACACTTCAGGGACTTGTCAATTTATAGGACAATTTTTAGTCTCCTGGTCTAGTAGAAAACAAAACTTAGTTGCACTTTTTACTGCTGAAGTTGATACGTTACTTTAGAAAGTTATGTGGCCCAAGTCCTTTGGTTAAAGTAACAAGTTTTGAATTTAGGATTACCTGTAGGCACAATTCCAACCCTTTGTGACAACATTAGTGCAATATGCATTTTTAAGAATTCTATCCAACATTTAAGGACCAATCACATAAACATAAGACATCACTTCATTAGAGACCATGTGACCAAGGGAGACATTGAATTATACCATGTGTCAACTGAGAATCAACTGGCTAACATCTTTACTAAACCACTGGCCTTCGACACTTTCAGTTTTTTAAGGGCCAGATTGGGTGTGATTGACATAAACGCATGAACTTGATTTCTACTGATTCATGTTCTCTATTTTTATTTATTATTTTCTTTCTGTTTTTCTTGTGCATATTTTTGATTTGTTTCTCTTGCTTTTAGACTCTATTGAATCGATATCTTATGCCTTATTTTTTATTTTGAAAATTTGTAATCAATAATTACATCTATAAATTAGTTAAAGGGAAGAACACTATTAATTGTTACCTTCTCTCTAACTTCTTTTAGGGATGTAATTTTCTTTTCTAAAAAAAAAAATCTATCTCAAATTAACAAATAAATTTTGAAATTGAGAACTTTTCAATCTTGCCACAGTAATCTATTTTATGTTTAATATTTAAAGTCTTTACTTTACTTTCAGTTTTTTGTAATTCTATCATTGAAATTATCATATGATTTCTGATTCTGTTTTGTGATTGATTCTTCCTTATATTAAGAGTGAGTTTTTCTTCTCTAATATCTAGAAGATAAAATCACAACGAAGAATATTTAAGGATTTTGTAAAAGGGATATCGCTTGTATAAAAATAAATAAATAAAAAAAAGTGGCCAATGATGTCAAAAAATAAAAGATGCGCCAAGTTGCCAAATTGAAAAAAATTTATACACAAAGTGTATAAAAAAAAAATGTGCAAAGCATCAATCAAATTGAGAAGAGGCATAAAATGAGCCCACCAAAACCAAGCTTGTTCCTTATCAAAATTTTAAATCTTAGAAGACTTCATTTGTCACTTGATACTTTTTGCAAAGTCTTGATTTCGAACTTCTGATTGTAACTAATTACTTTGATATATTATTTCATAAAATATTTTTTTGGAAACAGGTTTTTGAACGAATCTCTTCTTCTAAACCAATTGGCCTCTTTGCAAAAAAGAGATGTTTGTGTTGAACAACCACTATATTTTGAGAGTGCTTTATTTCCCAATCATATTATCAAATGAAAGGCTTAGTACATTTCTACTAGATAAATCATTTATAAAGGGGATTATAGATACCATAGTATTATTAAAAGAATAGGGGGTATGATATTTTGGTAACATAGATATTTTTAAGTTGATATATTGTTTGGAACCAGAAATGAAATGTTTTGTGAAGAGCTCTCATTTACTATGAGTCATGAATTTAAAATTAGTATGATAAGTGAGCTAAATTATTCCCTAGGGTTTATTATAAAACAAAGAAAAGATGGTCCATTTCTAAGGAAAACTAAATATATCAAGCAACTATTCTAAAAGCATAATATAGAAGGATGTAAAATATGAATACCCCCACAAGCCCTACTACATAACTAGATAAGGACCATTGTGATGAACTAAGAAATCCAAAGAAGTGTAGAGGAATGATAGGAATACTACTATATTTGACTCCTAATAAAATTCACATTATGTTTAAAATATATTTGTGTGCATGATTTCAAGTTTATCATAAAGAATTTGCACTTGATAATAGTAAAAATGATTTTTAAGTCTCACATAGGGACACCAAACTTAGGTATCAAATTTCCTTGGGATAGCATGCCATTTGAGTTATTAGGAATTACAACTTCAACTGTGTAGAATCAAAGTTGATAGGAAAACTCATTAGGAAAGTTTTAATTTATTGGAAGCTCACTAATTTTCGAGTCATGCAAAAAATAAAATTACGTATCCCTATCCACTACATAAGTAGAATATATTATTGTCATAAGTTTTATTGATCAAAGTCTTATGGCTAAATTAATAACTTTTTTATTTTGGCCTATAGGGGGATTTATCCAAAATATTTGTGATATTATTAGTATGATTTCTATTATGAAAAATATAATAAACCTTTTACAAAAAATATACTGATGTTTGGCATCATAACAATAGAGATCTTATATCTAAAGGTAATTTGATATTCAATTTATGCATAAAAAAATTAATTGGACAACATTTTTTTAAAGGCACTTAATTATGATAGTTTAATACACTCAGAGCTAGGTTAAGAGTCATTGATCTAGGTGCCTAGACTAGTATGCTAAATCAATTCATGTGTTTGTGAAGCATTTATATTTAGATGTGATTATTATGTTATTATGTGTTTATTTTTGCATTGTGAAGTGATTACATGTGCTAGGAGGTTCTTGATGACCAAAAAATAAGAAAGAATTAAACATATATAGTCTATTTAATGTTGTACAATCATAATCATGCTATATAATACACATGGAATTATACAATCTTTTGGTCATTAAAAACAAAAACAACTATTTAGAACAAACTATAGAAAACTTTATATTGTATGATTCAATTTGTACTATAATAGTTGACTTAGTCAATTAGTTGTTAGGTTGATCAAAGAGCTTAATGAGATACTATATGAATCGTATCATACTATATAGTTGTCCCATTAAAAATAGTCTTTGGAAGGTTATTAGGATGATTTGGCATATTATGATTTGTATTGTATAATATATATCATAATGTATAATTAAGATAAAACTCTATAAATAAGGTTGAGCCTCACCATCTCTCACACACTCTATACTTGACTTTTGATCCCTCTTGTGTGAAGATTTATAAAATAACCATCTCTTTTCTTTTGTAAGCAAGAGAGCTCATGCATTGGGAAGCTTGTCCCAATAGCAAAAAGTTGACAGCTTCAAAATGGAAGAGGATGAAGAAGCCTATGAAAATATAAGGAGGCATCCATTACTGACTCCAAGATAGTCATCAAAGAGAATTTGGCATAGTAAATATTCAATCTCTTTGTACATGAAACCTTCAAATTTCTTCTCTTTTTATTGTTCCCCTATTGTTAAAAAATATTCTTTGAAATTTTTTCCAACCTTAGATAAAAACACGAATAGGACAACCATGTAGTAACTACTATGTAGGAGACATGTAGCCATAATAGACCCAAGATGCATGAATACCTCAACATTTCTAATACTAATTAGCACCCCATGAATCTCTGTTAACCTTCACTATAATTAGACTATCATGAATATGAACCTTAAGAATGTACTATTTAGCAATCATTAGCCCCTAGTTATTACGATGGCATGGAATGCTCGTGTTTTAAAATGCATTCTTCTATATAATGTCATACCCAAACTGGTGATAGAATAATATTGCCCACTCTTATACATAATTAACTATTGCATGACTTGAACTAATTTAATGTTGAAAATCTTCAAATTTGGTCTATAGAAACCCTCACCACCTTTAGGAACTATAGAGCCCACCAAAGAACAACATATCCCTTAGACAATTCATTGCATACATTTTTAAAGCCAAATATAATGACACCTACTCTCAATCACTGGATAATATAACTTATATCTTAGCATATCACTCCTTTCACATCATATACAATAAGAAGCATAGATAAGTATAAGAGGAGTTGCATATTAGGTAAAAAAGAAGGGGAACCAATCCTCTTATTTTTCATGCACAAAAATACTCATGATCACTGAACCAAACACTCTACCAGGATAGAACTAAAAATGGATAAGCATATTTAGCTGTAGAACCACAGGTGGGAGATGTACGAACAACACTAGTAGGACTGTAATTAGTCTTTTTTTTTAGAAAATGCAAATTGCATTAAATTTAAAGGAAACTATTATAAAAAAGGAAACTACTAGACATTCCCTTTAAAACAAGATAAAAGGGGGTCTTATTAGCAAGCATTTTAAGCATAATGAAAATATTAGAAAAAGAAGAAATGTCATAATGAAACAAAGAGTCTCTACTTATCATTTAAAACCCATAGGGGTGGACGAGATACCAAAGATTAAACAACAACCAAGAAGGTTGATTAGTATCCCAGAATTCCCAATTGAGTAAAAAATAATAGATAGAGTAGAACTTAACTTCCATTATTCTAATTCCCTTTTCCAAATACCATCTTATACTTAAAATAAAGAAAGAAATACCAAGTTTGCTAATCAAAGAAAAAGAAATGAAATACATGAAAATAAAATTTGTCAAGACATTGCCAATGATCTTGACGTCTCCACAATGCATTTCTTTAAGAAGCTCCACCAACATCATCCAATCCACCAACCACTCTTGAAATTCCCTTTCACCACTCATATCACTGATTAAATAATGAAGTGGCTCCAATGCTGCCACCAAGAATATCCATCTTTCTTCCTCTAAGGCTTCCTTTAATAGGACCAAATAGCCTTGTATCTTTATTAAGTTTTTTTTAATAAGAATTGACTTCGATGGGAGTTGAAAATTCCCATCTTCAAACAAATTTATAGCAGTGCTTATTTTATCAAAATTGGACAAAGGAGTACTTACCTCTTCATTAAAATCTTCTCTGAATTCAGATTCAGATTTAGATTTTATTTTCTTAGTACCATCCGGTTTGGTGAATCCACATTATCTTCCTAGATTTCCTCTTGATGAAATATCTCTGTATCAACACCTTTATCCACATCACAACCTTCAGCATCTTGAACATTCTTACAGTCTCCTAATTGAATAGGAATTTTATCAGCTGTAACTTTATACAAATCTGACTCAAAATTTCTATTTCTCCCAGAATTATGATTACCGGTTTGATCATCTATTGAACATTATGAACTATGAGCCATTTTTTCTATACCATTTCCTTTATTATTTGTTTCCATTGAATGTACTAACATCTGTCCCAAAACCAGAATTTTTGAATTTTCCACTTTTTCTCTATCATCAACCTCAAAGCCTTGAGATAACACTTTAAATTTATTAGTTTTTTCCACAAACCCATGATCAAGGTCTTCAACTGCAGGATTAGACATAGGCCTCTGAATTTGAAATTTATTCCTCCTTTTATTCCTGAATTTCACATGTAACCAGGGTCCATATTCATGATCCTTGGCTGATACATTATTTTCCAAGCCATCCTTCACTTATGAATTTTATTTTGATCTTCATTAATGGCTACCATACACAAATCAATCTTATGGCCTATCTTCCCACAATTAAAGCATAAAGATGGGATTTTCCAAGCCATCCATATTCATGATCTGGAAAATACCATTAGGTAGTTTAGAGTCAAGGTTGATACGAACACAAGCTCTTGCAAATTCTTGTCTCCCCCATTTAAACATTTTGCCATCCAAGAACAAAGGGATTCCTATTTTTGAAACAATATTTGTAATATTCTCCTCATCCCAACAATGTAGAGGTAAATGAGGCAACTGGATCCAAATTGGTGATGATAAACCTTTAAGTGATGTTGGTGAAAAATGAGGTGTCCATTTATCCACCCCTATTATGTGTCCACTCACAAACCAAGGACCTCCATTTAGAACTTCTTCCATTATTTGAGAAGATTGGAATGAACACAAAATCCAATCTAAGCCCAATGAGGTGAGATGGAAGATCCAAATCAATTCCATTATTTCCCCAATTCAATGCTACAAATAGAAAAAGGAACTTCTTTCCCAAACACTTTTAATACAAGAGATTTTTGGAGAAGTTTAACATTATAACTTTCCTTCTCCATATTTAACTTGATCACATTGGCATCCCCTTCCTCATCATGAATTGTTTCCACTTGATTCACTTTAATATGGTTAGACTTAAACCAATAATTTTCTAAACAAAAAAGTTTTTGTCCACATTCGGAACAACATATAGAACTTTATCTTCCAATTCTTTTGCAAATCCACCTATTTTGATTTGCAATTCTTCATCAGCAGATAGAACTTTTTCTTATATTACCTTTTTAGAATTCAAATTTAAACGATCCTAAAATTCTGCCCTTTTTTAGCAACAAATGTAAATCTGTTTATCTTAAGTTTGAATCCAATAGAAGATGACGCCTCCATGTCGTTGGCCATCTCCGTCAAAAGATTATTGATTGAAGAGGAGTGAGCCGTTGAATCCTTTCTATCTTGGGATTTAATAACCTCCTTCCCCTTGCCTAGTACCAAAGCAGTTTCGTGCATCATGTTCAACCAACCTTCCTTGATGATCAAAGGTCTCTGTTTATACATTCCTTCTCGATTTGATTGACTCAAGCTTTTGGATCCATACTGATTTAAATCATTAAGACACCGCGCTGAGTAAGGAATGGAGGTTTTTTGGTCATCATTAGCTGATGACCGGCGACCCTCCACCACCATTCCAGCCAACTAGGAAATTAGGAACGGAAAAATTCAAAACAAATGAAGCTCTCTCTCTAAAAATCCTGGAGTATCTCTTCTAGAAAAGTGCCTCTAGCTCCTTAGGCAGCATGGAATGTAATTAGTCTCAAGAGCAATTTTTCCTCTTCCATGTCCATGAGCATTTTACCCATCATCACAACATTACATCAAGGACCATATGATTTTTAAGAGTTATATTTTCTATTATGTATTTTGTACATTTAATTATGTATTTTGTGTTTTTAATTACCCCTTTGAGTAGTCAAAATGGGGAGTAGTGTGTTTTTTGTTATTTTGTTGTGCATATTTGTATGTGTTGTCTTATGTTTGTTTTTTTTTCTTGAGTGTTTAATTACATTTTTATTTTTGTTAAGTTTTTAATATTAAAAAAAACCCAAAGGTTTGTTACTCTATTTTTTTGGTGTATAATTTAAGTGTCTTTATCTTTTTAATTTATCTTTAAGCTTATATTTATAAGTGGGATAAATTTAGGGAGAGAATAATTCATTAGAAAAATAAAAATTTTGACTTCAAATTTCAACTAACTATATTTTTAAGCATATATAGGAGGAGATTATTGAACTCCATGAGCTTGATGAGATTGCTATGATTTTAAAGATCATTAACATTATTAGATATGATGAAAAGGCTACTAAATTTATGTGTTTAGGTTTCTATTTATTTAAATTGACATTTTAGATAAATCAAAAGATGAAGATTAAATAATGTTGGACACAGACTGGATCACAATAGTAAAGTATGATCAACATAAGTTGAATAAGTAATATAATTGAAGAGCAGAAGATTGTTGAAGTAATGTAAGTTACAATTTTATATTTTTAATTTTTATCTTCTTTTGATTCTTCTATATATATTGTAGAGTACCTTGACAGGATGGGCAGACTGACGTTGAATATGGAATTTGTTGCAATCCAGGATGCCTAGTTTGTGATTCTGATGATAATAAATATTATTGATTGAATTATTCTTTTTCTCAGAGAATATATTGGATATTCTTTTTTCTATGAGCACTAACATTACAGGTAAAATATACACTGCTCAAGGCTACTGAAAGCTAAAGACTGGGTATAATATGATGTCAAGTAAAAGAGTCTGCACTTTTAATTTTCTTTATTATAGATTTCTTGAGTCTAGCCAAATAAGAGTGTATACAATTTGATTACTGTGCACACACACAAGGGGAGTGAGAAAATTTTAAAGTTAGATTATTTTTGCTAATCATACTATACGACTTACAATAATACTATACAATCAATTATAGAGAAAATATGCTTAACAACTAATTAAATAATTAGTTTTGTGAACAAATCATAATGTATAATCTTGATCGTATGATGCAATTTGTTACGAATTAAAAACCCTAGTCGCCAGATGAATTAAGTAAGATATTAAAAAAAAAGAATTTTGAACTTATCGTACTATATAATTTGATTTATACAATATAAAATATTAAAATCTTACTTAAATCAACCCCAATAATTAGTTAGTCAGATCATGGTTTAATTAATGATAGCACATCATACTGTATGATTGGTAGAAAAGAAATTTGGGTCATCCTAAATATCACACCAAACAAAATCAAGATTTTTGAACCAATTATACTATATGAAATTCATATTGTACCAAACAATAAACTTGAAATTAACTAACCATACTGTATGATGATAATAGTATGGGATGATTGACATAGATGATTTTTAATCATCCTAGGAATCATCCTATACTAATCAAGAGAAAACTAATAGATCATACTGGATGATCTTTGAATCATACTGTACGATGTGTTCGAAACGTTGAATAATTTGTCTGAATAACTATTTGCATTGTACTGGATGTGTCTAGTTTTTAATTGATAGTATTGTATGAATTTAAATCATACTATACAAATAGTGATGGCCAATGTATTTTTCTTTTTTGTAATTTGTTTTCCAGATAATTGCTTGGTTAAAAATCTATGGATGATGTTAGATTCAATTGATTCATTTATTCTCACCATTGTCATAATTGTTGTTAAGCTCAATAACATCTACATTGGGTGATCAAACAATTTATTTTAAGTTTTTGAAAAATCTTAAAAAGAATTTTCTAGTGATAAAGAAATTTTTAAATAACCAATTCATTCCCATCTTGGTGCACCTTAGACTATTTCATTAAGGTTGACAACCTACTAGAACTTTTAACTAAAGTGTTTAATATATTATGGAGTACCTTGATGGGATGGGTAGACTTACGTTAAATATGGAATGGGATCTTTTATAGGGATGTTCCCAATATACTCAACATTTTTGCTAATTTATTTTCCTCTTTTATTATGATTATATTTTTATGTGAGCTCTATTGTATTGGCCTTGAATGAATAAAATATTTGATTCTCAAGAATATCCTGTAAAAGTACCATTGAATAAGATGGAGCAATTGGCATGCTATAGATTTTGAGAAATGCAGCTCTTCAAATTTGTATTGATGAGAGGGAATAGTGAGATATCCCATATTAATTTTGATTTGAGATGTCTTGAAATCTTGTACATTCAATTCAAAATTATAAATTTTAATGGTAGGACCCTGAGGGTAGATCTCCACTTTCTATCTTTTGATTCTGAGTTTTGATATCAGGATGTTTGGGCTTTATTGATGTGTGAGTAAATTTCTTTATGAAAAGAACATTCCCAAGGCTTGGAAATTGGGGAATATGCCAATTATGTTTTCAAGCTCTTTTGCTTTTCTCATGATGATTTCTCCAGTAGAGTTGTGACAAATGATGAGCTGATTAACTCCTTATTGGACAAGTAGCTAGCCATTCTCGTTGATAACCTGGCATTGGAGATGTAGTTCCCCTTATGTATTGAGATGGAGGAAGTTTTGAATTTTATGGGATAATGCCTACGCAATTATTGCCAAATTTTGTAGCAGTGGTGATTTTGTTTTTTTCCATATTACAGGATCACGACTTTCGTGGTCATTGAAACTATTTAGGCATGACTTCATATTAAAGGCATCCCATGGCAATTTTATCTAGTTTTCACACACAATAAGTAGGACAATTGGCCTAAAAAATAAGGTGCATTACTGGACATAAAGTTTTTCATAGTTTTGTGTGTTCTTGAGTGGAGATTGAGGACTACTAACATTCCCTCATAGAGGAAAACATTTGCTCTCCTATAGTATTTTGCCTGGGAATGGGTGGTGCTATTGATTATGAAGAATGAACTGTTGGTGAATGGCACTAGTGTTATCATAATAAATTGGAATAGTGCCGATTATAAATCCTAAGTCAATTAACTTTTGTTTCAATCAAAAAACTTATGCCACACAACTTCCTAAGGCAATATATTCAGCTTCAGCAGTATATAGGGCTACAAAATTTTATTTTCTACTGGACTAAGAAACTAAAGAATTTTTTATGAATTGATAAGTTCCAGAAGTACTCTTTCTATCAACCCTATAAACTGTAAAGTCCAAATCTGAATATCCAATTATTTCAAATGAAGAACTGAACTTAGGATACCAAATCCCTAAATTCTGAGTTCCCAAGAGATACCTCAAAATCTTTTTCACTGCTGTCAAATGTGATGTTTTGGACCTATTGGAACTATAAGTTTAGGAGGGAAAGTATACAAATTTGTAATTGTTGATGATTTTTCTAGATTCACTTAGGTTAAATTATTATATCATAAGAGTGAATCATTTGAGGAGTTTAAAGATTTTTTGACTTGAATTCAGAGGAAACTAAAGTATGAGATTTTAATAATCCAAAATATCACGATGGTGAATTTAAAAATGAAAAATTTGAGGATTATTATAAAGAGAAAGGAATTGATCATAATTTTTCTGCATCTAAAACATCTTAGTAGAATGGGTAGTCAAAAGAAAGAACAGAACATTAACAGAAGCCGCTCCAGCCACATTGGCAAAATATTCACTTCCTAAATATTTTTGGGCTGAAGAGGTTAGCACAGCATGTTATATTCTAAATAGGGTGAACATCAGATCAAAATTAAATAAAACACCCTATGAGCTTCTTAAGTGAAGAACACCTAATTTGTTATATTTGCATGTTTTTGGATGTAATGTATTCATACATAATAATGGAAAATCTGCCTTAGGAAATTTTGATCCAAAATCAGATGAAGGAATTTTTCTTGGATACTCTAGTGTTAGAAAATCTTATAGAGTATTTAACAAAAGAACTTTGGTAATTGAGGAGACCACAAATATTGTGTTTGATGAATCTGGAGTTTTGGAAGAGCTAAATTTAGAAGAGTATGAGATAGAAAATAACTCTAAAATGATTAAGAAAATTGTTTTAGATGAAAAGCAGGAGAAAGAAAACCCGTTGTCTAATGATTTGAGATTTTCTAAAAACCACCTTAAGGAATTAATTTTAGGTGAATGTAGTGAGGGTGTTAGGACTAAGCATGGACTAAACAAAGAAGCCAATCATTCTGTCTTTATTTCAATGATAGATCCCACAAATATAGATCAAAACACTTTTGGATAAATTTTTGATTTTGGCAATGTAATAAGAATTAAATCAATTTGTAAGAAATGAAGTTTGAAATTAATTGTAACACCAAAAGATCAAAGTGTAGTTGGAACTAAGTGGGTATTCAAGAACAAAATGAATGACTCAGGAATTATTGTTAGAAATAAGGCTAGATTGGTGACTAAGGGGTATAATTAGATTGAAGGGATTGAAAAAGCAAATGGATGTTATTTGAATTATATCAAATGAATGTTAAAAGTGTCTTTTTAAATGGGGTGATTCAAGAGGATGTTTATGTTGAGCAACCTCTAGGTTTTGAAAATTCAAAATACCCAAATCATATTTTTAAAGTGAAAATCACCATTTTGAATGATAGATTAGATTCCATTGCGCTCGCTTCACCTGGTGACTCTGAGGCGATTTAGGGTTTTCATTCTTATGCTATTTTCAGTCGATCTCCTGGATTTTGGTTTCCGTTTTTAGTTGTTTTTTTTTTCTTTTTCTTTGCTGGTGTTTCGTTGTTGTTTTATTTTGAGTTTTTCGGTCAGTTTTCCTTCGGGAGATCACGACTCCGTCGTCATCTCTCCTTTCAACTGCTGCCTTTACTGATGGTCGCACTCGTTCTTTCAAGGATGTCATCTCTTGATCGACCTCTTTAGCTTCTAAGCTTAACTTTGTGCAGTCTTCTTTTAAGGGTTGTCCGGTGTTTTTGTTCGATGATTCGGTTATTTCTCACCTTGCATCCCCTTTTGCCCTTACTCTGGTTGGTAAGTTTGTGTTACTTCGGCCAAATCTGGATGTTATCAGTATGTTTTTTATGAGTTTGAAACTTTTGGGATCGTTTCATGTTGGTCTCCTGGATCCGAGACATGTTGCTATTCAATTAATGAATGACCTTGATTACAGTCGTATCTTTGCTCATAGATCTTACTACATTCAAGGATGTCAATTGCGTCTCCTCAAATGGACGCCTGATTTTGACATGCGCGAGGAATCCCTTATTGCGCCGGTTTGGATTGCCTTTCCTAATTTGAGATTAGATTTTTTTAATACTCAGGATTTGTTTGGCCTTGCATCTATTTTTGGAAGGCCTTTACAAACAGATCAAGCCACGGCTTCCATCTCTTGGCCTTCTATTGCTCGAGTTCTTGTTGAATTTGATGTTTCCAAGAAACATCCTAATAAGGTTTGGTTAGGATCGGAGCTCAATGGCTATTTTCAAAAGGTAGAATTTGAAAATTTACCTATTTTTTGTTCACACTGTAAAATGCATGGCCATGCTTTTAACGAATGTTATAGATTGCATCCTCACCTTCGCAAATTTAATGCTGGATCAAATCCATCCAAACAAAAGGTTAATGTTTCTTTTTGTAAGGAAATTTTGCATCAAATTAATCCTAACAGTATTGATAATTTGGTTATGGGGGAGAAAGATGGTATTAATTCTAATTCTAATGATTTTTCCTTACCTCTTGCGGTGAATGGTTCTATAAATAGTGAAATTGACCTCTTACCTGCTGTGAATTCTTCTCCTATAATAGCTCCGTCCTCTCTTGAGGACTCTCTTTCTAAACAGGTTGAATCGAGTGATTTGGTTGCTCCTAATTATGTTATCATATTGGAAAATCAAGGGTTGAATGATGGTGTCTCTTTAAATATCCAGAATCTTGTTGCTCCCATTTTAAATTGCTCTCTAAATACTACTTTACCTGCTAATGTTGATGATGGTCTTTATTCTAAGTAAAATCAGGTTCCGGTTAACTCTAATCTCCAGACTACTTCTGTCAGTCATGTTGGAACTAATCAAAATGAATTAGTTGAAATGGAAAATGTTGAGCTTGGGTTGATTAATTCAGAATTGGATGAGGTGGAATTGATGGAGGAAGGTGAGCTTCCTCACAAAGGTAATGGCAAAGGTGAGAATCCTAAATGCAACTCCCCTTCTTATTCTAAAATGCACTATAATACTCTTACTGATACTGAAGATGTAGAATTTACTGCTAAATGCTTTACTAGAGATGATCTTGACATTAGCTTTGTTAAAGGACGAGATAAACGTGGTAGAAAGAGAAAGAATCATATGTTACAATTGGGCAGAAATACCGATCCTGTTTTAAAATCTAGTAGAAATACCCGTTCTTAAACTAGTCACTAATTTTTTAGTTTATTATGTTTAAGTCTCTTATTTTGAACGTGAGGGGAATTGGTTGTGCCTCCTCTAGGGTTCGGGTTAAGATCCTGTGTCACATTCATGATATTTCCATTTTAGTGTTACTTGAACCTCTTGTTAATGTCTCTAAGTTACTTATTACTACTAGATTTCTTGGTTTTAAGCATTCTATGGCTAAGTGTACTAATAAGATTTGGGTTTTTTGGAAACACCCGATTCATATTGATGTTCTTGATAATTTTACTCAAGTGCTTCATTATCATATTGAGGTTTTGAATGTCAAATGTTGTGCTTCTTTCATTTATGCGGCTTCTTCCCGTGGCACGAGGAAAGTTTTGTGGGAACAACCAACGGATTTTCATAATATGTATAATGGTCCCTGGATGGTGGGGGGTGATTTTAATACTATCTCTAATCCTGTCGAGCATATCGGGGGATCTTCTCCTAATTCGTATTCTATGGAAGATTTTAATAATATGATTATTGACTGTAATCTCATTGACATTGGTTTTTCGGGCAATCAGTTTACTTAGCACAGAGGTCACCTTTGTCAAAGACTGGATCACATTTTATTCAATGATTACTGGATCTATTCTTTTAGTTCTATTTCTATTGAGCATCTTAGCCGTACTCTTTTTGATCATTCACCTTTACTTATTGCTTTTAATACTAGACAGGTGAATGTTGTTCCTCAATTTTGCTTTCAAAATATGTGGCTTCAACATGGTTCCTTTTTAGGTATTGTTCAGAAGAATTGGAAGGCTATTTTACATCCTGACAATTCTATTGGGGGTATGAAAGGCTCTGGTTTAAGTTGAAACGGCTTAAACAACTTTTAAATTGGTGGAATCATAATGTTTTCAAAAATATCTTTACAAATATTTTAAATGCTGAAGAGTTGGTTAATAATTGTGAAAGTATTTGTCAAAACCTTCCTTCTGAGGCTAATTCTGCTTCCCTTAGAGAGGCTAAAGCTAATCTTTCTAATCTTTAGGCTCAAGAAGAAACTTCTTGGAAGCAAAAGGCTTTTGCTAAGCATATGGTGGAAGGTGATCATAATACGAAGTACTTTCACACTTTAGTTAACCGTAAACATGCTTCTAACTCTATCTTAAAAATTTCTCGTGACGATGGTTTTGTCACTGAGAATGGAGAAGAAATTGCCATGTTGGCTGTTCAACATTTTAAAAATAGGCTTAACAAGGGTTTTTACCCAATCAATGTGCCCAATACTAGTATTATCCCTTCTCTTGTTTCTGAGGCGGATAATATCATGCTTGCTACTTCCCCGTCGATAATGGAATTAAAAGATATTGTTTTTCATATGAATGGCAACTCTATGGTGGGAACTGATGGTTTTACCATTAATTTTTTTCGAAAATCATGGGATATTATTAAGCATGATCTTTATGCTGCCGTTTTGGATTTTTTTGATGGTTCTCCTATGCCTAAGTTTTTTGCTTCGACTTCTATTGTTCTCATCCCTAAGAAGGCTACTTCTAATACTTGGGATGATTACAGACCTATTAGTCTTTGCAGTTTTTTCAATAAATTGATTTCTAAAATCTTTATGTCTCGTTTATCCAATGTTCTGCCCAAGATTATTTCTCAGTATCAAATGGGTTTTGTTAAAGGTCGCTCTATCTATAACAATATTTTGCTTGCTCAAGAATTGTGTCATGATTTGTATATTAAGGTGAGAGGTGGTAATTCCATTCTCAAGCTGGATGTTTTCAAGGCTTGTGATAATATTAGTTGGCATTTTATTTATAACATCATGCATACTTTTGGGTTCAATGCTATTATTAAGTTGATTAAAAATTGTACTGAGGGAGCCTATTTTTCCTTGCTTATCAATGGCAAGAGTGCTGGTTTTTTTTTAATTCATCTCATGGTTTAAGGCAAGGAGACCCTGTGTTCGTTGCTCTTTCATTATCATTTTTTTTTTAGAAAATGCAAAGAGCATAAATTTTATTAAAGCAACTAATTACAAATAAACTCCTTTATCTGATGAAGAAAAGAAGGAGGGATACTATTCTCATTCAGATCTTTCCAAAAAATCTGAACTAAGAGCACGGTTAGCACACATGTTGGCTAACTTATTACAATCTCTACTAGCATAAAAAAAAATAACTTGCTTAAAATCTTTAAGAAATCTAAATCCTTAGGATTTACATATTCTTCTGAAATAGAATTATTCTGAAGAGCTCTTTGAAAAAGAATAATAACGTTGTGATTATCACCTTCAATCATGAAGCCTTTAGCATCAAGCATCCATTCTTGAACAAACTTTCTTAGGTAAATAATAGAATGTATTTCATCTTGTGCAATATCCCAATGACTAATACTGAAACCAAATGCTCTATAGAATCTTCCTTTATCGTTGTTGATTATCTTTCTAGGTGTATTGCTAACATGTTTGCTTCTCACCCCAACATGTACTTCAAAATCGAGAGGGGTTTCCCTATTTCTCATCTTTGTTTTGCTGATGATTTTATCATTTTCAGGAATGCTTCTCATAATAATATTAATAAACTTATGGATTTTTTTCATGGGTTTTGCACTTTTAGTGGTCTTTCTTTGAATAATTAAAAAATTTATTTCATTGTTTCCAAGAATATGAAGAGACATTGTATTTCTGTTACTAAGGATTTGACTGGTTTTGTGCATGGGCAGCTTCCGATCAAGTACCTGGGTATTCCTATTTTTAAAGGTAGGAAAAATTCCTTCCTTTTTAATGATTTAATTTCTTTGGTTCAACATAAGCTCATGTCCTTGGAGTCTAATTTTTTGAGTTTTGGGGGTAGGCTCACTCTCATTAAAAGTGTGATTTGTTATATTCCTGTTTACTCTTTTCAAACTTTGCTTCCTATTAAATGGGTGTGTAATCGTATTGATATGATCCTTAACAAATTCTTTTGGAAAGGTTCTACTAGTAGCTTTAAAATTACTTGGGCTTCGTGGGACAAGTGTTTTGGTGCTCTAACTGAGGGAAGCCTTGGTTGCAAAACCATGGCTGATCTGGCCCATGCGTTCTCTTATAAATTATGGTATAATTTTTGTGCTAACTCCTCCTTATGGGCTAAGTTTATGAACTCTAAGTATTCTGGTTGGAAGCATCCTTCCACTAGTTTTGTTAACATTGGAGATTCTAAAATTTGGCAAAGAATGTGTAAGATTAAGTGGGATGTGGAGCCTCACCTTTCTTGGGGTCTTGGTAATGGCAATGTGTTTTTTTGGCACGATCAATGGTTGAATTGTATTTCTAGTGATTCTCTTATTACTTCCACTTCCATTGATTCTATCAAGGTTAATCATTTTTTTCTGATAACGCTTGGGATTATAATAAGCTTGTTGAGGTGGTTCCTGATTGCATTATTCAGAAAATCCTCACTATTCCTATTAACATGGATACTAAAGATGTTCTTTTATGTCAGTTAACTAATGATGGTTTGTTTAGATTAAAAGATGATTGGCATGATTTTAGAATTAAAAAAGATGTTAATATCCTATTCTCTAGGAGTTGGCATAAAAGCATCCCCTGTATGGTTTCAAACTTTGTTTGGAGAAATTTAAATAGATATATTCCTACGAATGATAATTTGATTAAAAGAGGCTTTTTCATTCCCTCTAAATGTTAGTGTTGTTTCCATTCTGAAAGCATGTATCATGTTTTTGTCTCGGGGCCTATTGCGGTTAAAACCTGGTGCCATTTTGATGATATCTTTATACTTAATACTTTTAGGGGGAACATGTCTATTTATGGTATCCTTAAGGCTTGGTTTGTGAATTATAAAGTCCATATTAGAAATGTCACTTCTTCCCTTATTTTTTGGTATCTTTGGCTTGAAAGAAACAACTCTATTTTTAATGGCATTAAGATGGATTCTTCTAGGGTTATTCACAATGTGAAAGATAAATTAAATAACCTGGTCTTAGCTAATTTAATTAATATGAAAAGTTTTAAACATGTTTACCATGTGGTTGCTGGTCTTCGTTTAAAGCTGCTTATGTCTGCCTCTCTTTCCACTCCTCGCCTGGTTTTTTGGGTTAAACTGAGGGTGGGTTTCTTCAAGATGAATGTTGGTGTGGAGGTGGTTAATAATACTTTGGGTTGTGATGGCATCATTAGAGATGAGGTGGGTAATCTTATTCTTGGTTTTGCTGGGCCTTCCCAAGGTAATTTTTGGTTGGCTCTTTTGAATTCTATTATTTATGGGCTAAATAGTGGTTTGTCTCTTCATATTTACAATATTATCATTGAGGTTGAGAGTCACCTAAATATTCTAGGCTTATTAAATTATGTGAATGCTCCTTGCGATCATGAGGCTTTTAGGCTATTCGTGTTATCAAGCAATTGATGGTGCATTTCCAGATTGAGTACTCTCTGGTGCCTAGAGAGGGTAATTCTTGTGCTAGGTGGCTTGCTCAATTTGGTGCTGGTATAGACGGTTTCAAGGATTTTGTGGATAACTTTTCTGCTTCGCCTCTTAGAGGCCTTTTAAATCTTGACAGAACATCTCTTCCTTATGTTAGGATTTAATTGTCTTTCCTCTGGGTTTTGGTTGTCATTTCTGTGGTACTTTTCTGTTAAGCTGGTTCATTTTATTAATTTGGTCTTCTTTTCTAATTTTCCAGGTTGGGGTGTGGTATTGAGATTCAGGTGGCCCGATTTTTGTATGGGTCTGGATGGAGATCTAGTTTCATCCTTTTTATGTTGGCTAGCCAACTTGAGGACTTCTTTCCATTATCCTTATTTAGTCTTTGGCTGGATGGTTTTTGGTATTGGCTGGGGTGCTCAGATCAAAGGCTGCATCTGTTGGGTTTGTTTGTTGAGTTTTATTATTTTTGGGTGGGTTTTCACCCTGGGTTGTTGTTGAGCCTGTAGTCTCCTTATTGGTGTCCTATTGGGTGGTGTGCTGGTACTAAGTCTGGACTTATTTTGATTTGTATCCCTGAGCATGGAGCTTTCTAAGGGAATTTGGGCTTCTATACTGATGGTTTGGGGGTTTTTTTCTTTCAGTTGTGGTTTTGGGTCTCAAGTGGTTGGGAGGAGTTTTGATAGCTGTTGGGTGATGCTTTTGATTCCTGCTATTTGGATTTTGTTAAGTGGTGGGATTGGTTGGAGCTGAGTCAGATTACTATTGGTTGTCTCTTATTTCCCTTCCAGCACACTTCTGGGATTATCTCTACTGGCCTTTACCTTTTAATTTGGATTGCTATTCTAATGGTTTTTTGGTTTTTTGTAGGAAGAAGCTATACCTATTTCAAGGGTGGCACTTTCTCCTTCTTTATAAATTTCCTTTTTATATTATATTTTGTTATTTTAGTGGTCCCTTTTGTGTTTTGAAAGATTAGTTTTGTATTGCAGTTGGGGTTCAGGGAGTTGTTGCTGATTGCTAATATGGTTTGTCTCCCCTTTTTTTGGGTGTTCTGCCTTGAGCACCATAGAATGTACCTAGGTTTTTTTGTACCCAAGCTTAGTAGGGACCTTGAGCTTTTAGGATTTTTTGCTTTTTGGCTTGTAGCTCTTATGAGCGGTAGTGAAGCTCGAGGTCCCTTTATACACATTGTATTTTTGAATTTATATTAACGCATAGGCCCCTCGGAGGGTTTCCAAAAAAAATATTTTTAAATTGAAAAAGGCATTATATGGAATGAAACAGACACCTAGGGCTTGGTATGAGAGGTTGAGCACTTTCCTACTTGAGAGATCTTTTGAGAAAAGAAGTGTGGACACCACTCTCTTTTTGAAGAAATTAGGAGACAATATACTCATTGTATAAATTTATGTTGACGATATCATCTTTGGATATACAAATAAAAATCTTTGTGATGATTTTTTTAAAATAATGAGTAGTGAATTTGAGATGAGTCTAATGAGATATTTGAGTTACTTTCTAGGCTTTAGCATTAAGCAAATTGAGGAGGGTATGTTTCTTAGTCAGTCGAAGTATGTTATGGATATCCTCAAAAAGTATGAAATGGATAATGCTAAACCTATCAGTACATCTATTAGTACCTTAATTTAGCTGGATAAGGACCCAAAGAAAAAAACTTTTGATCAAAAGAAATTTAGCGGTATTATTGGATCTTTGTTTTACTAGACTGCTAGCAGACCCGATATTATATTTAGTATTTATTTGTGTGTTAGATTTTAATCAAATCCAAAAGAATCACATTTGACAACAGTGAAAAGGATTTTAAGGTATCTCTTAGGAACTCAAAACTTAGGAATTTGGTATCCTAAGTTTACCTCTTCATTTGAAATAATTAGATATTCAGATTCAAACTTTGTAAGTTATAGGGTTGATAGAAAGAGTACATATGGAACTTGTCAATTCGTAGGAAATTCTTTAGTTTCTTAGACCAGTTGAAAACAAAATTCCGTAGCCCTATCTACTATTGAAGCTGAATACATTGCCTTAGGAAGTTATGGTGCAAAAGTTCTTTGGTTGAAACAACTATTGATTGACTTAGGATTTATAATAGGCCCTATTCCAATTTATTGTGATAACACTAGTATTATTTGCATTTCAAAGAATCATATTCAACATTATAGAACAAAACACATAGACATAAGGTATTATTTCATAAGGGATCATGTATCCAAAGGAGAAATTGAACTGAATTATATTTTAATAGAAAATCAACTTGCAGATATTTTTATAAAACCACTAGCCTTTGATACATTTAGTACATTAAGAACAAGGCTTGGTGTGATTGATCTGAATGCTTAATTAAAAATTTTTCTGCAAACTTGATATGTGTGTTTTTCTATTTTTGTATTTTATACGGGTTTGTGATTTTGTATTTTTGAGTTTTGTATAATTTTCAAATGTTTTCACATCAAATTTCATGTTCTTGATCGATTATGCAAATTTTTCTAAGTGTTCTACTCATATTGTATGAAATTATTTTCGTATTATACGATAGTTGGGTTGGACTGATTGCGTATATTTTTGTTTTTCCAATACATATCGTACTGTATGATCTTCTGATCATCCCGAATGATGTGTATTCATTCGTATGTACGCATGTAGACAATTTTACGGACAGAAGCAGTTATTAATACTGATCGTACGTACGAACCTGGAGTTCATACATACGAACAATGTATCATTCAATATAGGGGATGAATAAAATTGTCATTAAAATGATCTTAAATAACTAAACATCTCAGATGAACACCTGTTCATCAGTACGATCGTATGGTCAAAAAGTCTATATGAAAGGACACCTCATAAATTGTGTGAATATGAAAAGTCTTTTTGTTTTGAACATATTCAGTCATACATACAAAATTTATTTTTATACATACGAACCTATCAATCGTACTGTATGAACCACTTTTCATATGTACAAAAGATCATTTTTCTTTAAATAGAAGGACTTTAGAACTCAAATCTTATTCACTTCAATAGCCTTTCAAATCCTTCTTATCTTCCAATCTTACATTGACAAGTTTTAGCAAGAGGGGTAGACTTACTAAGGTTCCATCTTCGAAGAGTGAAGATGACAACATTTTGTCCAAGATTAATGAGGATTCATTTCCTAGGTTTGTTTCTTCCAAGATTACACCCTCTAGAATTCTTCTCCAAGAAAATATAAACTTTTAACTAATGCCTCTTTTTGCTACCACCCAATTCACTTTTATCCGGACCCTTATTCGCTCCTATAATAAGGACACTTTTTTCTACTTTCTTGCTAATATGACCTTTAGCACTGACCAAAGTAGGATTAGATCTTATGTTCTGAAGAAGCGGGTTGAAATAACTAAGGAGGATTTGGGAACAATCTTGTAATTAAGGACTCAAGGAATAAGGGCCCACACTTTGACCTCTGCTTCTAATTATGACTGGACTGAAATAATTAAAGTGATTAGAGGGATTGAAGAAGTGTGTCATTTGCCTATGGTATCCACTTTGAACCAAAATACTAGGATAATCCAACATGTCCTTAGAACCTCTATAATTCCTAAAGCTGACAATTGTATCAATATTATTCCTCTATAATTCCTAAAGCTGGCGATCATCCAGCATGTTCTTAGAACCACTAATTTTGACCAAAGTAGGATTAGGTCTTATGTTCTGAAGAAGCAGGTTGAAATAACCAAGGAAGATTTGGGAACAATCTTGTAATTAAGGACTTAAGGAATAAGAGCCCACACTTTGACCTCTGCTTCTAATTTTGACTGGACTAAAATAATTAAAGTGATTAGAGGGATTGAAGAAGTGTATCATTTACCTAAGGTATCCACTTTGAACCAAAATACTAGGATCATCCAGTATGTCCTTAGAACCTCTATAATTCCTAAAGCTGGCTATTGTATCAATATTACTCCTCTTATTTCCACTATCACTTACCTTATCATGACTGGTCAACCTATAGATGAATCCCAACTCACTATTGACTACATTTATGAGCTTTCTAATATTGGCCATGTCTCTCATAAGAGAAAGAAGAATATTGCTTTAGGACACCTAGTGACTTACATTTTTGAGAAAAAGTATAATCTAGTTCATCCTGATCCTTATCTAGAACTGCCTATCTACTTCACTGATGCTTCATTCTAAGCAATTTTTAGGAGAGATAATGGAAGTGAAAATTCTGAGGGAGAAGGGGGAGCACCTTCTCCTGCACTTGCACCTGCACCTCCTTTTGGACCAGCCTTTTAGGAGATGGTCCAGCACTTTGACAAACTTGAGAGTCATTTTGATCAGTGCTTTGATCAAATTTAGACTCACCTACTCCAACAGGATGCTCAATATCAACAAGATATGGGTTGGATTCGAAGTAAGTTCGAATATCAATGAATACCAATGTGGTTATGATGAATAGCTATTTTAATATCTTCAACCAGCCACCTCCTCCAAACTAAGGCCCCTCATATATATAGATGTACTTCTTATGTGATTATCTTTGCCAGTGCATAGTGATGTGATGTGATAATCTTTTACTTGTGTTTGTTTAGTGTTTTTTTGTACTTGTTTTATTTTAGAATTTTGATGTTATGTTGTGATTTTATTGATATCATCTGGGCGTTCATTGTATCTCTTTGATAACTTGATATCAATAAAAATTATCTTGCTTTGTTTAAGTTGTTTTTGTTCTCTTTTAGAAATGTTTGTTTGCCTATATGATAATCCTGACTTAATTAATCTAAAAAAGTATTATAATATAAATAGCAATACAAAAATTAATTTCATTCAAAAATCTAATTTTTCAAAAATATAAGTTAATTTATAACTTGATTAAGTTAATACTATCAATCTCATGTTCTTTTTAGGCATACAAAATTTTAATATTATTATTGCAATTTTGATATCTTATTATTCTTTTATTTCTCTTTTTAATATAATTATCTTTGTACTTAGAGAAGTTTGAGTTTTTGGATTATTGATTTTAGAAAGATCAATTAAAAAGTGAAGATGTACAAGTATACAAAAATAAAAAGATGCACAATGGTTCGCAAATTGAAAAGAGGCATAAAATGAGCCCAAATACAGAAAGATGCACAAAGTGTGCTATAAATATTGAAAAGATGTGCAATGTTGCCAAAAACAAGTATATGTTTTTTCCTCTATCTTTTAATCTTCAATTTCAAATCAATCTAAAATTCAATTATATTTAGTATTGGAAATTAACTTAAATTAATCTTCATTTTGTCACATTTGTATTAATTTTCCTTATCTAATTGTCTAGAATGTTTCATGACTTTAATATATTTATTTTGTCTATGTTATATCTTAATTTAAATGTTATGAATCTTTATTTTCCTCTAATGACCATTAATCTTGTTATTGCAATTATAAATTAATCTCTTTCAGGATAAATTATCAAAGGCTTCTCATATGACTTCTTACATTTCTATTATTTTTCTTCTTCTTCTTTTCCTATTATCAAAAAGGGGGAGAAATATTATTTGTTTATTGTTTGTTTGCATTTAATTTTTTGCATGTTTATGTTTGTTAGAGTTATTTTATTTTTTTCTGCTTATAGTGTTTTGTGTTTTGTGTATTTTATAATCTATAAAAAATTAAAAAATTGATTTGTTCTTAACAGAAATTCCCTTATATTCACATGCTTATTCATTTAGGGGGAGTTAAGGAGAAATTTATGTTTTTCAATTTTATTTAAATAATAATTGTTTTGCCATCATAAAAAAGGGGAAGATTGTTGAGATAGTTGATACCTAATTTTGCATGTTTGATATTCTTGCAACTTATATATTTTTGATGATTCCAAATATTATTGATTTGATTAGTATTTCTCCTAACATATTTTTGGAAGAATTATTTTGCTCTTGTGTGTACTAACATTTCAAGGAAATCATACTCTGGATTAATGAAGAATACAAATCAAGATCAGTATAGATTTTATTGTAATTGAAGTCTATATTTTTCATTTTATTGAGTCTGAGAGAGTGTTATTGAAATTGAGTAACTGAGCACACACACACTGGGAGAGAGTTTTAAAATTCATATTTTAAAACTAATCATACAGTACGATAAAATTTCATACAGGACAATCTGATCAGTTAACTTCCATAATGAGCAATGGAACAAATAGAGATGACAAAAATATTTCTAAGTATAGTTCATACATATGATATTTTTTTATCGTATCAAGACAAACAACTCTATTTTATCCAAATATGAAGATCATGCGGATGATAATTAATTTTGTACAAGGACGATGTCCTCTTTTTTGTTCACATATGAAGATCATACGGATGATAATTAATTTCATATAGTGATGACGTGCTCTATTTTGTTCACATATGATGATCGTATGGATGATAATTAATTTTGTATAGAGACGATGTTCTCTGTTTTGTTCATATATGAAGATTGTACGGACGATATTTAATTTAATGCAAGGATGAAGTCCTTTGTTTTGTTCTCGAATGAATATCATACGGATGAAATTAATTTTTGTATTGGGACGAATGTCTCGATTCTCATTTCGTTCATTTCATCTTGATGTTTTCGTACAAACAAACTTTGAATTTTTTTCTATTCATACTAGATGTACTTATTTTGTACGGACGGTGATTAGGTATGAAATTATTTCATACCGATTCACAATGAGTTCATACGCAATAGTTTTGAATTATTTATACGTATGAATATACAATCGTACAGTACAATCGTGTATGCTCAAAACTGAAAACTTCAATTTTCTGGATGATTTTTCCTGTCTTTTGTATAAGAGGTCCACTAAAACTAACATCTTGTCCATCTTGTCTATATGAATTTTTAAGGGCATTTGAAGGAGAGAGTGTGAGAGAGTGTTTGAGAGAGATTTCTTGCAAGTGGAGTGTTAAGGGTTCACAAGGTTACTCGAAGGTAAGGATCTTCTTATAATTGTGGTTATTACTCTTTCTCTTGTCTTTCTAGATTGCTCGTGAGAAGATCTTTGGATGAGATCCAGTTCTCTGCCGACACATGGGAAGTGTGAAAGGATGATGGTTCTCTGCCGACACTTGGAGAGTTTGAATAGTCGAAGGTACTCTGCCTACACTTGGAGGGTGTGAAAGGATGAGGGTTCTCTGCCTACACTTGGAGGGTGTAAAAGGACGATGGTTCTCCATCGTACCAAGGATTGGTGTAAGAGAGTTTTGTGAAGGCTTCTCCACCTTACTGTGGGGGCAAAAGGAGAGACACTTGTGGTAATAGTGCAATACCTGAAGAGGGAGTATTCAAGGACTGGATGTACGTCATGTTTGACTGAACCACTATAAATCTATGTGTTGTTTATTTTTCTACTGTTTATTTACTTTTTGCAAGTTCCATTTTCGTGGTTGAAAAATAGTTTTTAAAACTTTAAATTAACTTGCTACAAATTGTACTAGTTTCAACTTTTTTAAATATAAGAAAATGAATTTAAAGTACCAATTCACCCCCTCCTTGGTTAGCCTTGGGACATTAACTTAGGTTTAACAACCTAATTAAGATTCAATAAGAATCAACACATCCCCTAGTATGACCTATCTAAATTTCAGCCTAAGATGACACACAGTTAGAGAGGTATTAACAAAAAATAGTAGAGGTTTAAGTGCAAATTACACTCTAAACATTTATAAAATTCCTCTAATTTTAATTTTGAAATATAGAGGAAATCACTCTTATTACACAGAACCTAAGAACATGAAGTTTTGTTTAAAAATAAATTTTCTATAAGTTTTTGATGTTTTGACTATTTATTTAATTTAAATTACATTTATTTTAATTTGGAGGTGGTAGTGGTGGAATATTTATTAGTTGTAGAGATTACATATGTCATGCATGAATTGTCCCACGTGGTTTGGTGGCAGTCACAAGCGGTGGTGTAGCCTGGTTTCACATATCCATGTTAGGCAAGGATCATGGTCATCTGATTCGTGCAGTTTGGAATGGATAACCAGTATTCGGTCAGACGGATAGTGGTATGTCCCACAATTTGATTAAGTCAAATCAGACTATCCTTTCAATGGATTCTAGACAATTTAACGTAAAGTGGATCGTCCATATTTTGTCCTCTTCCTTAGAATAAATTTCTTAGAGAATTCTCTTTTGCTTGTTCTAGATTATTTATAGAATAAAATTTAATGAAATTTTCAAGGATTGTTTCTATAAATATGAAGCTCTTATATAAGAAATTTGAGGGCATAATATGGTATATTTTGAGAATTATTTAAAATCCTAATTCTAGGATAAGGATGTTATATTTACCTCTATAGAATGAAAAAAAAAATTTAAAAAAAAAATCACCCTTATAGAATGAGTCTTAGAGCTGGATTTTGAGCTAGTTTCCATCTTTTGGACCTTATGAAGAACTTCTATGAAGAGTCCAAAGATAGAGAATGCCTGGATTGAAGGTTTGAAAACCATAGAGGATAAAACTATATGTTACCCTTAGATGTCCTCACCAATAAATTTTTAAGGATTGAAAAGAGCAGGAGAGTGAAGAGGGATTCTCTAGGTGTGAAGTGAAAGCAATGGGTGCTCTAGGGATACTTTACATAGAGTGTATTGATTGAATGTGTGAAATGAGCACAAGTGACATTTTTTAAACCCTAATGATGAAATAAAGGGTTGAGATTAAATAGATCTCATATGCAAATATTTACCATTTGTACTAGGTGGTTAGGGGTGCATGCTTTGGCTAGGGAAGGATAATCTAAGATGGAAAGAAAATTTTATTATTTTTTATGAGTGGGCTACTTAGGTTAATATAGGCTGAACTAGGTGTTGGGATTAGATAAAGCATGGATAGGAAGGTTTTAGAGTGGTTTATGTGGCATAATGGACATGGTTTGGCTAAAAGAAAATGTTTATATGATTTGGCAAAATTTGACCATTTGGGAATTTTTAATATATTTGACCAATTTTACTAGTCAAACTTGGTCAAGCCACCTAAGATGGACTATTATAAGTGTTTAGGGCTTATTTGGGTTGAATGATTGAGGTTGGATGCATTTGGTATGAAGTTTGAATTTAAAAAGTAATATTCAAAATTTCTTTGACCATTTTGACTAGGTTGACCAAGTCAACTTTATTAAAGGAGGTCTCCCATGGTTTTGACTCATCTTTTGAATGAGGAGGTTTGGATTTAAGGGTTTGATGAATTTGGGTTTAATTGAATTTGAATATTTGACCTAAATAAGTCAGGATTTAAAAATTTTAGGCAAAGTTGACCAAGACAACTATTGACTAGGCCAGGTTAACCAAACATGCTCAATCCATTAGGAGTTTTGTTTAAGTAACTTTGGTGAAGCTTAAAGAAATTGGGGTTTATAATAGTTCAGTTGAGGGCTTTAATTAATTGGGCTAGGTTGAGCTATCTCAACTAGGTCAAACATTAACATAGGTAACCAATGATGATAAGTTAAATATATGAAGCTCCAAACGGTAAAGTTTGAATAATGATTGAAGTTAAGAAGTCGGTGCACATAGCTCGTTGATTATAATATAGGATTTTGATATTTAGATGACCTTAGGAAAAAAAGAGGTCAATAATATACTCTTTAGAACTTAATATAAGGATCCATACAACTCATAAAATATGGTTCTAGGGGTTTTTTCTTTTGTTGCACTACTTATTTTTCCATGATGGTAGGCATGGAAATCCATACGGCTAATTTTCCACTAGCGATATCTTATTTAGAAAGAAGGTCAACTAGCTGATTTTAATCTCTGAGAATTTGGGTGATTTTGAAATATTTGAGCCTACTAATTTTGGTTTTAACTTAAAATGAATATTTATAGAGAAATTCATCTCTAATCTCATATTCTTGATTGATCTAATTCACCATGATTTGGTATCTTAAATAGACTTCTAGACGGGTGATGCCTAATCATGAAGCAAATTATTACCCTGATAAGCATAAATAATATAATATTTTATGTTTTATATTTTTAGTAAAAATATGTTATTTTAGTTATATTGTGTAGCAAAAATATAGAAAGCTATAAAATTATAAGTTTTATATAGCAATGCATTGTCGAAATAATCAATGTTGTAGCACCATCAGAGACTTCGCTGGAGCACCTTAATATCGACATTCTCATGCCAATGTCTCCAACAAATTGTGCCACAACATCAAAAGTTCATCTTTGAATTGCCATGTTCTCTATTGAACAATACTGTAATGACACGCTATATAATGCCTCAATTTCAAAATTGTTATTCTAGTACATCATTCAAAAGGTAGCAGCACCATGGCACGGTAGTTATAACTTCTCAAAGACACGATGTGTTAGTGAAACGATGTGACATTTCACTAAGTAACTGGTCCATATTAGTAAGCTCTTTGGCACAACTAAAAAAGTAGCACTTCAGTATTAGTTCATTAGTTGGGCATAGTGATGCCGATTATTATAGCACTGTAGTACCAGATGTCTACTTTATATTTTTCTATAAATAGTCATTGTATTATACTTGTAAGTGAGTTCAGCCATTTAGATAATTTTAGTATAATTATGAGTGCTTATCTGAATTCCCCCAAGAGTAAAAACAAAGGGAATTTGAAGAAGTACTTTATACCATCATTAGAGTATTTGGCTTATATTTTGGGAAGCAAATATGTAAGTAAAGAGAATAAGTGTAGAAGAGATCCATTGAACCATTCTGGTGATATCTATCTCTTGTAACTTCTTTCTATCATGCTATTAATGAAAATGAGTTTGCTTCAATTCAACTCCATGTCTTATTAAATTCTCTATGTTTTATTGATGATGTAAATATCTTGTGTAGTACTATTAAGCTCTCTTATTCCTTAAATAATTAAAAAGATATTTTTAATTTTACTAGCACTCTATTTAATATACATAATGTCCATATACATAGTTAAAATTTTATGTATGTGGAACCTCGAGGGAGAGAAGTAGGCATAACCAGGAATAATGAATTATTATGCATCATACATAGGTATGGTATGAAATGTTTTAAATTCTTAAGGAGATCGTATAAGCGTAGGAAGTCGATAGACATCCTTTGTTCCTACAAGCTTGATGGAGATCTTGGAATGCATATGCTCTGAATAGCATCATAGTTAAAAGTGAATAGGAAAAATATGTTATTTATACTCATCAATCAAAAATATTATATCCATATTATATATTCATTATCTTTATGTAATTTTACTTAAGTGATTGAATATCCATAACATTAATTTTTAATCGAGTAGGATGATTGTTGTAATTTTAGTAAATGTTTGTAAGTAAGCATATCTACCTCGTGGGATCAATACTCTACTCTATCACTATATTACTTGATTTAACATGTAAACTTGCATATATTAAGTGGAGTTTTTAATAATTTTTATATCAAAGAAAACCTAAGCATTATTAGGGATTGATAGAGCCCTAAATCATTTCACATTCTTATAGATTATTCCACATACCCCATCAAGTTTTTGGCGCCATTGCCATGGAAGTGTTTTACTTTTTATAAAATTCTCACTACATTATTGAGTTAATTGTATAATTATACCTACTTACATATTTTCTTTTTGCTTTTTTATTTTATTTAATTTTACTTTGATTATTTTTATATTTTTGGTTGCATGCTTTATAGAAATAAGAAGGAACATTTGACATTTTATCCTAATATTTAGAAAACCCTTTGTAAAATTCAGAAAATAAAAAAGGTCTTGAAAATGGTTGAACTTGAGTTAGAGTAAAATCATTCTACACCTCTTAATAATTATGCAAAACCTTTAGTAGATGAAATTCATTAAAGTATAAATATACCTACAATTCAAACAAATAATTTTGAATTACAGCTATCATTCAAATGGTTCAAAGCTTTTAATTTTGGGAACTCCTGCAAAAGGTCTTAATTTACATTTAACTAGTTTTTTTCAAAAATTTTTGCAACATTTAAGTATAATAGTGTTTGTGATGATGCTATTAAACTTAGATTACTTCCTTTTTCTCTAAGAGAAAAAGCCAAAATTTTGTTAAATTCTTTATACCCAGGTTCAATAACAACTTAGAATGAATTGGCTTATAAGTTTCTTACTAATTATTTTCCACCTTAAAAAATTGTCAAACTTAGAAATAATATAACTTCTTTCACTCAGTTTGAAGGAGAATCCAAATTATGAGAGTTGGAAAAGAATTAGGGAAATGCTTTAAAATGGCATACATTATGCATTACCTGATTTGTTAAATATTCAAACATTTTATAATGCCTTAGTAGGATCTCATAGAGCCATAATCGATGTGTAGCTCGAGGATGATTAATGTCTAAGCTATTTAAGGAAGCTTATGAATTAATAGAGAAAAGAGCTGCTAATAATTTCCAGTGGCATGCTAATCAGATAAATCCTAAAAAAGTAACTAAAGTTTATTAATTAGACACCTTATCAATTTTATCTGCACAAGTTGCAGCAATTTCAAAAAAGTTGAATATAATAGAAATAAATTCTGGAATAGGAATTGAGACCTGGATCAAAATTTATTTGAATATTATAATATGCAAGGAATTAAATATATTAATGTAATTAGAAGATTATATAATCACTATTCAAATATATATAATCCAGGTTGGATGAATTATCTTAGTTTTTATTGGGCAAATAATATGGGTGGTAGTAATCAATAGAATAATGGCATAATAATCAAGGAGTAAGATGGAGCACTTCTCAACAATCTGCTATTAAGGATTTAATCAAAGAAATCAATTTGGAATAAAAAAATAGCATTAAAGGATGTAGTTATGCAATTAGGGAATCAATTACAAAATCAAGCTTCTTCTATTAGACATTTTGTGTCCTAATTAAGATAGTTTGCAATTTATGACCTCTTAGATCTTTATCGAGCAATATTGAAGTTTACCCAAAAGAAAATGGAAAAGATTATAATGGAAATAATTTATCCCAACCAAATTAAAAATTTTGGGCAAGTTTGGCTAAAGACTATAAACTTAGCACTTCAAGGGAGGCAACATAGTTAATAGTTTAAATGGGTAGGTAGGGTAGTTTGATTTATTTTAGTATGAAAAAAACTTTGGAGATGTGAAGCACCGCAACACTACCATTAGCACCACAATGCTAAGCCAGGACTAAGTGGTTTGAAGATTCAAATTTTAAAACTTCCTCTCACATAAAAATTATAAAAAAAGTATTTTTGATGTTTAACTATCAATCCTTATTAGTTTTTGAATATAGTAATATCTTTATGTTCTTAAAATTTAAACTTTAGCAATGGGTAGAACCATGCAAAGGCATTCCTCCTCTAAGACTAAGATGGAAGAACATCTGAAAAATTAAGATTCCTTTTCTCTTCTCCACATGCAAAGTTCTATTATCATTAAAAAACTTCTTGCATTTCAAAATGATGTTCATGAAGATTCAAGAAGATATAAAGTATATGAAGAAAGTACATAAATGTGAAGTTTCATATTACAAATTTTGTCCTAGTCAAAATGTTCTACTATTTGATTATAAGAAGAATTTTTGTAATGAAAAAATTAAATTAGATGGGTAGGCCCATATTCCATTATTAGAGTATGTCTTAATGGTACCATCAGCATTCAAAATAAGAAAACTTTTCACATTTTCAAGTTAAATGGTCATAAATTGAGATCATACAATTATGTTGTAAATGCAAATCTTGAATTTGGATAAATAGAGGTTGTGTGTTGTATCTTGACTGTACTTGTTTTAGTTAAGAAGAAATGCACTTATGTGAGTAAGGGGTACCTATAGTTGGAACATGATTGTTCATTTTGGTGAAGCCAATTTGCTATGCATGGTGCTTAATGCACTAATTATCTTGTAATCAATTTTATGTAATGTTATGCTTTGTTATGTTCTAATAACACATATTTTATACATCTTTTATCATTCATACGAAAGCATGTCTAATGTTAAATATTGTTTGTGAAAGTAGTTCTAAAAAAAAGAAATAGAAGGAAAAAGAAAAAGAAAATATGATTACATTCAAAAATTGGTATTAGTAACAGCTTAGAATCTGATTTCAATCATATACTCAAGTTCATAAATAATAAAATAAGAAAATCAGTACAAATGAAAGTGTACGAATGAAGTATCAATTTTAACTATAAACATCTCTAATCATTAAGCTACATTATTCATTTTAAAATTAAAAATTTAATAATTTAATTTATAACTTATAAATTCAAGCTAAGCAATAATAAGGATGGTTTATTAGTGTATTTATTAGTATATTTCTAAATGAGAATTATAATTTTGTTTATTTTCACTAATTCTAGACCATGATGTATTATCTTATATTTTAATATTTTTTAAAATTATCAATTTTACTTTGTTTAATTATTTAATTAGAATTAGAATATATTTATTTGCTTGAGGACAACTAAGAGTTTAAGCTGGGGAGAATTTGATAAGTGTAAAAAATGAGATATTTTATGTATTATATTTTTTGGTGAAAATTTATTGTTTTAGTTATGTTGTGTAGAAAAAATGTAATAAAAGCATAAAATTCTAAGTTTCATATAGCGCCACGGCGTCTGAACAATCAATGCTACAGCTCCATTAAAGACACCTTGGAGCACCTAAATGTCAACATTGCAATGCTAACTTCTCAATCAACAGTTCCACGATGTCAAAAGTTCACCTTTAATGTACCATGCTCTTTATAAGATTGCATCACAACGGCAACCTTTATAACGCCTCTATTCCAAAATTTTTCTTTAGGCACCACAACATTCGAAAGTTACTAGCGTTGAGGCATAGCAGTTGCAACTTCCCAAGGACATGATCTGTTAGTGAAATGATGTAACTATTTAGTAAGTAACTGATCTACGTCAGCAAGCATCATGATAAAACCAAAAAAGTAGTATAGCTGTGTTAGTTAATTTTTATGGGTGTAGCGGTGTTGATCTTCTTAGCACCGTAGCACTAGATGCCTACTTTGAGTTTTCTTATAAATAGTTATTGTGTTATATTTGTAACTGAGTTCATTCACTTAGGTAATTTCAATACAATTCAGAGTGTTTCTCTAAATTTCTCATAGGTTAACCTCTAAGGGAATTTATAGAAGTACTTGATACCATCATTAGAGTATTTGGATTATGTTTGTATTAGAAAATATGTAAGTGAAGAGGAGTGTAAAGGAGATCCATTGAACCATTCTGGTAATATCTATCTCATGTAACTTCTTTCCATTATGCTATTTATAAAAATGAGTTTGCTTTAATTTTACTCCATGTCTTGCTAAATTCTCTAGTTTTTGATTGATGATATAAATATCATGTGTAGTACTAATGAGTGCTCTTATTTCTTAAATGATTAAAATGATATTTTCAATATTACTATATCTTCTTTTAACGCACATAGCGGCCATACATGTAGTTAAAATTAGGTGTAATGTGGGGCATCGACGGAGGGAAGCTAGCATAACTACGAATATTTAATTAGAATACATTACACCTAGGCATATGTTATGAATTCACTAAATTCTTAAGGAGATGGTATAACCATAGGAAGTCTACAGAAATCCTTTGTTCTTATAAGCCCGATAGAGATATAAGAAAGCATATGCTCTGAATAACAACACAACTAAAAAGTAACATTAAAAAAATATGTAATTTATACTCATCAATAAAAAATATTATATCAATATAGTGTATTCATTAACTTTATGTAATTTTATTTAAGTGATTGATTCTCCACAACAAAAAATTTTATCGAGAAGGATAATTGTTATAGTTTTAGTAGACAATACTAATCATTGCATGTGAGCATATCTTCCTCATGTGATCGATACTTTAGTATATCACTATATTACTTGATTTGAAATGAATACTTAGATATATTAAGTGGGGTTTTTATGATTTTTATATCAAAGAAAACCTAAGTTTTGTTAGGGATTAATAGAGTCCTAAATAATTTCACAATTCTATAGGTTACTCCATATCCCCCATCAAACCTTGTGAGTAAAGCTTTGTATACAACTTGAATCTTTGTGACTTTGAATTTGAAGCAAATAGATTGAGTGATGATAATTTTGAAGGGACTTTTTAGAATGATGCACAATCCAACTCCTTTTTTTTAGATGCACTATCCATGTATAGTATCCAATGATGTAGGGCCATTTCACAGTTCATACTTTGATTGTTTTAATCTATGAGGAAGTCAGAGTGCCTGGGCCTTTATGGCTATCCTTGGAGCATACATGATAGAGAATATTTGAGTTTGAATAACCACTTAAGCAATCAGCCTAAGTGATTAGGTTGACTGAGAATAGCTTTGAGAGGGTGGATTGTTACCACTTAAATGGAATGCTCCTAAAATTTAGGTCACAATCTTATCGTTGAATTTTTTAGTGCCCAAGGGAGCTTTTCCATGATAGGGAATCTTTATTCCATGTCTCATAGCGTGCAGCTGACATAATAGACAATACATTATTTTTTTCCTTCTACTCTGATAAGTATAGAACTAATAACATCTACATTGAGTCTGACATATAGAAAAAGATTTTTTTTCTTGGTTGAGGGCTTTAGAAGATTAGATGTGACATGAGGAGACCCTTCAATCATGAAAAATCAGCTTTATAGTGATCTCCCCAAGAGAAGTTCTTTGATCTTCTAAGAGTTTTAAGGAAATGGGTGCAACTCTATCCCATTCGAGAGATGAGATGGTTTAGCCCAACAATCTAGACAATGAGCCATTGGACGTTTTTGCCAGTTTTGGGCATCACCATGTTGAATATGGCTTGTACCTTATCTTAGTTGACTTTGATTCCATTAGGTGAGAGATGGAACTCTAGAAATCTTTGCACACCAGCTTCAAAGGTGTACTTCAGAAGATTGAGCCTCATGTTGTACCTTTTTGAGTGAGAAACATATCTTGTAGATCCTTGAGGTGGTGATCAAGAGATTTACTTCTGACGAGAAGATCATCCATGTAGACTTCAATGTTTCTACCCTATTTGCTCCTCGAAAACTTTATCTTTTGGTAAGTCCCTCTAACATTTTTGAATCAAAAATACATAACTTTATAGTTGTATAAACCTTTTTCTATGATGAATATAAGTTTCTAATAGTTGTTGGGCTGCATTTTGATCAATAGTAGCCTAAGAAAGCATAGAAAAAACTTAAGATGGGATAATCTACTATGGAGTAGACTAGGACATCAATCATTGGAATCGAGTTGTAGTCCTTGGGACATGCTAAGTTCAGATTAGTTAAATCTATGCATATTCTCCCCTTGCTGGTTGACATTCAGACCATAACTGCATTACAAATCTAATCTTGTAGGTTTAAGGGAGTGTGAGGGGGTGTCCACATAATTTATATGGTGAAATTCCACCTGAGTTCCTCCATGCATCAAGATTTATCATGAGGGAAGCTTCGAGAAGAAGTCTCCTTTGGTGTCAAAGGATCTGGCTATTTTGCCACACCAGGTTGGTGAAAGGGATTGGGCTACTCCCCCGCACCAGGCTGGAGAAAGGGATTCAACTACTCCACCACACCTAGGAAGGTGAAAGGTTTTGGCTACACCGCCATATTGTGTTGGTAAAAGGGAATCGACTACTATGTTGCTCTAGGGAAGGAGAAGGGATTTCATGTCTCAACCACACTGAGGGTGGAAGTGATTTTATGAGGGCTTCTCTACCTTGTCAAGGGGGCTAAAGGAGAGATACTAAATTGTTTAGTGTAATACTCAGAGAGGAGGACTCTAGGAAAGTTGATGTAGGTCAAGTTAATTGAACCAATATAAAATTTTAGTGTGTTATTCCTTTACTTTATGCACTTTACTTTAGGTATTCTACTTGTTTCATATTTATGTTCTATAATTTGGTTTATGTTGGTGATTATTGTGATCCATGATTAATGATTGATTATTTTTTTTTCTTCGTTTAAAAAGAGAAAGAAATAAAAATTATAAAATAAAAAGAACAAAAAATATTTATTAAATATTTTTCTACAAAAGTTAAAAAAAAGTATTTATTTTGTTAATTCACTCCCATATTGAAATTTTTTATTTTAAGTTTGTGAAATTGGTTGTAAGTTCCAAAAAGGATTTTTGAAAAGGTTTTATAAAACACTAATTTACCCCCTTATTGGTATGTAGTTAAGTAGTTCAAATGGTTTCATAACAATCTTTTGAACTTTCAAATTATGTCCCAGATATGTGAGATATCCCATCAATCTTTAATTTCAAGTCGCCCATTAGTGCTAGTAGAATTGAGGTTCAGAAGGGCAAGCCAGGTAAGGTCTGATGATGATATGGAGTTTCCCCTATTCCTGAGGAGTGGCGAGTAGTGTCTAAACATAGTCTTCAGGTTGACATGAGACATGCTTCTAAAGAGGATACATGTGATGTTAGTTGTTTGATGTACCTTGCATGGGAAACTTGATTCTGGCTTAAATTGTTAAAGGTTTATTTTTCTAAGAGAGGAACTTCTGAGATTGTCCTACCCAATTTGGGGTTAAATTCTTGAAGAATGTGGTCGGTGCTATAGTGTTAAGCTCCTTCCAACTCTTGAGTGAGTCCCTTAAATGAACTATTATGAGAGAGGAGTGGGTCCTCCTTCCTCTCGACCCAAAAATGACCTACAAGACACCTGTGAATGGATACCTTCACATGTAATAATGCATGTATAATACTTATTTTGCTAAAATATGTTTGTGTACGTGATTACTATTTTGTTTGAAATAAAATGTTTAGTTTAAATTTTTGTAGGTAACTTGCTTATATCTTGTATTAGAATATGTCCCATTATTTATCTTAAAATATAAATAATAATATAAATTATTGATTAGCATTCTCAAAAATTTTAATTCATTTTATTTGAATAAAATTTCATAAAATTTAAAAAATAGACCAATTCATCTCCCTTTTGGAGGTGCCAAGTTTATTTTATAAGCCTTATACTATAGTGACATTTCTTTTATCAAGTGATAATGAACTAGGCTAGAGCATTCATCCTCAGGGTAGTGGTTTTGTAATGCACCATATCTTTTGCTCTCCCATTTTCTCTCATGCCAACATACTATGTTAATATCCATAAAATAATTCTTTAAGTAAAAATGAGTCAAGTTTCATATTGAAAATAACATTATGTTTATCCTAGCTAAGGAGAACACCATCTACAAGGAAATATAGCCCATACCTCCACTCATTATCTCTCTCAACGCACTTCATGAAATCTTTTTTAAGGGTTTTTTTGAAGTTTTTTCCCCCATCCAAGTAGTTATCATGCAACATACTGCTTCTACCTGTATTCTAGAAGTCCCCTTAAAATGGGAATTCTTCAAATTATAACATAGACATTTAAGAAATCTCAATAATTTCAAATGTGGTATTTTTCTCTCCAATATTGAACACAATGGAGTTTCTCTTATTCTTATCATTTTTTTAACTTTTTTTTTTGGTTAAAACCCACCGAAGGGGCCTACGGGATAATATAAAAAAGGGTTACAAGTCCTTAAGAGGATCTCTAGCCTGTTAATGCTCAAAAGAGCTACAAAAAATAAAGAAAAACTTGAGAGCTAGCAATCCCTGGTAAGCACAAATAAAAGAGCCTAATAACATTCTAAAAACCCAACTAAAAAGGGTGAAAAAAATACTCATTCACCTTAGCCTTTCCAACCAAAAGAGGACCCTGCACAAAATGAGAACAAGTCTCCAAAAATCTATAAAGAAGACCTGTAAGGTCACTAAATAAAGAAATAAAAAAAAAACAAAATAAAATAAAATAAAAAGTAATAATACTAAGCAAATTAATCAATCAATTGATTAAAAAAAGATTATGTAGTTTGACAATATAACAAGCCATAATGATACCGAACAAAAGCTCCACCAATGTTAAGATACTGTCAAAGATCATTCCACCACAACTACAGTTAAGCTTCCAAAAATGACCATCCCCAACAACAGGATGGTAGTGCCCAACATAAACCTAGCTAAATAGTAGGTCAAAATTGCAAATAATAGACTAGTAATTTTGGACCATCCAAGCCGACATCTAGCAATAGCTGGAAAACCCAATATAGCACAACAAATAATCAGAATCAGAAAGAGCAAAGTAGAAAGGGCTCACTACCAATAGCATCGCATTTGATACCAATAAGAAAATATTGAAACAAAACACAATAAAATTAAGGATACTAGATAACCAATTAAAGAATAAAAAAGGGTACAACTAAGTCAAGATAGCATAAATAACCATCTAGATAGCACAGTTACTAGACATGATTAAAGAAATCAGACCACCCCAAAATAGTTGATGAGCATGCTACCACAAATAAGGAAAACACAACAACCAAAGAATGAACACCTCTACTCCACAAAGAATACAAGAACATATCCCCTGCAGAGAAACCAGGAGAAGAGACAGGCTAATAGAGCTCAGGTAGAGACAACCAAAGCAGCCAATTGATAACCCCAATGTCTCTCAGTCCTACACCCAGAAAAAAAATCAGCCATAAAAGGATACTCAGGGTAAGAATAAAGGAACAGAAAAATAGAGAATAGAGCCACACAATGGCCAAACCACTAATAGGTGAAATCCAGTCAATAGCACCACCCTAACAAAAGGATGAAGCCATAGGCCACAAAGGCCACCAGCAGACCCCCAAGCAAAGTCAAAAGGCTATACAAACAATAATATCTAGAACACACATAATAAGACAAAATCCCAAGAAACAAGAAGGGATAAACTCCAATAACCAGAAATCCCAATAGTAGGACAAACCCAAAATAAAATCAAAATCAAGAGGGTGAAGATTGATAAAGCCACCAATAGGTCTCCCAAAGATGCTAGCAAACATAATGCACATACTGCACCATAACACACTACACCTCCTGGGAGTAGAAGAGCAGCAAATAGGGAAAACATCAAAATACCAAAAGTTGCAACCATAGTTCAAGCCCATCACAACAACACACACAAGAGTGTTGTATTGAGGCAAAGAACTAAAGCAAAATGTGGCATGCTCCAGAAGAACCATCAAATAAAAAATAAGTGTAAAAACTAAGACTCAAAAGCCAACAAGCAACAGTAAAGGGAAAAGAATACCCACCACCTTTGCAAGAATAATAACCCATCCAAAAAAAATTGACCAAAGGAAAAACTTAGGGGCTAAATTCTGAGATATGACAATCCCATTTTATCAATTCTAATCATACCTTTAAGCAACCAAGGTAAATTAGAGTTAGAAAAATAAATAAGGCTATCCAACATGCAACCCAAATTAGCTAACTAGTCGGTGCACACATTGCCTTCCCTATGCACATGAGAAATAGGAAGTTAACAAACATCAACAACTGATTGATTTATCTAATAAGATAAAAAAGCTCGAATTGAAAACTCTTTTCAACTGATTCATAAGGAAATAAATAATAGAAGTGGCATCAAATTAAATCCAAATATTGATTATACCAAACAAAAAAGCATAATTTAAGGTCGTTAAGAATAGCATATAGCTCAGCCCTAATCACAGAACTCTTCTCCTATGGGCGAGCAAAAGCCATAATCATGTTACTGTTATCATCCCTAATAATACCAGCACACCCAAAAGCATCTTTTTTAACAGAACAATCCACATTAAGCTTGAAACTATTTTTTAGAGGTTTAATCAAATACACCAAATTAGGATCCTCCAATAAGCAATTAGTCAACAGAAAAATACCAAAGTAATGGGAAACAAAAGAATAACTTATAAAATTCTTCGAGGTCACATAAATAGCATTGAAAAGTTTAAAAACTTTGTGCTTAATATTCTGAATAATCTGGTAGGCATATGTGTGAGTGTTATTAAACATAGAATTATTTCTAGCAATCCACAAGTACCACTAAATAAAAAAAGAAAAGACTTTTCTAATATGCCCTTTAGAATTGATGAACCAAGAATCAAGCAGAGTTTTAATATACATATTAGCATTAAAAAAATTTAAATTGAAAATGTCATCAAAATAATACCAAATTTTAATAGCAATCAGAGCTGAGATAAACACATGGTGCATGTTTTCCACATGAAAGTAGCATTGGCACCAAGAAGTAATAATAAAGCCTCTTTTTTCAAATTATCATCGGTAGGGATATAATTATACAACTCTCCACATAAAAATAGAATTGGTCTTAGGAATAATTTTATGTCAAATCATAGAGAACACCTTCTTAACACCTTTTTTTCCCCAAACATATGCCAATCATCCATTAAACTAAACATGTCGTTATGATACAAATCACATAATAACAAATCATTAGAATCAATGTTTATGGGCATATTAAGAATTTTTAAAATAACATCTCTAGGAAGATTATTAGCCAGTTTAATATAGTCCCAAGTGTTATCAGTGATAAAAGAGTCCACTTTAGTAGTGGCAGTGGAAACAAAATTGATAATTGAATCAATTGACATACCTCCAAGCCACCAGCTCTTCTAGAAGAAGATGTTCGCTCTACCAAGTTCCCATTTATCATGGGGTTCAACACTCCACTTAATGTTGCAAAGTCTTTTCAATATTCTGGAGTCACCAAATTTGTAATAACACATGGAAGGATGTTTACCAAAACAATACTTATCATTCATGAAGTTGGACCAAAGAGAGAGTCTAAAACAAAAATTAAACCACAATTTAAAGGAAAATGCATAAGATAAATCAAACATATTCTTACAACCCATGCACCTTCATTCAGAGCCCCACAAAAATTTTTCCAAGAGAACCAAATAATTTAGAGTTCACATTAGAGCCACGCTAGAAGAAATTATTGATTAATTTCTCAATTATATTACAAAAAGTAAGCGTAGGTTGCAAGGTTTGAAAAGAATAAATTGGTAAAGAGCATAAGATACTTTTAATAAGAGTTAATCTACCCCTAAAACTAAGGAAATTCAAATCCCAAGAGAGGAGCCTCTTTTGCACGGAGGTAAAAAGATCATCAAAAATAAAAGTTGTCTTGCTACCCTTGTAGAGAAGGACCCATAAATACTTAATAAGTAAAGACCCTTGAGCAAAACCAGTATTATACTAAATAATTTTAATGTGATTATGGGAAACCTTACTAGAAACAGTAAGGCAACTCTTATTTTTATTGAAAAAAAGATCACTATACATTTCAAACATATTTAAAAACCTCATGAGTTTGTTGACCCAATTAATCGACGCATTAGAAAAAATAATAACGTCATCAGCAAAACATAAATGAGAAACAAGAAAGCCACCCATAGTTCCATAATAATTGTTAGGGAAGTTTTCATACAAGTTAATAAGACCTCTAGATAAATACTCCAAGGCAATAATAAAGAGGGATGGAGAGATAGGATCACCATGTCTCAACACATGAGAGGACTTAAAAAAACCATGTCTTTTACCATTGATAATAATAGAGAAAAAACAATTTTCAATTGCTATTTAATCATGTTAATAAAAATAGAATTGAAACCAAATAAATGAAAGATGTGATAAAGAGAGTCCCAACTAATATGATCATAAGATTTAGTAATATCCAATTTGAAATATTGTTACCATTAGGCACCCTAACATCCAAATCATTCAAATTTTCGTGAGCTAATAAATTGTTATCTGAAATAGATCTCCCTTTGAAAAAACCAATTTGATTAGGAGCAATAATTTTTGGAAGAAAAGGAGCAAGGCGATTCTTAAACAATTATTAATTTACTAAAATTAGTACAAATGCATATAGGTTTTAAGTCATTGCAACAAGAAGCCCCATTCTTCTTAGGAATATGCACAATGGAGGAGGAAGAAAGAAACTTAGGCATATGGTTGCCAACAAAAAAAATCTAAAATAACATTAGAAAAATTAAAACTCATATTGTCACAAGCTTTGTGGAAAAACTTAGTCATGTAACCATCAGGATTAGGCACAAAGTCATAATTTAAATCAAAAACCATTTTCTTAATTTCCTCCAAAGTAAGGGGAATAGTAAGAGCCAAATTATCCTCATGGTTAATGATACTAGGATTATCAATAGCGATGGGAATAAAATTATTAATAAACAAATTTAAAAAAAAAATGCACAGCAGAGTTAGCAATTTCCACAGCATCTTCAGTATACGAACCATCATCACAAGCAATTTTATGAATCTAGATCCTAGCTCTATTCCTTTTAACTAAGGCATAAAAAAACTTAGTGTTATTATCCCCATCAATAAGGTGCTTAGAAGCCACTTTTTGCTTCCAATAAGTTTTCTTCTGATTATGTAAATTATACGAAGCACTTTTAGCAAGTTGAAGCACAGTAACATTAGCACCAGAAGGATAGTTTTGTAAAATCTACTCCAAAGTGGCAACTTTCTCTTCAATAGTAACAATGTTAGTAAAAATATTTTTGAAAACATTCAGATTCCACCAATTAATTCTTTTCTTAAGTCCTTTTAACTTAAGCCACAACCTATTCATATCAAATATAGAATTATTAGGGTGAAGAGGGGCATGCCAATTTTCCTGAACAATGTCAATAAAAGAGTGCTTAAGTAACCACATGTTTTGGAATTAGAAGTTACAGATGGAGATGTCATTTCTAAGCTTAATCATAACAAGCAAAGGGGTGCGATCAGAAAATATTATGATAAGATGTTCAACATGAGTAGAAGTAAAAGTATTTATCCACCCATCATTAAATAAAACATGATCCAACCTTTTGCCAAAGATTTCCACGGTTTTAAGTGAAATTACTATCAGTATAATCAACATCAATAAGGTTGCAATCAAATATCATGCTATTAAAGTCCTCCATAGATTGGTAAGCAGTGCTACAACCCCCTCCCCCCCTCCCCTGCCAATTCTTTCAACTGAGGAGGAGATAGTGTTAAAGTCACCATCCACTATCTAGGGAGAATTCATATTATTATGAAAAAGAATAAGTTGGTCCCACAAAGTCTTTCTAGTATTATGATAAGAGGCCACATAAACAAAAGAAGAAAAATAATGGGAGTGTATATAACCATTACTACAATGGAGCACCTGAGTAAAATCACCCACAATATCAAAAATCAAAGGATCCTTCAAATAACCCAAAACTTATTAGAGATATTAGCCACAACATGATTAAAACACAAAAATATAGGACCACAGTTCATTTTATCTATTGAAATAAAAGGTTCAATAATAATCAAAATGAAAAAATAACGAATACGACACAAGTTCTTGACTCTAACTCTAGTAAAAGGGCACCTAATCCCCCTAATATTCCAAATAATAGACTTAATCATGAGAATTTAAATGCGAAGAAGGAGATATGGCGGTTCTAGGGGATTTAAGCATAAAATTCTTGTATTTCTTATTCCTTTTGGAATGGACGGAATGAAAATCACCTTCCTCCTCACATGCTTCTTTATTGATATTAGCTTGATTATCACAACCATTCATAGAAACCAAATGCTAAGATACAGCTTGACAATCCCTACAACTCTTTTCTGTAATAGACCCAGAGTTGTATTACCCTCCACAATATTCCCTTGAACAAGTTCACCTTCTTCTAAATTTTGCTCTCCAATTACCTGCACATGAGAAGTAGAGGCAAAATTAATATGTAAATTGGACTCCTTATTTTTAGTATCAAAACCAACTTCAATTAAGCTCTTTTTAGCAGAACAAATTAAATGGAAACTAGTAAGCATATTTTTATGCTCAGAAATCACAACATCAATTTGATCCTCTGAATGGGTTTCCACCCTTCGATCATCCTCACTACTAGTTTTGGTAGAGACTAAATAGTTAGTGCCAATAATACTAGGCTGAGAATCCACCTTTCCTCCGACCTTGAGGGATTTACTAGATGGATTGTCACCCATCTTCAACAATAAGGGACCCATAAATTCATGATCAAGATTGTCCCTTTGAGAGTTATGCTCCTCAACCAATTCTTATACAGGGTTAGAATTCGTGATATTTTTCCCTTCTAGATTTTTAGCTGCTTCTTTATGCTTGAGTAAATGAGGATGTAATTTAAAGCAAACAGTGTGACCATGCCCATGCAATCTACAAAAGCCACAAAATATAAGTAAGTTTTCAAATTTGACTTTTTGATGATAACCATTAAGCTCAAAGCCAATCTATATTTCCTTGGGATATTTCTTGGAAGTATCCATTTCAACCATTACCCGTGCGATTAATGTCCTGGAAACCAAAGAAGTAGCTTAGTGCATCTACAAAGGCAACCAAAGATAGAAGATAAAGTGAAAAGGATATGGGAATTAAAAAAAATGTAACCTTAGATTTGGAAATGAAATTCAAATAGGGGCTATAGGTGATTCCTCTCTAACATCAAAATCAGGCATCCATTTAAGTAGATGCATTTCGCAACCATAAATGTAGTAAGCTCTTCTAAAAAAAAGTTATAATCTAAATGATTTGAAAGTAGTATAGCAACATGTCGTTGATCCATCAATCTAATAGAAAACGCTTCCAGAAATTTTGAGGTTCACAAAAACTTATGGATAATGTCCATGTTTGGTCGACGTAACACAAATTTCCCCACAAGTGTAAAAGTAAAAGGAGCAGTAAGTGAGAAATAAATTTATCATCAAGTAACAAATCCAATAAACCCTTAAAAGATCTATGAACAGAATCGATCTTAGAACCAGATGATGAAACACCACCACAATAACCACCTTGAAAGACTGAGACTTGCCTTCCCCATTCACAATGAGCCAAGGGTTTGATGACGACGACATCTTCATAACCCAAAACTATCAAAAATGCAAAAGGAAACAATAAAATTGCTAGGAAAAATAGAAAGCTCATAGATAATGGTGTAAAACAAACAAATCTAAACAAAATATGTTCCATGATGAAGAAAATGAATGCCTAAGTAAGAGCCCTAAAATCGCTTCAGAATTGCTCGAGAGAAAAGAGCTGTTGTGCAAGTGTTGATAGAAAAATGAAATGTCATTGTTTTTTCTTATCATCATTGGTCATCCACAATAATAGATTTAGGGCCCCAAAGAACTAAAGCTTAAGGGTTATAAGGAACTAACAAAAAGATGGATCTCATAACCTCAATAATGAGATCATTAGGCCTAAACTATTTAATCAATTTCTCCACCAAAATTAAGTATATATGCCACCTAAATATTATATGAAATTTTTATTGATATAATTCGAGCATATATGCATACATAGTAAAATAATTCAATGATACAATTTTTAAAAGAGATAATAAGGGCAAACAAAAATAAATATCTTCAAATCATGGTCAAATCATGATCAAAACATAGTAAAACTTTAATTAAATCATAATCAAACCATATTAAATTCTAATCACGGTTGAATCATATTCAAACCATCATTGAACAATCTTTGATCCATCTTTAAAATAATATTCTCTCATGATTTGAACAATTTTTGTGAACCATGATCAAATTATCTTTAAATCAACATCAAATTATGATTGAACCATAATTAAATCATGATTGAATCAACTTTGAACAATCTTTGATTATGATTCAAATAGTCTTTGAATCACATTTAAATCAATTTCAAACTATATTAAACCATTTAGATCATAATTTGAATAAACTCCAAATACAATTAAGCCACTATCAAAGAATTTTTGAATCATAATTGAGATATATTCGATTCATCTTTTGGAGATATAAAACCATATTAAAAACAATTCAAATAATCTTCAAATCGTAAGTAAATCAAGTATTAATCTTGTTAGAACATTCTTAATCCTTAGCTGAAAGTTAGAGAAAGATTCAAAGAAATTTTGACCATGATTTGAAGATGAATAAATGATGGTTTAATCATGATTTAAAAATGGTTCAATTATTATTCTGTTATTGTTCCAAAGTCATTTGAATAATGATCAAATATTATTTGATCATTATTCAAAGATTGTTCAAATATGAGAAGAAGAACGTTTGATCATGATTTGAAGATTTTTCAATCATAATTTAATCATGATTCAAAGATGAAGATGATTCAAAGATAGATTTAATAAGTTAATATGTGGTATTATGTCTAATATCATTTTTTGTTTAGAATGTACACAAAACCTAAATAACTAAACATATAAAATACATTTAGACAAAAAATTCTCAGCTTAGTTCTGATTCTTAGCCAGTACCAGATCTAGGTTGTTATCTCAAAAGATCAATCAGTTGTGAAGGTGTTCTTCTAATGGAAAAAAACACTTTTTTTTCCTTCCTCCTACTTATGAGCATCCTCATCTCTCCTAATCTAAGCTTCCATCATTTTTTATTAAGCTTAGGGCCTAGTCCCTAACTTCTCATGGACCCAAACTTGCATCCTTATAGTTCCCTGCCCTCTTGTGATCTCCGACGGTCACCTAACCTTCTATGAATTATATGGGACTCCTCACCTCCCATACCTTGATCACTTCTCCCTCAGGTATTTTCCTTCCTACATTTCACTCCATCTCCTTCTCATATGACAAAATTAAAGATGGTACCAAAATTTGGTCTTCCTCTTTAATGCGTTATGTTATTGAGAAATAACCATTTCATGGTAGCCTTTTCTAGCGATTAAGTAGCCATTGAAACTAAAAAGTGAAGTCTCTCTTCTTTCCCTTGTAGAAGGATTCTTTTGTAACATATACATTAGATATAGTAATCGAATGCCAATCCAAACCTTTCTGCCACCCAGTGTGAAGGAAATAAAACTCAACAAACAAGCCCAGCTTGCAAGAACAAAACAGAACAACATAGCAAAAATAAAGAATATCAACCATAACAGATATGAGGCATACAAGCTTTATCCAATAATAACATACCCATCAAAGTTGTATCTAAATTGTGAATATCCAACTCCTCATAGCTATTAAGAGAGCAACCCTTATTAGCAAGCCAGTCAGCATAGAGATTCCCCTCACGGTAGATGTGAGTAATATAAAAATGCATCAAGTTTAACATAATCTTAATTTTTCTAATAAGATAAAAATTTTGAGAATTACCAGGCAAATCATCCATAATAATTTGGACTAGAAACATAGCATCCACTTCAATCCAAATAGAGAAAAAACTAAAAATAGTAGTGTAGTAGAATAAAAGTCTTAAAATATCATTTTATATAATCCCTGATAATTTTATCGTTTTTTAAAAATGTGTCTTTTTACCTAATAGGACTCTTTGTTGTATACCATTATGACATTTTGGCATCTTCTTAATTAAGCTCAATTATGCATTATTTATTATAATGCATTGAAAATAAATTTGAATGTGTGCTTGAGTAATACCTGGTCGCTATTACTGTTATAGTATATTGATAATACTATACGTGTGTGAAATAAACAAGATTAGTTGACCTGTTGGTTGGAGACTGATTGACCTATATAGGATGGCGGGCCGACAGGCTTTCCTTTAAATACTGTGATTTGGTGTTATCATTTACTAATTCATTTGATACACTGATAAAGAGTTATAAGGAGATTATTATTGTGCCGATGGGCAAAGGGTGACGAATCTATTTACTGAGCCAACGGTAACACTGATACTAACACTAAAAAATATCATGATAGTTAGGGCTTCTACTTATTTAGTATTATTGTTTAAATGCATGTTTTGAAGCATTTTTTTTATTATTGTTCAAATTTATTATTACTGCACGGTTTTACTGTTATTGCATTATTTTACTACTCCCACCACTAAATTATTACTGTTACTAATATAGATCAAAAAATTTTCTTAAAGTTGATTTTAGGGAATTTCCTATAGAGGTTAAGTTTCCTAAGCTTCTTATCTACTGTTGGACTGAGACTAGAATTTCAAAAATTGCTATCATGATCAGGGTGCCCTTAATTATAGATCTTCTTATTTCTAGCAAAACTAAACTTACTTTTTCCTGTGCTAGTATTTAGATCTCCACTTCCTTTATTCTTCCATAAGAAATTAATATTTCCTTAAGAGGAAAAAGGTTAACCTGAAAGTTCTGTATGAATGGATCCCTCTTCATATACAACTTGTTACAAGTTTGCACATGAGGCTCATATTTATCTTACATCCATTACTCTGCAAAATTGTATTCCCTTCTTTAGACCCCCAACCTCTTGATCTATGGGTCAAAGTTAGATCAGGTGACTGCTACCTACTCCTCCTTAGCAAAATTTTATCAAACCACCATCACCCCCACCTTTAATCATTGCTCCTCTTAACCATGACTTAAACACCCCTTTTATAGGCTCCCACTATAATATCTCTTCAAGACACTCATTAAACCCCCTCACTCCACCTAAAATACCATGTACTATTAATGCCTTTCCCCCTCACAAATCCATTATCCTTTCTAACCAAGGTTTAGCCTCCAGTAGTTGTATTATTCCAACTCTGCCCCTTCCTAATACTTAGTCCTCATCCTTTATCGATAACCCTACCTACAAAACTTAATGACCTCCACCTTGGTGGATAAATCTAAGAAGTTTAGACAACATGGGGGGCTCTCCCAATCTCATAATAATATCCTATATCTCTTCCTAACTTTTTTTTTTTCTAGAATGTTAGAGATCTTAATGGCGATGGTCATGTGAATGATTGCAAAGGACTTATTAATAGCTATAATATTAATATGTTTTGTCTTTTAGTAAGTAAGCTCAATTACTCTTCCATTATGGGTAATTTCAATAAAATAAAATAAAATATCTATGTGAATGAAGGAAGTCTCAATAATTTTAACTATGCCCCTAATGGTCACATATTAGCCAAGTGAAATGCCAACTCTATTACTTTCTCTCCTTTTAAAGTCTATTGTTAATTCATCCATGGACTCCTCATAAATACCCCAGCTATTAAATTCCTTTTCTTCATTATTTATTCTGCCAATGGGGCTTCTGAAGAAAACCCAAATGGGAGGAGCATCAAGACATTTTTAGAACTATGTTAGAACCTTGGATCCTCATGGGAGACTTTAACTGTATGAGAAATGCTGAAGAAAAAATGGTTAACCCCCCCCCACCCCCCCCACCCCCCCCCCCCCCCGCCCTCCTTCTGCCATGATTAGGGATTTTGATAGTTGTAATTATTCTAATGGCCTCATTGATATCTCTCATAATGGGTTATCCTAAAATTGGTTTAATCAGCAAACTAACAATCACATTACTTGTCTTCTAGATCAAGCCTTATATAATAATATGCTTGCATGAATTCTTTTTATACCCTTTCTCATTACAATATTATGAGCCCCCTTACTTATAATTATTCTCTAATTCTCTTGAATATAGACTCCTCCATCTCTACTAATAAATGATTCATGTTTAAGAACTATTGGTTAACTCAGCCCTCTCTTCAAGATACTTTTTGTACGTCTTGGAGCATTGATGTCAAAGGGAAACCCTTGTTCTCTCTTTGAAATAAGCTAATAAATGTTAAAATTGCCATAAAAAATAATTTGTTCCTCCTCTACTACTTTCCATTGTAACATTATGAGTCTAAAGAATACATGGAATATCATTTATAATATCTTGCAATCCAACCCTATGAATATCACTCTTCATGATGCTACTCTCTCCAACTTGGAAAAGCTAATTCAAGACAAAATATATGAGAAAAATTTGATCAAGCAAAGGGTTAAATGCACATGGCCCTCTAGGATAAAGGATGACCTTAAATGTTCTATATTAAACATTTAAAAAAGAGCCAACCAAAATATCATTAGAGAAATCAATGGGGACGAGGATTCTACATACTATCTAAGAGGTATTACCACTGAGGCTATATATTACTTCAATGATCTTTTTAATATAATTTTAATTACTGGTTCTTATGAGGACCATATCCCTCTTAGCCCTAAACTCTCTCTTTTGGAGTGACACAATCTCAATAAGGAATTTTAGCTTAAGGAGATTAAAGCTGGTCTCTTTATGATTGGCAATGACAAAACTCTAAATTTTCACTTAGCTAATTTCATAGAAATATGTGCAATATTTAAGCATAATGGTGTAAGTGATAATGAAATTAGACTTAAATTATTCCCATTTTATCTAAGTGGTGAAGCTAAGAGGTGTTTTAGTTAGTTCTTTACCCTAAAGCTCTATAACCACTTGGAATGAGTTCACTCATAAGTTTCTAGCTAAGTATTTCTCACCTTCAAAAACTGTCAAACTAAGAAATGATATAACTTATTTTACCTAGATTTAAGGAGAATCAATTTATGAGAGTTGAGAGAGATGTAAGGAAATGCTTAGGGAATTCCCTCACCTTGCTTTACCTATTTGGTTGGTTATTCAAACATTTTTTCAATAAATTGACAAGATCTCTTAGAGCAATCATAGATGTTGCAGCTAGAGGATCATTAATGTCTAAGCCATTTGAAGAAGCATATGAATTAAAACATAAAATGGATACTAATAATTTCAAGTGTCATGCTAATAAGGTAAATCCTAAGAGAGTATTATGAATATATGAATCTGATCCTTTGTCAATTTTGACTACACAAGTTGTAGCAATTTTTAAGAAGTTGAGCATAATAGGAGAAAATGTAGAATTTGGAATAGGATTATCTATGCCATTAGAGGATCAAAAGTTAATTAGAAATAGTAATGTACGAGGGATTGATAACTTGATTGGATGACAAAACAATCTTTACTACAATAAATATAATTCAGGTCCGAGGAACCATCATAATTTTAATTTGTCAAATAAAGTTGCTGGTAACAATCAATGAAATTCTAGTCAAAATAATCAAGGAGTAAATTAAACAATCATAAGCAACCAGTTGTTAATTCTAGACTTGCATATCCTATAGGATTTAATCAAAGCAATCAGTTTGGAAGTAAAAAATCACCATTGGAAGATATAGTGATGTAGTTAGGGACTCAATTACAAAATCAAACTGCTTCGATAAAAAATTTAGAAACCTAGTTAAGCTAGCTTATAATTTCAATCAGTAGTAGACCTCTTGGATCATTGCCTAGCAATATTAAAGTTAACCCAAAGGAAAAAAGAAAAATATCTAAGTGAAATCATTTGAAGATTTGTAGGAATGTAGCTCATCCAAATTGATAAATTTAGGCAAGTATGAATGAAGACTATAAATTATGCATTGTATGGGAGGTAACCCAGATTTATTTTTAGGGTGTCATGTTATTTATTTGAATTTACATTAGTCATGTTACATATGTCTTTGTTTTTGGCATTTTGCATTTTGTTTTGTTTTGACAATTAAAGTTATATTCTAAATTTAGTAAATAAGATTGAAAAAAATATAATTGAGTGGCATAGCATTGTGTGATTAAACATCACAGTGCTACTCTCCCAAGCTCTGCTACTTTGAAAATAAGTGTTATAGAAATAAACCTCAGGAAATGCTCATTTTGAACCACCATTTTCTTGGTTAATTAAGCATTGTAATGCTGATTATTTGAGCATTATAGTGCCTAATCATTCAACTCTAACAAAAGCATGGTTCTGCTAAGTCAAAAGAATTTGTACAATCATAATTTAAACTATGAAACTTTGGCAACCACTAGTAACTAATGCCATGGTGCTGTTGTACTTTTATTATTGTATTATTAATAACATCATAGTGGTTACTAACACAAGCACCATTGTGCTTACACATGTCAAACATTGCAACGGTAGCCAATTCTACAGTAACGTTACAATTTTTTAAAACCAATGTTGTTGCACCACGTGACTTCATCCACCGTAACTTCTATCAATTTGACCATTTTTTTTGTTCATACATTGAGCACAATAGTACCATTTCTAGCAGTGTTGCAACACTCCTTCAACTTATAAAATGGAGGCTTACATTTCTCATTTTATTCATAGCATATTAATTTAATCAAACTCTTCTCTTTTGTAATCCTCTCAGCTTGGTGACCCCTAAAATGTTTGGAAAGAAGAGGGCTTCCTCTTCCTTTGGTAATAGGAGATTCAAATTTTATCCAAAATCTAAGTTTGCTAATTTAGTTGTGATAGAATAACTAATTCCTGAGAGGGGTTTTCAAAATCCAAGCCACCAAATCAAGCAAATCATGGTGAACAACCTTTTTAATGCAATTATAAATAGGGTTAGAGAATTCTTTGCAAATGGAAAGGAAGCGAAAGATAACAAATGTTATGTAGGGGTAACTAGTTCCTTTTAATTCTATTGCAATAAATAAAATTAACAAACTTAGTGATTTTGAATTTGATGAATACACTACTTTTATTGGGACACATATAGATCCTCAAGATATATTATATGTTCTTTATAGACCCACTACTGGAGCAAGTTGCAAAAAGAGAGAATAAAATTATCAATTTCTCAGCCACCTACTTGACTCAAACCTCTAAAGCCTGGCACTATTTCATTTCAGCACATTTGCTTGCTAGTAGAAACATTAGTGAAGTTACCTATGACCGTGCTTTACTAAACTATGCTATCCAATTAGGTCATTCTGTTATTGTAGGAAAGCTTATTTTATCCTCTCTTATGTACATCATTTGGGGTACCAGTTCAGTTGGGTTAGGGTACCCTTCTCTAGTTTGTGCTTTATGTGTTGCAGTGGATATAAGGGGGGATCAAACTAAAGAATAATTATTCCCGATTGTAGCCCTTACAAAAAGAAAATTTTTGGGCTTTAAGCAAACTGAGAGAGAGGAGGAAGAAGGAAATATTAGTTAGCTTAGAGTTGCTGAGAGGCCTAGTAATAGCAGTAGTAACATGAGTACTATAACTCCTAAGACTCTTGAAGTTCAGGTAGCTAAACTTAGAGGATGGAAAGAGTGACTCAATTATATAAGGAATCAAAAGATTGTCAAGTTGAGATGTGGATGAGTATGGCCCATAGTATGGATCATCAAGAAAAGAATGAGATATATAATACTGACTTTAATGATGCTATTATAGGAAAGTTTAGAAGAAGTCCTTTTATGGAACATCCTGATCAGCTTCAATTTTTATCTGCACCTCTTTATGATCCTTTTGCTTTGAAGTCTAGTGAGAAAGGAATGATGATGAGGAGGGGGAGGAGGAGGAGGAAGACCCAGATTCTGCTAGTTTGATGTTATTCTTATTTGGCTTGAGAAGAGAGAGATATAGATATATATATATATATAGATGGATAGATGGATAGAGAGAGATAGAGAAAGAGAGAGAGAGAGAGAGAGAGAGAGAGAGAGATTGATTGTTACTTCTATTGTGGAGCATATTTGTACTTTTATTTCTTTTTCACTTCTTTACTTTTTGGGGGATCCCAATATCATTATGGAGTGATATTATTATATTTGTTTGATGATTAGTTGTGACCTTGATAGCCACTAAATGTGTGATGGTGCTTATATCACTAGTTATCTTTATGTTGTATTAGCTTATTTTGTATCACATGTTTTATATGATATATATATATATATATATATATATATATATTTAAATTTTATGTGTGTTGTTATTTACATACGACTAAATTCTCTTTATGCTTAAATTTTTACCTTGTCTTCCATTAATATATCAGCATTTTAATTATTTAATTTACTCTAAAAATTGATAATGAAAAATTATATAAAATTAGGATAATAATAAAATTCTATAAAATAATTGTTCAAATGAACACTACTTTATAATTCATAGATTAGAAAAATTATAACTAACTAGCTTAGATCATTTAAATTATTGACTTAACTTGAATTTATAAGTTATACATTTATAAATTATCCTTTGAATTGAAGATAAATATTTAAGGTTAAAGAATAGATATGAATAGATTAAAATTAAAAATTATAAGCAAAATGAATTTTAAATTAGCAATCATATTAAATCCAACATTACACTCATTAAGATTGTATGAAGTTTTGAAATAAAATTGTTATTCAAAATTATTAACTATGCACTCCACAAAAATAAAAAAGAAATAGAAAAGTGAAAAGTGTTTTAAAAAAAGAAAAAAGAGAAAAAAAGAAAAAAAGAAAGTGAGTGCATTTAAAAATTGGTATCAAATAAAAGCTTAGAGTTTGAGTATAATCTTATACTTAAATTCACAAATAAGAAGATAAGTGAACTAGTACAAATCATGCTAAACTTATGAAATTTCAATTTTAATTACAAATACGTCTAATCTTTAAGCTACATTATTCAAGTTAGAATTCAAAAGTGAATGTTTATATTCATAATATATAAATTCAAATTAAGCAATAATAAGGATGATTGGTTAGGATAATTATTAGTATTTTTTGAAACTAGAATGATAACTTTGTTCATTTCCACTACTTCTTGACTATTATATATTATCCTATACTTTAGTAATGTTTAACTATCAATTTTTATTTTGGTTATTACATTAATCAAAATTATAGGTTTTTTTTTATTTGCTTGAGGATAAGCAAGAGTTTAAGCTGTGGGAGAATTTGATAAGCTTAAATTATATATTATTTTAAGTATATAATTTTCATTAAAAATATATTATTTTAGTTATTTTTGTGAAGGAAAAATATAAAAAGGGAAAAAAATTTAAGTAGTCTATAATGCCATGCCATCCAATAAAACAACTCCACAATACCACATTCATTACTACCAATGTGTCATAAAATAGACATAATGGCATCAAGTTCTCTATTTGCAAGCGCTGCAGTAGCAACACTTCCAACGTCACAGTATTACTAGTGGTAGGACATCAAAAAAGTCAGCTGGACAGCATCAGGTTCTTTATTTTTAAATGCCACAGTGCTATAATTTCTCATGTCTTGGCGCCATTTTTTCCAATTGGGTGTGGTAGCTCTCGAATGTCAACAATGACACAATATTACAGTTATAACTTCTAAGGATCACATTCTCTCATTGAAAAGATGTGACTGTTCACTAAATAACTAACCCACATCAGTGAGCACCGTGGCAATGCAAAAGCTTCAGTGTTAGTTCACTTTAAGGGTGCCGTGAAGCCATTATTTCAAGTGTTGTAGTGCTAAATGCCTTTTTATATTATTTATAAATAGTTATAATGTTATATTTATAAGGGAGTTCAGTCATTTGTGTAAAATTCAATACATTTGAGAGTATTTATCTAGTTCGCTCTTAGAGTAAAATTTAAGGGAGTCTAGAGAAGTACAATATATAATTATTTAGATTATTTATCTAATAAATTAAGGGAGAAAGAGTGTAGATGAGATACTTAGATCCTTCTTGGAAATATCACTCTCTTATATTTTCATTCTTCCACGAGTTTAAAGAAAATGAGTTTTCTTGTTAATTTTTATTTGTCTAGTTAATTCTCTTATATTGGATTGATGATGCAAAAGTGCATGTTGAGTAATAATGAAGACTCCTATTCTATAATTGTTAAAAGGCATTTTCAATATTATATTGCTCTTTATTTAATACACATAGTGGCTATATGTGTAGTTAAAATATAGTGTGATGTATAGTCTCAATGGAAGAATGCAACAATAACTAAGAATGTTATAATAGGATGTTTTAACACCTTGACATAGGATGTAAAATGTTCTAGGTTCTTAAGAAGATACTATACTATAGGACACCAACAAATATCTTTTTCACCCCTACAAGCTCGACAAAGATCTAGGGATCCATATGCCCTAAATCATATTTATAATTAAGAGTTTTATTAGAAAATATATAAACTTACACTCATCAATCCAAAACACTTTAATTAAATATTATATCAAACAGTTTTACTAATTTATTCAATAATAAAATCTTCACAATTATCAATTTTATTTCAGTACGATAATTATTGCAGTTAGAGCAAATAATAATAGTTTGTTGTAAGAAAGATTACTTCCTCGTTGATTTTACACCCTAATCTATCACTTTATTACTTTATTTGGCACATATAATTATATATATTAAGTGGGGTTTTATTATTTTTATATCAAAGAAAACCTAAGCATTATTTAGGGGTGATATAGCCCTAGATTTTTTATATAATTCAAAAGATCACACCATAGCTCCCATCAATTTACAACCCAATTATTTAAAGATTATTAGAATATTATTGCTGTGGATTTTTTTTACGCATTCAAATACTTTTTTTCACACCTCCTTTATGCCCTCTATAGTGAAATATTCTATCATAATGTGAATTCCCAAAACCTTACACATCTCTATAATGGATGACTTTGTCTTATCTCCTTATGTAATGTTACTTACAAAGTGATGGCCAAGCTTCATGCAAATAGACTTAAGAAATTACACCCTAGCCTGATCCATCTTTCCCAAGATACTTTCAGTGATGGGAGAGATGTTACTAATATTTTGAGATGTTTTAACTCCTCTTATAGCCCCAAAAATTTTGTGCCAAGATTGATCTTAAGAAGGTATTTGATAATGTGGATAGAATTTTTCTTTGCAATATAATGTCTGAGCAAAACTTTCCTCTCAAATATAAAAGTTGGATCAAAGTGCAGCCTTTGTCCCTTTCTAGTTTATTATTAATGGGGAAATGCATGGCAATATCTCCTCCTCCAAAGGTTTAAGATAGCGATGCCCCTTATCTTCTTTCTTTTCTCCGTCATTGTGGAAGCCTTCTTTAGAATGATGAACCAAAGGTGCTCTGAAGGGTCTTTCTTCCTTATTAATTGCTAGGAATAATGCTGCGTTATCCCATCTTATTTATGTTGATGGCCTTCTGGTTTTTGGGTAAGTCAAGAATAGGTCCTTATACCAACTTTAAAACATGCTTGACAACTTTAATATGTCTACTAGTCTCTCTATCAATCCTTCCAAATATCTTCATTGCTTGTCTAAATCTGATAGTCCGAATTTTCCAACCCTTTATCTTATTTCCTTGGGTTTTAACTCCTCTACCCTTTCTTGGACTTACATGGGGATTCTTATTATTGGCATTAACACCAAATTGTACTAGTATTCTTCTCCTTTAGAGAGGTTGATGAGTTGGTTGGATGGTTGGAAAAAAAATATTAGATCTTTTGCTGGCATATTTCAACTCATTCATCCTTTTTTTGGTAATGACTTTCACTACTGGTTGAGATCTATCATCCTCCCCAAGAAACTTAGAAGGAAAATTACTAATTTGATGAACAACTTCCTTTATGAGAATGATAATAAAAGGAAGCTCTACACCATTCCTTTCAAATCTAATGATATCCCTAGAGATAAAGTTGGCTTGGGTCTTCCTTCTATTGATAGCATCCATTCTATTTCTAAGGCTAAAATCATTTGAAGATACTTCAACTCCCATACCTCTCTTTCTAATGGTTACATTAAGTTTATGGTCCCATATGGATTAGACCCAACAGCTTTGCTTCTCCATTCTGAAAAATCTTGCCTAAACATCCCTTGATATGAGATACCACATTGACCTAGAAAGTCTCTACCAAACGACAACTTTACTTCTACTTGGATCCCTGGTTGAACAACCAACCCTTGTGGAAAAATTTGGTATGAGGATTCATGAGTTATTCCACTATTATCCCAAAGTTTCGGTCTCCAACTTATGACTAATGGTGGATGGATGCTCCCCAATGGTATACCTAATCACATTGCAAATCAAATCCTTAATATCAATATTTAGGATTTTGTGAAATCTTGCACTTGGATAGAGAATCTTTTTTTTCTCTAACAAAATGACTTTAATTGTCAGAACGACTTGCCCAAGTTACCTTGGTCTAACTATATTCCATTTAAAGGTTTTATTATTAATTAACTATTTCTTATTTGGATGATCATCATGGTTGGGTTAAAAAAAGCTAACATGCTTAGGAAAAAGAGGTGTGATGGTTAATGAGAAGATGTGCTCTGCTCCCATTATAATGAGAATCACTCCAACTTATTCTTTGATTGTCAGATTTCATTGAAGAGTTATATTACTTCCGATATTTTTTTTTGACATTGGTAGCTCCAAATTGCAAGTCTTGACTCATTATGATAATATTTCTTGTAAAGCTAATAGAATTTTTTTTCTTAGTTGTTCATATTTATGCGTGTTATATTTGTCAAGTGAGAAACAATCATATTTTCATAGATACATCTATTAACTTTACAATTATAATCGAGAAGATCAAATTTTCAATAAAAGGAAAGTAAGAAATGATGTCACATTCTTGATTTACATAAATATATGAAAGTTTTATATTACTAATTATGATCTTTTTTTTTTTTCGGCAGAGGTTCGGTTGTGGCATTCCCTAACACATCTTATCGTCTGCATTATTTATGGAATTGTTATGGTGGCTGCAGCTTTTCTTTTGATTGGAAGAAGTTTTTGTATATATTTGGATTCCAATTTTTTCTAGTTGGAAGTGGTATTTTACTTGGCTGGATTATATTTTAGCTACTTTGGGTTTTTTGGTTTGTTAATGATTGGTTTAAATATCAATTAGGATTTCGATCTTGGTTGCATATGTTTCTTATATTTCTTACTCTTTCTTTTGTATTTCAGAGATATGTTATTGACTTTAATTTTGTAATTTTCTTATTTGATTAATGAAACCTTGATGTGACCTTCAATTTCAACAAAAAAAAAAAAAAAAACTAAACATATGGCATTCTCTACCCTTATGGACTAATAAGAGAGATTGCAATAAAAATAAAAAAAAAAAACTTTGCCACTATAAGAACAAGTGTTTGTAGGGTCGGAAATTTAAAAGGTGAAAGGAAGGAGAAATTATTATGTGCAGAGTTCGGACGACATCTAAATTCTAGTCAGAATAAGCCATGTCAACCTGTACATAAACTGCTTTTAATTTATACATAATCTATGTACAAATTATACATAATGTGCAGGTGATATGACATGCTCTGATTGAAATGATTTCTCAAATGTAAGAGAGTTGCGATATGTTTCGTGAGAATTACATTTTATTTATTAAAAATAAAATAGGAGGACTTATATATATATATATATATATATATATATATATATATATATATATATACCATTTTATTTATGCTATTACATATCTGATACAAAATATTTTGATATTTCATATCTATCATTCATATATAATTTTAATATCAAATATATCATTCCAATCTTTCATTCCTATCACTTATATCATCTATATCATCTAATAAATTTTATTATTTTATTTCTTACATCGATATTTAATTTATGTGTGATAGTTATGAAATATTAAAATTTTAATTATTAGATATATAAATAATATAAAATAAAATGGTATGTTTTGATGGAAAATCAATTTTGAGAGGAAAAAAATTATTCTCTTTTTTTTTTTTTTACAACAGCAACCGAGATCTCCGGCTCCAGTTTTATATTGTCCACGCGGAGCTTCTCAAACGTTCTCGTTGCCGTCCTCACTCTTCTATTAAACGGACGGTCACCGGACAATCGTGTTTTAATACCGTAATCAGCAAGTCGAAACCCTATGTCATGGCGGAGCTAGCCGCCGCCGATTCTTTCTCACCGCCAATCGACCTTTGTTCTGACCCTAACTTTCTCGATCTCCATCTCTTACCCGACGACCTGTTCCTCCCCAGCGGCGGCCTTTCATCTGAAATTGACCTTGATTTTGATATCGATGGCATCGATTGGGATATATCCATGGACGATCTTTTCCTCCCGGAGGACACTAACGCTCTATCTCTTCCCTCTGATACATCGAATGACAGATCGCCGCCACAATTCGGCGTGTTGACTTCGTCCCCCTCCCCTGCTACCTCTGGCAGCATCATCAACGTCAGTTCCCCTGAATCTGGCCACTCCGCCAACTGTTCCACAGAATCTGGCGCGGATTTCAAGCAGGATGACGAGAAGAACGGGAGGGTGACGAAGATGATGAAGAAGCGGGAGGAGGAATGCGTTAAGTCTAACATCAACCCTAGAAGCAGCAAGTTCCGGCTGTCTGAGGATTTTAGTTCTTGTGTTTTCAACGCTGCGAGCAAGGAAGATGAGATGAAGAAGGCGAGATTAATGAGGAACAGGGAGAGCGCTCAGCTTTCTAGGCAGCGGAAGAAGGAGTATGTGGAGGAGCTGGAGGAGAAGGTCCGATCCATGAACTCTACGATTGCTGAATTAAACAGCAAGATCTCGTTTGTTATGGCGGAGAATGCTAGTCTAAAGCAACAGTTGGGTGTTAGTGGTAGTAGTGGCTTTTCGCCGGGCGTTTGCCCGCCACCTTCTGTTGTCCCCATGAATTTCCCTTGGGTTCCTTATCCTGCGTTTGCGTTTAGGCAGCAGGTTTCTCCGGTTCCATTGGTTCCTATACCCAAATTAAAGTCGCAGCAAGCTGCAGCCTCCCAAACGGCTAAGAAAACTGAGAAGAAGCGTGAAAGCAAAATAAGGAAGGTGGCAAGCATCACATTTTTAGGATTTTTCTTTTTTGTTTTGATAGTTGGAGGTCTGATAGGGAGAGTTGATCATAGAAGGGAAGAAAGCAGAAATTCTGGAGCAGCTCCAATTAAAAATGGTTTGTTGGGTAGTCCTAATGGTATGGTTTTGAGTGTTAGTGGCCGTACAAGGGGCTTGACTGGTTCTGAACAATTCGGCTTCAATGATGGACAGTCTAGTAAAGTAGGAGTTCATGCGAGTTTTCAGAATGGAAAGGTGGGACCAGAAGACAAATCATGGCCTTCCAATAGCCTAATGATTACCCAGAATTCTAGTGAGAGTCTCCCTGCTTTGCTGTATGTCCCTAGAAATGGAAAGCATGTGGAGATCAATGGGAATTTGATAATCAATTCTGTTCTTGCTACCGAGAAAGGTGTGGTAGAGGTAAAGTCCAGAGATCAGCGTAAGAAGCCTTCTGGGAATGACGGTATTGAGACAAGCCTGGTAATTGCCAATTTGGATTCTAGAATGGCTTTATCAACTAGGGATATTAGTGGACGTACCAAGTCTTATGGTAGCTCAGCTGAACACCAACGAGCACTTTCGTCTGATTCTGAAGATGCAGTTATAGACACCTCACAGGATGGATTTCTTCAACAATGGTTTCGGGAAGGAATGGCAGGTAACAATAGTGGTTTTGCTTACTTGGTTTTCAATTCTCTCTTGTTCATGTTTGTAAGCATTTGGCCTAATTTTGTCATTTCTTTTTCCTAATTTTTTTCCACTGCTTTTTGCAAGAAACTTATGGTTGAATATCCTAACATTGTCTATGGAACTATCATGTAAACGAAGTTAGATAGGAACATACCTTATATTATCTCTAGAAATTAGGATATGCAATTTTGCATGGACTGACTGTTATCTCGATGGAGTTTGATTTATTTGCTGGTATAAGGTGTCCTGTGACCATGTCATTCTTTATTCTGCGATTTATGTTACTCTTTGGATATGGCTGAATTGAGCAATTTTACATCAAGGCCTGTCTTCCCACGGTTGATGTTTAACCTCATTCTTAGAAGCTTTTTTGTGCCAAATGATACTCAATGGAAATATGCAAAAGCCGCCATCATCAAATGCTGAAAAAATTTAACATTTCATCTACCCTAGTAATCTTAAGGAGTTCTCTAGGTAAATGGGGAGAGTGCATATTAATTTTGAAATAGCATCAGCCTAACCTCATACAAAAATGTTGATTGTAGATTTTATTTTATTTTATTTTCCTTGATCGAGTTTTTTTAATATATGTTACTTCTGAACTTGTTAAATCTTTTGAGGGAAAAATGAACTATTATGTTATGGGGATTTCTTGGTTACATGATTATTCATATCAGATAACCTCTTTAGCAAGGTTTTGGAACTCGGGAGTGCAATAAAATTAGAAAAATTATTATTTAGCCAAAAAGTAATTTGGAATGACTGAAATTATCCCATTAAGAAAAATACCTATTTCTTTTTGGCGACTTGTATGATGAAAGACATCAAAAGATATCTATTGATGGTGATTTTTCTTTTTGAACCTCAAATTTTTTACAATAGCTTTACAATTAACTTCACAAAAAGTTGCAGCTGTCTCTAATAGGCCCTTAGTAATTTTTATAAGCAATATTTTTACCCACTATCCTTTAAAGAAAAAGAAAAAAAAAAAAAAAACCACCGCCATTTTATTCTATGAAGCATCCATATGCATCTTAGACAAGTCTTTCTCAATCGTTTTTTTCCCAAGCCATATCATAACAATATCTTAAGAACCTATCTTCGCAAACTTCTCTTCTATACACCTCGATACTTGATCCTCGATATTGAACTTGTTCTTGTCTTTGCTGTTTTTACAAAAGTGCTAGGAACCTTATATGTGGAGGAGAAAATGAAGAGTCAAGTAGCTTTAACCACCAGCTCAACCCTATAGCCCTATCAAATCAGACACATACTCTTTTGGATGGACATTAATGGGTCGGCTAGTTGTGATGGCCTAGCATGTGTTGGCGGCATTAACTTTGATTAGTAGGGCCACCTACTACAAGCTATAGTTGCCCAATTTGGATGAAAATTGCTCCACTAGTTGAGCTTTGTGATAAATAGGAGGAGATCAGGCTAGCAATCTACTTTTAGTTACCAAAATTTGGTCTGAGGGAGACTTCTTTTCTATTAACATTTATTTGTTAATGTTCAGCTACTAAATTTTTTCAAGCATCTATTTCAACAATTAGATGCATTTCTCGTATTCTTACATTTTTACTAGGAAATAGGCCAGACTAATAGCTACCTTTAGGGTTCAAACATCAGCGTGTTTATCGGAAGGGCATGCAAGGGCATTGCGACCCATTCCACAACCTCCGATGACTTGTATTTGTTATTATTAGCTTTCTCCCATATTTTGGCTTTTACGAACCCATACAAGATAGAAAGTGCCATTTATTTCAATTTTAGGATGTTTATTGGTGTGAATTCATTGATATCCATTCCAATCTTATTATCATTGGCATACCACCCACTTAGCTATTTGTTCTTACAAAAGTTTGTGTTCTATTTTCTTAAGAAATATTTGAATTGCCTTAATTATGTAAACCTAGGAATTATAACATCCTCAAAGATCAAGCTTAGCCCCATAAGCTATAAGCCAAAATCTCTACCCAAATCCATTAATTGGCCGGGTCCCATAAATCAGCTCGTGAAGCTCCATGAGCTCATGCCCAAGTCCAAGTCAACGTTAGTTAACACATCGAGACTTGTTGACGATTAAGTGGTAATGAGATCGATTTAATGACATCTTAGCAGTAAGTTATCGGTAAGGCCGGCATAATATCTTAAATATTATGGTGTTATACTAGCAAACACATATGTTTAGAGTTTAATAACTAATAAAAATCTCTATATTTTATGGGAACTGTGCAGAACTCAGTTGGAAAGAAATTCAGTAGACTCACCATAACAGTTTTAAGCAATTAGTGGTGTCAACGTTCAATCTCATGAGTCTGTTTAATCATAATCTTCTCTCAAATCATGAATCCGTCCATTTTAGCTTGCATTCTTATTAATTTTTTGTTAAAATATTACTTGCTGACCCTAATTTCTTCCGACATCAGAAATTAGTATGATGGGCACTTCAAAAGAATTTTATCACGTCACGTTTCATATCTCTAATATGATAATTTTTTATTTGTCAGGCCCAATATTCAGTTCTTCCACATGCACTGAAGTATTCCAGTTTCAAATTTCCCCATCATCTTCTAGTTCGAGTGCGGTCATTACTTCTTCAATGGTTAATACAACAGATACTGCAATTGCCAATTCAAATATCAGCAAGACTTCATCATCTCCACGGAAAACAGTGATAAAGAACCGAAGGGTTCTGTATCCTCAAGCTATTCCACTCCCTGGATCTACACTAAACCATACGGAACACATAGGGAAAAAACCTGAAGGCGGTAGCTTTCAGAGAAATGCCACTGGGCCTCCCATGGTTGTTTCTGTCTTGATTGATCCTAACGAAGCCAGCGACGGTGATGTGGATGGGATGAAATCACACAACAAATCACTTCAACGTATATTTGTAGTGATTCTTCTTGATAGCGTCAAATACGTTACTTATTCTTGTGTGCTTCCCTTCAATAGCCGTAGTCCTCATCTTGTAAACTAATTGTTAGGATTCAGAGGGAATAGCGAAACTGAGTTTATTTTTAATCAATTTCACATGTTGATGTATGTTTATTCTATTCTGTAAATACATGTGAGTTTGTTCATGCATTTTTTGAAAAAAAATCTAATTTTATATATTTTTTTGTGCTTGTTTGTTTGGGTTGCTTTGATATTTGAGCTTGTTCTGTTTTATATCGGTGGCGTTTCAGCAGAAGCTATATCTCAGTTTAACGTTGATGTTGCAGCATTCTTGCCTTACAAATGGTGTATGTCAGCAATCAACCACCAATCTTGTCAATAAGAATGGTGGGAAATCTTTTTGGCTTATCTTGTGAAGAACACATTCTCTATTGACAGTATCCAAAGCCATTGTGATTTATAATTTGGCACCCAAAAAAAAAAAAATCTATCATGAATGAGTTCATAGTATTTCATTTGCGAAGATAATATTGTCAGAAGAAATTCTTTGCTGAAGGAAATTTTTTTTGCTGGGATGAATAATATAAGGCTTGAGCAATTTCTTCTAGTTCGTAAGAAATTTTGTAGTGATTTTATAAAATATGTTGGAGAGAGATATTGATTTAAAGTTGGAGAAATTATATTCATGCAAATTCTTGGGGAGGGGTGGAATTCCCATAGCTTTGATATTTGTAGAGAGGGTTTTTTAAGAGAATAAATGATGAACTGCACAACACATTTGATTGCCAAATGTATACCATGATTTAACATAAATTTCAAAAGTAAACTGGTGCAGAGCATTTAGGAGCGGAGAAAACCATTTTAATCTCATCTATTTGTGATGGGAGCTGTCCACCTTGTAATGAGTTTTTTTCTTTTTTTTTTTTTAAATCTTTCTTGGCGTAGGGGGGTAGCTAGGGATGTTAAAATTGAAAATCTCATTGAAATGAGATTTTGTGGTAGAAGCAATGTTAGCTAAGGAGCAAAGTGTTGATTTCTCTGATTTCTTTGTAATTCTTCCTTCCTACTAATTTCACATAGAGATTGTGGAGATTGTATTATTTATGATAAAGCTATTTTGCTTTGAATGATCCAATAGGCCTAAGATGAGTAAAAGTTGCTAAGTTCTTCCCCTAATCATTTCAGCCTTAGCATTGAAAATAGGATCTTGTGATTTGAGGTCAAGGAGATGGGGAGTAGATAAATGTTAAACTTATAAATCTTTAATGTTGCTAGAAAGATAGTTGGAAAAAGCTCAAACTTGACTTTAGAGGAGGCCTTTAAGATACTTTAGCTTTTGGTAGATAATATAAATCGGTTCACCTTTTATGTAATATGACTAAGCTTCCCTCAAAATGTCAAAGTATTCAAAAAAGGTGGTTCAATAGTTTTTGAAAAGAAATTTATGATTGACGGGCTAGGGTGGAAGTGTAGAGAATAAGGGGAAGGTGATCATAGCACTTAAGTTTCAAAATCTTATTAAAGAAACTAGGACAAAGCTCATGGCAAGCATTATTGACTAAAATTTATCTAGTTTGTTACGAATGGGCTATTAATTATATTATTGAAATAGGTGAAGGAAAGCCCCACTGAAGACAAGTCTTTAAGAAGAAAGTCAAAGATCATAGAGTTAAGATCTTAGAATTTGTTATTAAGGGTCATTTTGCCATCATATTCCTCATAACAATATCTAGAGAGTTTAAAAATATCCTAGAATTATCAAAGAAGATGAGTAGCAGAGGCAATTTGATTAAGAGTTTTAAGGGTGTGTTATCTCATAGTGTATTATTAGAGGCATAAATAGTAGTAAAGCAGAACAATTATCTACTTGCTTGATCTCCCAAATTCTCAATAATACATTTCATGAGAGTACTTTAAACACAAGTTTTGCTCATCCTTAAAGAGCAAATTAACAAAATTTGAAAGATTGGAAATATATTGCATGCAAATGAATTGGAGTGCTTCTTGGGAAGAAAGTGAGGTAGAGGAAAAATCATAAAGTGAGCTATAATTCAAGCCTTGACTTTGGTGAAAAGGCTTCTTCTTTATGTCAAAGGCTTGGCGGGTAGGGATGTTAAAATTGAAAATATACTTGAAATGGGATTTTATAGCAGAAGCAATGTTAGCCAAGGAGGAGAAGGTTCCCTCCGATGTGTTAATTTCTCTGATTTTATTGTAATTATTCTTTCCATTTAATTTCCCATAGTAAAGCGAAGATTATCTTCTCTTTTAGAAAAGGCATTTGGATTTAGCTCTTTGAATGATTCACAAGTCATACTCAAGAATTTTAATGGAAAGAATTGCACAATTTTTTTTCTAAACATCAACCAAAGCTCACATGATTCAATATAAGAAAAAAATATAATTATATTACTATTTATTGAACACTTAAAAACCAAAGAGTGGAAAGTAAAACCTAAACTAAGCCTCACTTAGCAGGCTTCTTACCCTTACCTGTAATCATGCAAAAATCATATAATGACAACATAACCTAGCAAGTAACTAGCTTCTATAGCTGAAATCAATGAACTAGAGTAATATGCATGTAATCATATAACAGTAAGAACACATAGTAGTTAGTAAAAATAATATCTATAATCTTATATATTGATGCACTTGTATTAGTCTTATCAATCTTGTCATATACTTATATTCATATCTTGCATCATATGAACCAATCTTATCATATATACCTTATTTATCTGGCTACATATCAATCATGTTTCTTATACCATTCTAATCAGTCATCATTCTTACCAATCAACCAATATCATCAGTTACTCAATCATATCACTCATGTGTCATATCTATCATTTTTCATATCAATCATCTATCATATCAATCACTCAGTCTATCAATCTTTATTAATATTCTTGTCACATATTAGTACTATTAGTACTCTTATTGTGTACCATTTTTTTAGAGAAGGGTATCTTAATCTTGAGGGTATCTTGATATTGAGGGTTCAATTATATCAGTGTCTTACCATTCATATATCAATCATCCATTTTATTAGCCATCATCTATCACATATATTATCTGTCTCCACTCATTAGTCATCAGTATAGTCTTATAAGTTGTCGGTTATATGTCTTTCCAATCATATAAGTATTAAACCTATTTAGTATATCAGGTCATTTTGCCTATTTTTGCACATCATATCATTCATATACATATCATATGTAATTTCTATAGCACGTAGATATATACACTATGCTATTCAATATGCATGTATTATATCAAAATGCATGTTATGCCAAATAAATTATAATCATATGTATGTCATATATATCATTTTCTGATTTCATACATTTGTTCCTGATCATTTCAAATCCAGTCATTTCTACTCATTTCAAATAAAATAATATATATACAAACTAACCAGTAACAATTTCATATAGGATAGCTAAAATATTTAGAATAACGATATCTATCGCATATCAAAAGTTACATGGTAAAAACTCACTATAATTAAGGATATTGTATTTTTACTAGATTTAAGAAAGAGAAATATACTAAACTCAGAATCATTGGAAATAAAAGTAGAGTAGAGGTCACTTAAAATGATAAGAAAAACTTTGATAATTAGAGCAACATATGGAAAAGCTAAGGAGAACTTCGTCTCTCTTTTCTCTCTCCTCTCCTCTCGTCTCCAACTTCTCTTCTCCTTCTTTATTTTCTTCCTGATGAAGCCAAATGAATGAGGGGGAGATGCTTAAGCGGTGAGGGATATTTATATTAAATATATTTTAAAACTTATTTCAGGGCTTAGCAACGCGACAACCAAGCTGCAGCACCTTTACGCTACATTCTGATCCTAGAGTTACTCTAGAATTGAAATTTTAACACTGTGATGATGTTTTCTAGTGATGTCGTGCTTGCCAGCACAATGTCCCAATGATCAACCAAGATTTTTTCATGTTTTCATATAAAGTAATTTTGGGATATTACATCATATTCTTCATAATGGTGTCTACAATAATTAAAATCTCTTAAAATAATCCCAGGGAGATGAGTTGTAGAGGCAATTTGGTTACGAGACTTCTATAAGTGTGTTCTCTTAGGATTTGAATTAGATGCATAAATAGTAGTCAAACAAAATCATTATCTCTTGCTTGATCTCCTAAATTTGTTTATTTATTTAGGTATTTATTTTGATCTAAACTAAATAATGCATTGTATAGAGTAGTTATAATGCCCTAGTCTCTATTTTTTAAGAATTTTGTGCTTATTGAATTTGGAATTCAAATATATGGATAAATCATAAAAGTCAATCTCTTATTTCACACCTGCAGTTCACCACCATTTTCCACATTATTAAAAATCAAGTTGGTCCAGGCATAGCGAATACGGATGTTAAAATTGAAAATATCCTTGAACTGGGCTTTTATACGAGAAGCAATGTTAGTTAAGGAAGAGATTGTGCCCTCTGAGGTTTTGACTTCTCTAATGTGGTTGTAATTCCTCCTACCTTTCAATTTCCCTTAGAGAAAGTGGATATTATCTTCTCTATGAGAAAGCCATTTGGCTTTAGCTCTTTCAATGATCCAAGAGGCCTAAGATGAGTAAGAATTGGCAAGCCTTTCACTAGTCACTTTAGTTCTAACATTGAGAATAGAATATTGTGATTTGACGCATGAAAATGGAGAGTAGATACTTATTCAGCTTCTAAATCTTTAATGTTGTTAAAAAGATGGTTAAAAGAAGGTCAAGATTAACTATAAAGGAGGCATTTAAGGTACTTTAGATTTTGGTAGATAATGTAAATTAGTTCACCTTTTATGTAATAAGACTAGGCTTGCCTCAAAATGTTAAAATATCCAAAGAGGGTGGTCCAAAATTTTGCAACTTAGTTTTTATAACTATAATTTACATTCAAGTGTGTTTTTGATGATTCCAAAATCTTATTGTATTGATTACTATTTTTCCTAACATATATTATAAATATTAATTTTTATTGTTTATGTGTAATAATATTTTAAGAAAATCATACTCCAAAATGCTGAAGACTTCAAGACAGATTAGATTAGGGTTTATTATAATTGAAGTCAGTACTTATTATATTTTTTTGAGTCTCAGAAAGTGTGATTGTAATTAGGTAACCATGTACACACACATACTAGGGGAGTGTAAAAACTTATATTTTTTTAAACTAATCATATTGTACAATCAAGGATCGTATGGGATGATTTTTCCTTAGTATTCCTCCAGAACGGCGTTAATCAAATATGACTTAAAAATTTTCTAAGTCATGTTCGTACTGTACGAAGTTACCTTCATACAAACGATGTCAAGAGTATAAAATGGCTATGTACCAGTTCATCCTGAACAAACTCAAAAATTTTCTGAAATGATTGCATTGTACGATCATAGGTTCGTACAGATGACGTCCAGAGTATGAAGTGGGTGCGTATCATTTCGTCCATACGAATAGGTAAATTTTTTGAACTGTTCATACTATATGATCTTAGGTTCATACATATGATGTTCAGAGTATGAAATGGACTCATCCATTTTCATACCAAACTAAGCATAGTATGGTTAAAACAGATTGTACTATATGATATGGGGTTATACAGTACGTTATCCAGAGTATGAAATTAGTTTGTACTGAATCGTACTGGACGAATCAGTTTAATTTTGAACTGATTGTACTGGATGATGTCAGTTCGTACATATGCCAACTAGAGTATGAATTGGTTCGTATAGGATCATCCGAGTAATTTTGAATTAATCATACGTACGATGTGCGATCGTATTTTACGATCCATGAAGATCAAATTAAAATTTTTCAGTTTTCTGGACGGTTTTTCATGTCACTCATATATAAGAGTTCATAAAATTAATTGTCTAAGAACTCCTACCAATTTTCTACTGCAAACTTCTTCTGAGAGTGCACTTGGAGAGTGTTTGGGAGAGTTTTTGTAATTGGAGAGTGAGAGATTTCTTAAGTGATAATTATGAGGGAATTCACAAGGTTGTCCAATGGTGAGTATCTCTTGCTTATTCTTCAAAGGTCTTCCCTTCTCTCTTGAAGTTTCTTGGAAAAAATTTTTAAAGGAGCACCGGTACTCTATTGACACTAAGAGGGTGTGAAAGGATGTTGGTTCTCTGTCAATACCAGGAGGGTGTGAAAGGACGACGGTTCTCTTCTGACACCAGGAGGGTGTGAAAGGATGACAGTTCTCTAGCTACTAACACCAGGAGGGTGTGAAAGGATGACGGTACTCTGTCGCACTAGTGATTGATGGAAGAGAAGTTAATTGTAAGGGGTTCTCCACCTTACTATGGGAGAAAAAGGAGAGTCACTTTGGTATAGTGCAAAACCTGAATAAGGAGCCTTCAGGGAGTGGACGTAGGTCTAGTTGTAACCAAAGTGACCACATCAATCAAGTACTACCTCTGGACAATCATTTACCTTATGTCCAATATGACCACATCAGAAGCATTATCTCATCATCCAGTAACACTAACCAAAGTGTCTCCTATCATAACTTTGAGACACATATGCCCCACTAACATAACATTCAGAACCACCAGTATTGGTCATACTACCATCACCTAGAATCTTTATGTTCAAACTAGCTCCTCTTTTTATAAAATATACTACTAGATGCCTCACTACCAAATCTCTTCGTATTAGCAATCCATGACTACTAAGTAACCAACATATCATTTTTAATAAGATGGACTCTCTCCACTAACCTAAATAATAATAATAATAAGTAATATAAAATGGAACTAGTAGTTGCCTCTAACTATCTTGAAGCTCTCAAACAAATCTATAGCACTTTTTCTTGAAAAGTACTAATCAATTACATAGCATAACTGGCTAATGAAGTGAACTCTATCTTGTCCAATATGACTATCCTACTCCCCTGAGAAAGTCTCAGAAATGTCTCCTACATCTACTACCATGTAGGTGGAGGTACAGACTATGCCTGAAAAATGTTTATAAACTCATCCCAACAAATTAGGTGTTTAGTCTCCCCTAAAATTTCTCCTTTTGTTGGCCCAACCATAAGTACTCTATCTCGCTATCTAATTGAAAAATAACTAATGGTACCTTCCCCTCAGAAAGATACTACATCCCATCAAAAGTCTTTTTTGGCCTCATCAACAAGTCTTATGTTTCTCTAGGTTCAATATTTCCCTCGAACCTTAGAGGCTTCAACCTCAGAAATATCTATAAATGTTTGATATCATTATAAGGTCAAATAATTGAAATCTAGTTATTAGCCTCACCAATCAACTAAGCTATAAGACTGACAAACTATTAAATTTAATCAGAATGGACAAAGGGAGTAGTACTTTATACTAGTGCTTCCTGACTAGCACTTTGCCTATCTGTCAAATCTAGGTCTAATAGATCCATAGAAAAACTACACATGACACACAACTGAATAGACATGCATATGAAATCAAGCATAAATGAATACCCAATCATTACGCAAAATTATCTCACAACTACAAATCAATTGATATAGCTCTATTTTATAATCAATTCTCTCAAAACAATTGCTCTAATACAAAAAGGGACTGTCACAACCCAACCAGATATGACCTAGAGACATATAGGTCATACTATGTTGAATTGATACATGCCAAGCCCAAGATCTAAGTTTTAAGAAAATTTCATGGTTCTTCTAATTAAATATGAAATTGATAGATGAGCTTCTAATTAACTTTAGTAATAGGAATAAATTAAACTCATCCATAAGTTTCTTTTTATTTCATCAAAGAAATATTTAGAACATTTAAACTACAATACATAGCTATAAACAAAAAATGGCCTAATAAAATAGACCTAGCCATGATTGTGTAAAATCAATAAAAATACCTATAGAGACTCAAATAAATTAGATCTTTAACATAGCTACTCAACTATCTTTTTCCCTTTCATCTAACAAGAAATAGAGTGTAGATTAGGTGTGAACCAACATATCATAGTAGGTCATACCCACTGATCAAAATTTTTTGAATAATTAATTTATTTTGCATTGAACTAAATGTAAAAGAAATTCTTAAGAAACATATTGTATTGAGCATGATATTAATTGTAGATATTTAAAATGAAGTCGTTTGTACACTAACAATAAATAAACAAGCATTTCTTATATGAGAGTAGAAAACGATATATTTTTCTCAGATAATTATACCTTCCATCCAAAGTTGGACCTTATGACCCTCATGCTACAAGATTAAAAAATAGTCTCTTATGACTCCCAATGCCCAACATATATAAGATATTAAGAAATCCGAGTCCTTATGACTCCCTATACATTTAGCTCCAAAATAGAACTTCTATAATAGAACTTCTTTCACATATCATAACTCTATAAAATCACATAATACAAGCTGATAAACATATAGATTATTGTAATTCATTAAATGCAACATATATAAATCAACTTGCGGAAATTCAGAGTGATTTATATGGGTAGATTACAATTTCAACAACTGAATAGAAATTTAGTAGTTTGAAAATTTGTATGATTACAGGAGATTATTCAAGATATTTATTTGAATCTTTAATTGTACCACAAAATAATTCTTTACAATCATGATTATTTTATAAATAAATAATATAATGTATTTTCAAACTACCTAGTCAAAATTTTCTAAAAACATATCTAAATGTCCAAAATTATCATATCTAGAATATATGGAAAGCTACACAGTCAAAATTTTGTGGATACAAAGTTATTGAAGTTTCTCTATAATGAAATTATAAATTATATTAGGAAAATCCTAACATTATTCTTTTTTGAAAACTGAGGTATGCAGAATATAACTTATATCGAGCAAGATAACTTTTAGAACTGGGGCAATAGTAGAAAGTGGACTGGAGTTGCCCAAACCATAGCCTTCTCTCACTAGGATCCTCACCTCTCTCTCTCTCTCTCTAGCAGGATGGCTTGAAATGTAAAAAGAATTAAAATGGTGCAAATTGATATGTTAGTAAAGAATTTGAGTCTTGTGCCGCAAAGCCTGATCTTGCACAGTACAATGCTCCTCTTATAAGAGTACAATGATGTAGTAATTCTCTTGTTGGAGCACAGTGTCACAACGCTGCCACCACCTACATAATACCCAACTATTTTGGCCAAAATATAGAGAGCAAAATGTTGAGCAACTGCCAGACCCAACTCTGCGATGCCAGAAAGAAAAAATTTAGATTATCCAAACTTGTGTACAAACCCCTAGGACCACTTCACACTAGATTCAATCACTCACATGCATTCAGAATAGTCTTAGACACATGCAAGAGGCAGTAAATACTAAATTTTAATGAGTTTCCTTTTTCAAATCAAAATATGTGTGATTGTTTTGATCAAAATTTTCACTAATAATAGAGTATTCTAATTTGTAATCTATATGACTAGAACATCCCTACTAAAAAATCTACAAATAGGCCCAACTTTAATAGTTTTGATGTGTTAATCGTCGACTATGTCTTCTAACACCAAACATTGATACACCAACTTATGTGATTGGACGTCAAAGCTAATGTCAACGCTCATTATTGCCAACAAGGTTGATGCATTTCTTTGACACAACATCGATGTTCAACCTCACCAAAAAGGTTGATGTCTATTGTCAACCACAATGATGGCAACTCATTGTAGACATTAATTATGACTCTCATTATCACCAATTAAGATGACACTTGACTTCACTAATATGGTTGATGACAACATCATTAATAAGCCTAGACCCTCCCAGCGCTACTAAGTCTAATGCTTACCATTGCCACTAAAGGTGATGCTTGTAGTCGTCACCAAAAATAATGTTCACATTGCCAACATAGGTAATCTTTGTTGTCAACGCCAACACTTAATGTCTTAGGCTGCTGCCAAGATAAATTACTACCATTAATAACATTGATGCCTACAATTTGTATCAAGGTTGATGTCCTTCTTCTTCGTTGTTGGTCTCATCTCCAACGAAGAGAATGACTAAAAAGACTACCAATGATCTCTTAATGCATATCAAATGCCTCAAAACTACTAATAACATCATGAAAGTTTATCTTTTACAGCTCATGCCTACTATATTTGTAACCTATAACTCATAATAATAGAATCATTTTAACTTGGCTAGGCCTCAAGATATTTCTCTTTTTTGGATCATACACGTAAAAAATCTCATGCTTCATATCAATTACTCTCAACTTATTTAATGATGTGGGTGTAAGATACTGATAAAATACTATTTTGATTAACTATTGGTAGATAATAATTATAATGCTAGATGTATAAGTAAGATAAAAGTACTAAGAAATTATGAATAAATTAAACGAAAATTTAATTTTGTATCATTAATTGATTACAAAAAATTAATTAATGTTAATAGACTAATTTAAAATCTTAAATTATTTTTGAATTCAACATTTTATAGTTAAAATATTGAACTTTTATTTTATCCAGTGAACGTACGCTCCTCTATGTTCGGATCTAGGCAAAAAAAGCGCAATACCGAGTACCGAGTTGTACCGAGTTTTTTCAAAAAACTCGATATTGCGCTGTTTTGGTCAAAAACTGAACGTAGAGGAGCGTACGTTCACTGGATGTAATAAAAGTTCTAAAATATTAGACATTTAAATCGACAGATATACTAACAATCTACTTTCGTTATTCATTATATAATGCTAATGAATTAATATTAATATTGCTATAAAAATAATGAATATATTCATATCAATAATAGATTATTTATTTAAATTATCAGAATCATACATTTAATCCGAGCTTAACAAAAAATTAAATAATAAACTTCAGCAACATAATGCTTCACTGTCAGGTTTGCTTTCTTGTAAGTTCCAATATATTTTGGTCCTATGCGCGTAGAATGTTTGTTTAAGGTCAATATTTCTGTGGGAGATTTTTTTATGAAAAATCACGGCAATTTCTCAAAAAAACGATATGTAAAATTTTTACAACAAAAATTTTTTTATAGAATTAATATATAATAAAGGTTGAGATTTGTCGTCGAATTTTTGCATTATGGACAAATCTCTTAGTGGAGCGATTATATTATATTTAATATCTAATAAGGAGAATTTAAAATTCCGAACCTTCAAAAAAGTACTAAATATATATATTGTGATCTAGAAAGATTAATATTTTTTTAGTTTAAAGTCTAAAGTAAGACTTAGACATCATTTGAGATGACTTTTTTTTTTTAACCCACTAGAGACTTACGCGTTAATATAAAAAATAAGTACAAGATCCTTAAAGGAGTCCATCGGCTCACTGCTTCTCAAAAGAGCTACAAAAAAGTCAAAAGAAAACCTAAGAGCCAATTAACTCCCCTAGCCAAAAATACAATGAAACCTAGTAACAAACTAATGATGCTATAGACTAGCATTCAAAAATAAAAGATAAGAATAAAGCAATAATACTCAATCTTTCTACAAAAATTCTTAAACTGATCCAAAAGAAGCTGTACCTGCAAAGGAAACAGTTGCAAAGAGAAAACCTACACCACCACAAAAAATAGGTTAAATAATCACACAAGTATAAAGAGAAAATATAAAGGTAGAAAGTGCAATAAAAATTATGCCAAGTGAAGCCAAACTTGGAATTAAGACTTAAAGATCTCGGAATGAATTTATTATGAGAAACCTCATTTGGAACATCCACATGCCACTCAATCCTACCTTCTTATAACCCAAAGTCCATTTTAAATAAGCCCAGCCAATCAACAGAAGGAAAGCACCACTATTTACTGATATAGTCCAAACTACAACCCATACAAAAGCTCAGAGGAAGCAGATGCCACAATAACCCAAAGAAATACAAAACCAGCTATCCAACATTAAAATCCAGCCATCACAACAAGGGTGCCCCCAGCCAACAAAAAACAAAGACAGAGACCACAGAGAATCAACCAAACCAGGCCACCCGAAATAGGAAAACTGCAGGTTAAACTGCGAAGACCTGTAGGCCAAAATCCACCAAATAGTCTCAACAGCAACAGCATATAGCCCAGCCACATTCCCACGGTTAATAAAGGTAGAAGAGAAATAATGGGTACGACCATCAACATTATAACCATTGAGATCATAGCTCAAGTCAAAATTCACAAAGAAATTAGCTAGACTAGTGGACACAAGAAAATTGATGCAGCACAAAATAAGGAACCAAACGATAGAAACACCATGACAGCTACAAGGATATACATAATAATCCCAAAGACTAGATAAAATATCAGCCAACAAAATCCAGGCAAAAGAACAAGATTCCAGCAGAGAAAACCACTGGGAGGCCAACAGAAACGATACCAAAGTTGAAGCAACTTACCCCACTAATTAAACATATAAAACCAAAGAGCCAACAAAAACAATAAAACCATGAAATACCCAACAAGAACAATAAAACCATGAAATCCACGATCTAGTGAGAGTGAGTCAAACAAAGCAGCCACCAATAAACAAAGCATTTAAACATAAACATAAGGCACCCCACTCACCTCAAGCTTAAGTAAGCCCCGAAGAGGACCAGGACTATTGTACCAAATAAAATCAGTAATACCATTGAGATCACAACCCCACCTAGCTAACTAAGAGGCACAGGCATTACCTTCATTTTTAATATGATGAAAAGAGAAATCCAAATCCAAAAGCTGTTGTTTAATTTCTCTAATGTGATAGAAACTATTCAGAGTGCAACATAATTCTACATCGGTTACAAGAGGAGTAAAGTTGAAACCTGAATTAACTTCAATAAACAGGTTAATAACGTTAATGGTGATGCACACTTGAATATCATAAAGAATAGTCAAATGAATAACAGAAGTATAATCACATTTGTCCAAAGGCCCCGCAAAGCTAATAATAAGATAACCATTACTATCCCTAATAACCCCACCAAAACCAACAGCTGCATCAGAAACAACAGCATAAATATTTAATTTAAAGAAATTACTAGGGGGCTTGATCCAATGAATAGTATGCACAACAGAAGTAGTACTCTCCAGGTTACAACCTAAGGAATTATACACAAAGTAACAAATTTTAAAATTTTTAATAGAGATCAAATTTGCAGCCATAAGAGAAACAACATTATCTTTAACTTTCTGAATGACATTATGATGGCACATCCTAACACCATTCAAAAGGGAGTTGTTCCTTTCCAACCAAAGAAACCACACAAAGAAGGAAGGAATAACATTGCGAATGTGACCTTTAGAATTAATAGACCAACATTTAAGTAAAGACTTAAGGGAGAGATGAGAATTAAAGCAATTTAATTTAAATAATTCATCAAATAAACCGAAGTCCTCACAGCCCAGGACCAGATAACAAAACATGATGCATATTCTCCATATGAAAACATTGGCACTTAGAAGCTAAAGCAAAGCCTTTTTTAATGAGATTATCCTCCGTAGGAAGATATCTATGTAAAACTTTCCAAACAAAAATAGAGACAGTAGAATGAATGCTTTTATGCTAAATATTAGTGAAAATATTATCTATATTACCCTTGGTTCTAAAAGCATGCCAAGCATTTTTTAAATAAAAATGCCCATCTTTAGATAAATCACACAAAATAATATTTTTAGATCTAATATTGATAAGAAAATTTAAAATACATTGAAGGATGCAATCAGGAATCAACTTAGAAATCTTATCAAGATCCCAACAATTATTATTGAAGAAAAAGTTAACTTTAACTGAAGCATTTGAGGAAAAATTCAGAATGGAATCAATAAATTCATTACCTAGCCATTTATCTTGCCAAAAGAAGATATTACTTTCACCAAGCCCCCAAGAAATAATAGGTTCCACCTCCCATTTGACCTTGCACATTCTTCTCCAAACTTTAGAAATACCAAGCTTAGGATAAATATTAGAAGGGTGTTTATCAGCACAATACTTAACTATCATAAAATTAGCCCAGAGGCTTTCTTTAGTGCATAAATTAAACCAAAGTTTAAAGGAGATAGCCTTAGCAAGATCCTTTAAGTTTTTGCAACCAAGACCACCTTCCTCCATAACACCACATCACTTCTCCCAAGTGGCCAAATTAATTTTAGAGCTAGAAAAAGTGCCTTTCCAGAAAAAATTGTTAATAAGCTTATGAACCCTATTACAAACAGCTTGAGTCGGAAAAATCGTTTGAAAATAATAAACCGGTAAAGCACAAAGAACACTTTTGATCAGAGTAAGTCTACCACCAAAGTAAGAAAATTGGAATTCCAAGATTGAAACTTTTTCTGAACAGAAGCAATAAGATCATCAAACAAAAAAGTAATCTTCCTACCTTTAAAAAGAGGGACTCTAAGATACTTGATAGGCAAGTGAGAATGAGTATAGCCCGTGGCATCTTTAATAGCTAAGATAAGATCATTAGAGATCCTCTTAGAATCAATAAAATAACTTTTATTTTTGCTAAAAGAAAGACCACTAATCATCTCAAATTGATAAAAAAATTCCATAATTTTTTGAACTTTATTGATAGTAGCATTAGTAGCATAAATGAGAAATATGAAAGCCTCCTAAAGATTTAAAATAAAGACCAAGATAATTCTCAAATAAATTAGAAAGGCCCCTAGAAAGCAATTCAGCAACAATAGTAAAAAGGGCGGGAGAAATAGGATCACCTTGCCTCAAGCCATGAGAAGACTTAAAGAAACTGTGATTAGAACCATTAACAATGACAGAGAAGTAGACATTTTCAATGCAATTTTTAATAAGTTTAATAAACACATAATTAAAACCAAAAAGCTCAAGGGCAAAATAAATAAAGTTCCAATCAATATTATCATAAGTCTTGGCAATATTCAGTTTCAAAATCAAATTGCCCCCTCTCACACGGACATCCAAATCTTGAACAAATTCTTGAGCCAACAAAATGTTATCCGTGATGGCTCTACCTTTCACAAAACCCATCTGAGAAGGGGAGATAATTTTAGGTAAAAACACATAAAGCTGATTCATAATAATCTTAGAAAGCAATTTATTAAAGAAGGTGCAAAGACTAATTGGACAAAAATCATTCCAAGTGTTGGTAGTGTTGTTCTTGGGAATAAGCACTAAAAACGTAGAGGTAAAAATTTTAGGAATAGGGTTACCAGCAAAAAAATTAATAATTGCATTATAGATATCAATAAAAATAACCTTCCAAGTTTTTTGAAAGAATAGGGTGGTAAATCCATCAAGGTCAGCCACAGAATCACAATTCATACCCATAAGAGTCTCTTTAACCTCTTCCAAAGTCGGGGGCCTAGAAAGAGAAACATTATCCTCAAGGGTGAAATTACTAGATGGACAAGAGGGGGGTAAATTGTGAAAACTTTTTAACAATAATTAAAACCTAAGCAGGAGTTCTAAATCTTTTCGTTGTTTTTTAGAATTTTAATATGAAAAATTAAACAACCTTTTTTTCCAATTTTCCAAGGCAAATATTTTGAAATTAAAAAGGCACACAGTAATGAAAAAGCAGTAAGGAAAAAACACACCAAGATTTTTATAGTGGTTCGGTCAAAATATGACCTACGTACACTCCCCGGAGTCCTCCGCTCCGGGATTTTTACTACCAACTATAGTTCTCCTTTTTCCCCCCTCGGCAAGGCGGAGAAGCCTTTACAAACCTTCCTTTCATCAACCCGGCGTGGCGGAGTGCCAAACTCTGTTTTCGCCCTCCTGGCGACGGTAGAGAACCTTCTCATTTTTCTCCCTCCTGGAGAAGGCAGAGTACCTCGAGGTCACGGATGTAGATGAGCCTTTCCCTTGGAGATCCTCCCTCAAATTCTTCTAGGGCCATAGGAGGAGCAAGATGCAGCAAGTTCGGAGCAACCGTGTGATCTCCCTCAAACCTCTTCTCCCTCACAACGCTCACCTTCTCCTTCCTCTCTCAAACCCTAAAGAACTTCTCTAGAGCTCTCTCCCTTGGAATCCCTCTCTAACCACGTTCTCCTCTCCTCATACATCAAAATATGAGAAATTTTACCCATAAAACGGGCTCCAAAATCCCTGAGATTTCAAAAGTAGCCGTTACTATCGTACAGTACGGTTTCTAATCGTACAATACGATATGTATAAACAGACTTCGTCCTGATACGAAGTAGTACGAACAGTTCAAAAACATTCGTACGGTACGATATTAAATCGTACGGTATGATCCACAACAATTCTGTTCGTACAGGACGATAGTCTGGACGATCAAACATCGTCTCTGTTCATCATATGGTACGATCTACATCGTACAGTACGATAAGACAAAATCAAACGGATCGTCCAGGACGATCTTCGGGATGATTATAATTCGTCTCTGTTCATCGTATTGTACGAAGGGATCGTACAGTATGATGTTCAAATTATAATTATGCCCGGATCTCTTGCACTAATCACGGGTTAAATTAAATAAGTAATTAAAGAACATCGTACAGTACGAACTTGTTCGTATAGTATGAGCGGCGGAAAACATCTTACTTAAGTTAAAACGGTTGTTAGGGTTTTGGCTTTGAACATATCGTACAGTACGAATGTATTCGTATAGTACGATCTATTCACAGAATCGTCCTACAAAGCTCTGATCGTACGGTACGAAATAATTTCGTACAGTACGATCTACAGAGAAAGAAAAATAAAAAATTTTCATTTAAAACACTCTCCCCCTGTGTGTGTGCATGGTTGCTCAAACTTTTATGCATTTTGTGGCCATACTCAAGAAAATAAAAATAAAATAAAGAATAAAATACATTGCAGACTCATACTCCTAATCTACCCATTCTTGAGTCTTCCTGTCATCTTGAGTAGCTTTTGATCTTTCCTGAAATGTTAGTACTCACGGACAATAGCAAATAATATTCAATGAATATCAAGACAATTATTATTTGTCATCATCAAAATCTTAAGCTTGGGGTCAAGGGTTGCAACAAAGGGATATAAGACTAGGAATAAAGGAATGGTCCAAAACTTGAATAGGATTGAAATCTTTGTTGAAATGAGTTTGAAATGACAGATAGCCAAACTAGCAATCTCCATATTGTTATCAGTAAAAGTACCATCATCCCTTTGAATTTTATTGATACTATTTTTTACCCTTTTTCTCTTAGCAAGCACATGAAAATACTTTGTTTTATTATCACCTTCAACCAAATGTTTAGCAACGACTTTTTGTTTCCAAAAAATATTTTCATGAGTTTGAAATTTAAAATGCTCAACTTTATGCTTCTTTAAAAGATCAAAATTAAAATCAGATGGGTCATTTTGATACAATTTCTCAGTCGAATTGACAAGTTGCTCAACTTGAATAATGTTAGAAAAAATGTTTCTAAAAACATGATGATTCCACTAATTAAAAACTTGTTTTAACCTTTTAAGCTTAAGCCAAAATCTCCTCATACCAAAAATATCATTATCTGGATGAAGAGGAGCATGTCAACTGTTTTGAACAACCTCAAAAAAGGAGTTATTAAGCAATCACATGTTTTGGAATCTGAATTGAGTAGGAGCATTAAACTGCCTATAGTTAATAGTAATAAGTCAGGGTGAATGATCAGATAAGGTTCTACTAAGGTGATGCACATTAATAGAGTTAATGGAGTTAATCCAAGAATCATTGAAAAGGACACGATCAAGCCTTTGCCATAAGTGACCCCTATTCTAGGTAAAGTTATCACCCACAAAGCCAATATCAATCAAATTGCAAGCCAAAATCATATTATTAAAGTCTTCCATAGAACGATAAGAAGGATTAGAACCACCAATCCTTTCAGAATGACTAGTAATGGCATTAAAATCACCAACAACAAACCAAGGAAAGTTACAAAGACAATGAAAATTAATGAAAGAATCTCATAAGACTTTTCTAATGTAAAGAGAAGACGCAGCATAAATAAAAGAAGCATAGCAGAGGAAATTGAAAGCCTCTATTTTGCAAGGTAACACTTGAGAAAAGTCACCACTGACATCAAGTATAACCGGGTTTTTCCAAAAAAACCCAAATTTTGTTGGACACATTTGAAATAGCATGGTTAAAACCCAAAAAATGAGACGTGTTTAATAGCCTAGAGGATGCAATAAGAGGCTCAAGCAGAATAAGAATAGAAATATTATGCACGCGACATAAATTTTTAACACGAATACAGGAAGATGGGCAACTAATGCCCCTAACATTCCAAATAATTGTACTAAACATAAAGAAAAGCATAATGAGAAGTATTTGAGCGAGTGTTTTTAGGAGGTTGCAAGGAAGTATGCTTTGGCTTCCTCCCGCTTTTACTATGGACTTTAATAAAGCTAGTATCATTATCGTCCATGGCAAAACATTTAGCATTAAAATGCATATCCTCAGTATCAGTAAAAGCATCACTATTATAATTAGTAGTAGGAGTTTTACCATCATTATGTTGATCCGTTAAAGTATTAGGACATTCGTCCTCCAGTTATCATTATTCCTCCTCAAAGGATCCATAGTACATTTAGATAAAGGAGAAACATGATCCATAGAAACAATCTCACCTTCCTCTAATGGCATGTCCTTTATTTCAACCTCTTTAGAGACTAGTTGTATATCATCATTTGCTCCCAAAGAACCAACCTGTTCCTTTAAAGAATTCAAAACCTCATGAGAAGGCATATCAGCATAGGAATCAGGCACATTTTGATTATTAATGAAATATATAAAAGAATCATCATTAGCATCCTTTTGAATTTTCAATAATAAGAGAATTATCTATCACATTATGAACACAAACACTATTAGGAATAATTAAAGTGCTATTGTGAACTTCCTATTCATAGTTCAAAATATCAGAATTGATAGCATCAATGTGAACATGAAGAGAAGGATCCTCCTCTAATTGTTGTGACGGATTGCCCACCAAAATCAGAATTGACACATCTTGATCCACAACATCATTCAATTTTTTCATAGAGTTCTTAGCAGTACGAAGGTTAGGGTGTTTCCAAAAACAGTCATTCACACCATGCCCATGCATTTTACAAAAAGAGCAAAATATTAGTAAATTCTCAAAGTCCACCTTTTGGAAATAACCCTTAACCTCAGATCCGATCCAGATTTCGCTAGGATATTTCTTTGAGACATCCAACTCAACCAAAACCCTAGCAACAGAAGGTCTTGACACCGCAGTTGTTGCTTGATCAGTTTGTAAGGGGTGGCCAAAGATGGATACCATACCAATGAGTATTTGATGATTAAAAAAATGTAAGCGCAAGTTGGGAAAGGAAATCCAAACCGGGGCAATAGGGGATTCCTCCTTAACGTCAAAATCCAACGTCCATTTCAGAAGAAGCATTTGACAAGCTTGAATGTAATAAGATATACGAGAAAATATACGGCTATAATCAAGGTCGTTTGAGAGCTGGACAGCAACATAGCGTTGATCGAGTAGACCAATGTGAGAAGATCCAAACAATTTTAGGTTAAGAAAAAACTTCCTCATGACATCAATATTCGGTCTCCTTAACACAAATTTACCAACAAAAGTAAAAGCATAAGGTGCAGCTAGCTGTTCAGCAACCGAGTCCTGAAAAAGGATAGTCGGACATCCTTTAAATGAAGATTGAACAAAGTTAACTTTCGTAGAAGAGGAAGAAGAACCAACATCTTTAAAAGATCGTGACTTCCCCTTCAAAAGAGAAGAAGAAACAAGGTTAGATGTCGTCATCCTCCCACACAAAAAACCAAAGAAAAACTCAAATCAAGACGCGAAAAAGACAACAATCGTGAAAATCGAATGAAAACAAACGAAACTGGAAGAAAAATAGAGCCAGGAGGCCGAGATCCACCGCACAAGGGAGAAGCCCTAGAGTCGACCTGGAATCGCAGAAGGCGCATAGAGACGTGATTTGATTTGAGATGACTTTGTTACTACTTAAGCAAGGAAAAATTGCTTATCATGAAAAATAAAAGTTTCTAGTACAAAAATTAAAATTTTTGCACTAAAATTTTCTTTAAGAATTAATAAGAAAGTCATCACGAATAAAGCCTTAGGCTTCATTTGGGACTTTTGTTCACTACTTTTTGTTGCTTCCAAAAAAATTTGTACTAAAAACGTTGTAGAAAGCTTTACCAATGATCATTTGGGGCAATTTTTTTACTCATTTCTAAAGCTGCGGTTGAGAAAGCAGTTTTTTAAAGCTGTTGTAAATCTCAACTTTTTAGTACAATTTTTTTTTTTAAATAATGAAAATTTATAGTTAAATAGAAATTAAAGGTATGATTTGAAAAGCAAAGCAATAAAAAAATTTAAACTTGCTTTTAAAATAAAATTTTTTCCTTGCATGTTAAAGAAATTTATTAAGTAAAATTACAAAGCTACTTCATAAGATTTTCCCAGAAATTTCTACAAAGAAAAAGCTTATAAAAATTCTGTCCTTCGTTTACCAGGTCCAATCCTCCATGTTGACATCTACCAATTCCTTTGTCCAAATAGAATTCCTTGCAATATTTTATCTTTTCACAACTCCCTCCCTTAAGTAACCCTTCAATTTCATCATCTCATATAGTGATACAGCCAACTAATCAATCTCTCTCTTGCTCTCTCTGTTACACACGAGACTCTAAGCAGCAATTCAAATAATGGAGAAGAATGAAGCTATTGCAAAGGCCAGGCAAGATCTCGAGAAACTCTACTGTGGAATTCCTGATGATTCTGTAGATCTGACCTTCCGATACCTCGCCAAAACTGAACAACAACATGAGATTCTAAGTTCCGAGAGAAAGGCAGAAGGCAACGAGCCTATGAAGAACTCAGAAAAAAAAGAATCTCCAAGTACTTATCCATGGACATCAGTTCAAGCTCGAAGGAGTGCAGAGATTCAAATAGAACACTTGGGCAATATGGCTTCTTCCCCTTCCAATGGGAGAGAACAGAGGGAGTTAGATGGGATTCCTCACTCAAATACTTGTGCTCTTTGTAGTTCACACGTCCACATATTTCGCCATCGTTGCCTGGTGAGGTTTCCTATATCTTTCTTTTCAAGATTAGTTCTAGCTCTGATTCAAGATAAATTCAGCAGGAATTTAGGCAAGCTTAAATGTAATCAAACTAAGCCGGTTTAAATGTAATACAATATATTCATTTATATTGAATTAGTTGAGGATTTCCTGATACAGATAACTTCAAACTTCTTGAATTTGCTTCCAGGAAAAGAAAATATATGGATAACCAATAACTCCTCATATTAAAATCACCTCAAAACTTAAAATCCATTTGATTAAATTTTTTTATCAGAATATTCTCATCAATAATAAAAATTTTCTCAACTTTGAAGCAATTTTGTGACATTTTAGGCCGATGGACTATAACATGAATGAATTGAATCTTATACTGTCCATTTCAATAAAGTTTTACTATTGAACAGTTACTGTTACTGTTCTGTAATCTTTTGTCAAATTATTGTTACTGCTTGCAGGTTTGTGGAAGGGTATACTGCAAGAATTGTGTAGAAATGGGCATGGGGAAGATGACAGAGGGAAGGAAATGCATTGAGTGTTTGGGAAGAAGATTCAGCCAAAGGTAGTTGATTTTTTTTTTTTTTTTTTTATTCAGCTGCAGTAATATATGCATTAAAACTATCTAATTCTTACCTCATATGAATAACTTGTTTAGACAAACTCTCATATAAATAAAAAATGCTTGAAGAAAATTAAGCAACAGAAAGTTTAAATGCATATTCATAAAGGAATTTTTTTATTCAAAAAATGGCTTTACTGACAAATGTATCTACATTTCTCAATAAAAAGTGGAATTGTTGAACAATTCTTATTTGATCGATCTAGAAAACTGAATAAAAAATTAAATTCCCAATTAGCAAGACAAAATCTCCAAGCAAGAAATAAATATGATTAGGCTGGGGTCTATGGGTATTAATACAGCTATCAATTAGATTTTTTTAATTAATACCTTGCAGCTAATAGCAAGAGTTTTGATGCAATAGTCATTGATCAAGTCCTCCATCTAATATGGCCATATATATATATATATATATATATATATATATATATATATATATATATATATATATATATATATATATATATATATATATATAATATTTTTCAGAAGAGTAATAAGCCTTTTAATTATTTTTTCATCTTTAATAAATGCAATTGTCCAAATTCTAAGAAAGTAATTATTTTTTTTCTATTTTTCATATAAAATTATGCATTTTAGTATCCTATTTTGTTCACCATCAAATGAGTAGCTAGTTCCACCTCTAAAATGTTGGCTTCTTCTGATGTAAATAGTTGAAATCAACTGAAACAATTATTTCATAAAAATGAATTAAAAATTGTTTTTATTTTCGACTTATTTTCATCAAAAAGCTGTTTGATTTGCTGAAAATAAAATACAGTATAAAACCTGGTTGTAATTACAAAGCACTCAAAAGTCATTATCAGCTTTGCTTGAGCAAATGATAATAATAAAATGAGACAAAGTTAATAAAAGTATAAATTACAAATCACATATTAATAAGCAATTTATGTAAAATTAATAAAGAAGGGCTGAAAATAAAAGAAAACTACATTCCAAATAAATGCAATAACCAAATTTCCAAGTGAGTTCCAATAGATAAAACAAATAAATATCGCTAGAATTGCTTTGTTAAAAAACCCACTCAGGATAAACATTTTTTTTGAAATCAAATAGAGCAAAAAGAACAAACAAAAAAAAAACATTGGAACCATCGTTTATTGCCATTTTATAGCTTCATCCAAAGTTGCGATAATTATGGGTCAATTTGATTAGGCATGAATCAAGAAGTATATTTAAATTTAAAATTTTTAGAATTAAATTTAGGATATCTAAATTTTGATTTCAACAAATTTATAATAAACTGAACATCTTAATAATTAATTACACAAACCTATCAACATTACTCAACATTAAATGATTTGATTAACTCCAAATTAGTTTAAGTCATGTACTTGAAGTGTAATTAGAAATCATAAAACGTTAATTAGAAGACCAAACAATCTCAAATCTCGACGAGGTGAGACGAGGTGAATTCAACGAGTCCAAAATCTTGTAATTATGATATCACTAAAGCACATAGATGCTAAAAAGAATTGCTTATAATTAAGGGAATCAATACGTGTCGTCAAACAAAGTGTTTCTGATTTTGGATATATTTACAAAATATGTCATTCTTAAAAATCTACAAATAAGTCCGCTCTCTCCATATAAAAGGTGTCTTGGAATATACCTTGAGACTCAAGAAAATTCGAAAGTTTACTAAATCTGGAGAGATATATTTTTATCAAATTCAAAAATAAGAAAAAAGACAAAATTCAAAATCATTGAAAACAGAGATATGATTAAAATTAACTATCACAATCACAACTAGAGTGACAAAAAATATAGGCTAAATCCCTTCTTTCCCTCTCCTATATCCGCCACTTTATCCCTTCTCTCATCTTCTCCTCTTCTCTTTCACTCAACCATGCAAGGGAATGGGGGGAGTGGGATGGGGGTTTGTTTAAATAAATAAAATTAGATATTTTATTTAAAATAAACAAAATTTGTGACACGGTGTCTTAGTGCTCAAATAATTCAGTGCTCCTTCAAATTTCTATAAACCCAAGAAACTGGCGTTGCAGTGCCTAGATCCAATGACGCTCTACCATTCATTCCAGAACTCTCAAACTGAGAGATCAAAGTCACTATCCTCGCAAGCACAACACCACAATGCTCCAAGTCAAAATTTTAAGATTACATAAATTTTAATTTAATCAGTAATCATTTAAAATGTAGATTTAATGTACTGTCCTCCAACTACCATCACTTAACTATGGTCATTTGACCACAAACGTCTAAAAATAACCCAACCATCGTCGGCAAACTATAATCCTTAGACCATCATCACTTAGTTATGTTCCATCGACCACTATTGCTTGACAATGGTCCTTTGACCAACATCATCCTACTATGTTCCTTAGACCCTTATCTCTTGGCTAAATCGATGTCGGTTGACTTCATTATGTGTCATCGCCAATAAAACTAATGCACGTCATTTCCTATAAGGCTAATGCGTACCACTAACACTAACTTTTACTCCTGATATTAGTACTAAGATTTATGCTAAATTTTTTTGATCTCTGATCTCCCATCCTAAAAATAAATAAATAACCAAGCCAACAGTAAATGATTTCTTGAAAATAACTCCCATACCATAGGACTCTTCAAACTTTTGCCAAAGAGTTCGTTCTATATAATTTGTATTTATTATATTATATCAACCCTTTTCTTAATAATGGTAAAAATATCATTTATAATCGATGGCAAAATAGTAGTATAATCATTTCAACTAAGTTAAGCCAACAGTAAATGATCTCTTCAAAATAACTTAGCCAATGGTAAATGATCTTTCAAAAATAACTCTCATATCATAGGGCTCTTTCAACTTCCACCAAAGAGTTTGTTCTATATAATTTATTTTTACTATATTGTATCAACCCTTTTCTTAATAATGTTAAAAACATCATTTATAATCGATAACAAATAGTAATATGGTCATTTCAACTAAGCTAAGCCCTGTAATTTTCCCCTTTTTTGATTTTTTACATAAAAATTTTAGTATCTCTAACAACTTTTCACGTATCTGTAAGTGTACTTGATATTCATACAAAGCTAAGATATTAATTTATCTCCCTAACTCTCCAAATGTTCTGGCATGCAAAAGTTGGACTTAGGCTTCATTTTAGACAGCTTTATTACTATTTTCTAAAAGTAGTTTTCTAGTAAAAAAATTATTGAAAGCAATGAAAAAACAATAGCCCAAAGTTTTCCAAA
>CM039723.1:58041149-58211862 GCA_022539455.1 Dendrobium nobile | reverse complement strand
TCCAAATGAACCCTTAGTTTCAATTAGTATTAAGCAAATTCTATAAATTCAAATTTAATCAATTCTGATAGGATAAAATTTGAAAATTTTTTGATATGATAAGTTTGAAATTTCACTAAATTCTGATAAATGATTTGACTATTTGTTTCAAAATTTAAAATTTTTATTACAACAACAACAAGAACATCAAGCATTATCCCACTATGTGGGACGGCTACATTAAACCTTTTTCTCCATTGTGTCCTATTAAAAGTCAAATTCTTATTTAAATTATTAAAAAAAGATCATTTCTAGTATTTTTTAACCAATTCTTTTTAGGTATTCTTCTACCTTTTTTAACATAAGCCAAATCTAATACCTCTACTTTTCTAATCGGGTCATCGGAAGGCCGTCATTTTATGTGACCAAACCATTTTAGGCGACTCTCTCTAATCTTATCTTCTACTAGAGCTACTCCAACCTTTTCATGTATATGCTCATTTCGTATCCTATCTCTAAGGGTAAAGCCACCCATCCACCTGTGCATCCTCATCTCTACCACACTTAACTTAGTATTAGCTCTCTCTTAATGTGGCCAACATTCGGCACCATAAAGCATGCAGGACTCACCACCATCTTATAGATTTTTTCCCTTAAGTTTGAGGGTTACTTTTTATACACAACAAGCCCGATGCATTTCCTCCACTTCAACCATCTAACTTGAATTCTGCTGAAAAAATCCCAACTATTTCATCATTACTCTAAACAATAGATCCAAGATATCTAAAACGTGTATTCTTATTAATGACTTGATCGCTCAAAGTCACAATCCCCTTACTAGGTCTATTACTACTAAAATTACACTCCATATATTCCGTTTTAGATCTACTCAAGCGAAAACCTTTAGACTCTAAGGTTGACCTCCATAATTCAAGTTTACCTTCAACTCGCTTTCTAGACTTGTCAACAAGAAGAATATCATCAGCAAAAAGCATACACCAAGGTATATCGTCTTGCAAATGTCTAGTGAGAACATCCATGACTAAAGTAAAAAAGATATGGGCTTAAGGCTGATCCTTGATGTAACCCAAACGAAATAGGGAAATACTTGGCCAAACCACTTATGTTTGAACATAAGTAATAGCTCCAGCATACATATCTTTAATGATTTGAATATAAGCATTATTAACCCCTTCTTTTCAAGAACTCTCCTAGCACTTCTCTTGAAACTTTATCATATGCTTTTCTAAATTAATAAATATCATATGTAATCCTCCTTATTATCTCTATATTTCTCCATCGAACTTCTTAATAAATGTATGGCTTCCATAGTCGACCTACCCGGCATGAATCTAAATTGATTTTGAGAAACATTAGTATCACGCCGCAACCTATGCTCCATAACTCGCTTCCATAGTTTTAAAGTATGACACATTAACTTAATTACTCTATAATTTGCATAATCTTGTGTATCACTTTTATTCTTAAAAGTAGAAATTAACACACTCATTCTCCACTCATCTAACATCTTTTTAGTCTTCAAAACAGTATTAATTAAAAAGTTTAGTAAGCCAAGAAATTTCGTCATCTCCAACGTATTTCCACACCTCTATTGAGATATCATCAAGTCCAATAGCTTTTTCACCCTTCATTTTCTTTAAAGCCTTTCTAACTTCGGTTTTACAAATACGCCGATAAAAACAGAAATCTTTATTTGCATGTAGGGTGCTAAGGTCACTACAGTCAATCGTATTTTCACAATCTTCATTAAAAAAATTAGCAAAATATCTCATCCACCTTTGTTGAATATCATCTTATAAGAAAAGTATTTTTTGATTTTCATCCTTAATACACTTCACTTGAACTAAATCCTTACTACTCTAATCTCTTTGTTTGGCTAACTTATATATATATATATATATATATATATATAATATATATATAAATATATATATAATATATATATATAATATATATTATAAAAATATAAATATAGAATATATATATATATATATATATATTAATTCTTTTTTTGATGATCAATACTATGGGCCATACTCATCCACATCTCAACCTGCCAATCTTTTGATTCCTTATATAATTGAGTCACTTTTTCCATCCTCTAAGTTTAGCTACCTGAACTTCAAGAGTCTTAGGAGTTATAGTACTCATGTTACTGCTGCTATTACTAGGCCTCTCAGCAACTCTAGGCTCACTAATCTTTCCTTCTTCCTCCTCTCTCTCTCACTTTGCTTAAAGACCAAAAAATTTCTTTTTTTAAGGGCTACAATAGGTAATAATTATTCTTTAGTTTGATCCCCCCTTATATCCACTGCAACACATAAAGCATAAACTAGAGAAGGGTACCCTAACCTAGCAGAACTGGTACCCCAAATGATGTACATAAGAGAGGATAAAATAAGCTTTCCTATAATAATGAAATACCCCAATTGGATAGCATAGTTTAGTAAAGCACGATCATAGGTAACTCACTAATGTTTCTACTAGCAAAGAAAATGTGTTGAAATGAAATAGTGCCAGGCTTTAGAGGTTTGAGCCAAGTAGGTGGCTGGGAAATTAATAAATTTATTCTTTCTCCTTTTGCAACTTGCTCCACTAGTGGGTCTATAAAGAACATTTAATATATCTTGAGGATTCATATGTGTCCCAATAAAAGTAGTGTATTCATCAAATTCAAAATCACTAAGTTTGTTAATTTTATTTATTGCAATAGAATTAAAAGGAACTAGTTACCCATACATAGCATTTGTTATCTATCGCTTCCTTTCCATTTACAAAGAATTCTCTAACGCTATTTATAATTGCATTAAAAAGGTTGTTCAACATGATTTGCTTGATTTAGTGGCTTGGATTTTGAAAACCCATCTCAGGAATTAGTTATTTGATCACAACTAAATTAGAAAACTTAGATTTTGGATAAAAAATTGAATATCCTATTACCAAAGGAAGAGGATGACCTCTTCTCCAAACATTTTAAGGGCCACCAAGCTGAGAGGATTACAAAAGAGAAGAGTTTGATTAAATTAATATGCTATTAATAAAATGAAAAATGTAAGCCTCCATTTTATAAGTTGAAGGAGTGTTACAACACTGCTAGAAATGGTGCTATTGTGCTCAATGTATGAACCAAAAAAAAAAAAAAAATTGGTCAAATTGATAGAAGTTACGGTGGACGAAGTCACGTGGTGCAACAACATTGGTTTTAAAAAATTGTAACATCACTGTAGAATTGGCTACCATTGCAATGTTTGACATGTGTAAGCACAATGGTGCTTGTGTTAGTAACCACTCCGATGTTATTAATAATACAATAATAAAAGTATTACAACACCATGGTATTAGTTACTAGTGCTTGACAGAGTTTCATAGCTTAAATTATGATTGTACAAGTTCTTTTGACTTAGTAGAACCATGCTTTTGTTTGAGTTGAATGACTAGGCACTATGATGCTCAAATAATCAGCATTACAATGCTTAATTAACCAAGAAAATGGTGGTTCAAGATGAGCATTTCCTAAGGTTTATTTCTATAACACTTATTTTCAAAGTAGCAAAGCTTGGGAGAGTAGCACTGTGATGTTTAATCACACAATGCTATGCCACTCAATTATATTTTTTTCAATCTTATTTACTAAATTTAGAATATAACTTTAATTTTCAAAACAAAACAAAATGCAAAATGCCAAAAACAAAGACATATGTAACATGACTAATGTAAATTCAAATAAATAACATGACACCCTAAACATAAATCTTGGTTACCTCCCATACAATGCAAAATTTATAGTCTTCATTCATACTTGCCTAAATTTATCAATTTGGATGAGGTACATTCCTACCAATCTTCAAATGATTTCACTTGGATATTTTTCTTTATCCTTTGGGTTTAACTTTAATATTGCTAGGTAATGATCCAAGAGGTCTACTACTGATTGAAATTATAAGCTAGCTTAACTAGGTTTCTGATTTTTTTATTGAAGCAGCTTAATTTTGTAATTGAGTCCCTAACTAAATCACTACATTTTCCAATGGTGATTTTTTAGTTCCAAACTGATTGCTTTAATTAAATTCTAGAGGATAAGCAATTCTAGAATTAACAACTGGTTGCTTATTTCGACTAGAATTTCATTAATTGTTACTAGCAACTTTATTTGACAAATTAAAATTATGATGGTTCCTCCAACCTGAATTATATTTATTGGAGTAAAGATTATTTTGTCATCCAATCAAGTTATCAATCCCTTGTACATTACTATTTCTAATTAACTTTTGATCCTCTAATGGCATAGATAATTCTACTCCAAATTCTACATTTTCTCCAATTATGCTCAACTTCTTAAAAATTGCTACAACTTGTGTAGTCAAAATTGACAAAGTATCAGATTCATATACTCATACTACTCTCTTAGGATTTACCCTATCAGCATGACACTAGAAATTATTAGTATCCATTTTATCTTTTAATTCATATGCTTCCTCAAATGGCTTAGACATTAATGATCCTCTAGCTGCAACATCCATGATTGATCTAAGAGATCTTGCCAATCTATTATAAAATGTTTAAATAACCAACCAAATAGGTAAATCATGGTGAGGGAATTCCCTAAGCATTTCCTTACATCTCTCTCAACTCTCATAAATTGATTCTCCTTAAATCTAGGTAAAATAAGTTATATCATTTCTTAGTTTGGCAGTTTTTGAAGGCGAGAAATACTTAGCTAGAAACTTATGAGTGAACTCATTCCAAGTGGTTATAGAGCTTTGGGGTAAAGAACTAAAACACCTCTTAGCTTTACCACTTAGATAAAATGTGAATAATTTAAGTCTAATATCATTATCACTTACACCATTATACTTAAATATTGCACAAATTTCTAAGAAATTAACTAAGTGAAAATTTAGAGTTTTGTCATTGCCAATCATAAAGAGACCAGCTTTAATCTCCTCAAGCTAAAATTCCTTATCGAGATTGTGTCATTCCTAAAGAGAGAGTTTAGGGCTAAGAGGGATATGGTCTTAATAAGAACCAATAATTAAAATTCTATTAAAATGATCATTAAAGTAATATATAGCCTCAGCGGCATTACCTCTTAGATAGTTTATAGAATCCTCAACCCCATTTATTTCTCTAATGATATTTTGGTTGGCTCTTTTTTAAATGTTTAATATAGAACATTTAAGGTCATGTTTTATCCTAGAGGGCCAAGTAAATTTAACCCTTTGCTTGATCCAACTTATCTCATATATTTTGGCTTGAATTAGCTCTTTTAAGTTGGAGAGAGTAGCATCATGAAGAGTGGTATTCATAGGGTTGGACTGCAATATATTATAAATGATATTCCATTTATTCTTTGGATTCATAATGTTACAATGGAGAGTAGTAGAGGTGGAACAAATTATTTTTTAGGGAAATTTTAACATTTATTAGTTTATTTCAAAGAGAGAACATGGGTTTCCCTTTGAGATCAATGCTCCAAGACGTACAAATAGTATCTTGAAGAGAGGGCTGAGTTAACTAATAGTTCTTAAACATGAATCATTTAGTAGAGATGGAGGAGTCTATATTTAAGAGAATTAGAGAATAATTATAAGTAAGGGGGCTCATAATATTGTAATGAGAAAGGGTATAAAAAGAATTCATGCAAGCATTGTTATATAAGGCTTGATCTGGAAGACAAGTAATGTGATTGTTAGTTTGCTGATTAAACCAATTTTAGGACAACCCATTATGAGAGATATCAATGAGGCCATCATAATAAAAATAATTATCAAAATCCCTAATCATGGCAGAAGAAAAGGGGGGGGGGGGTGTGGGAGGGTTAACCAATTTTCTCTTCAGCATTTCTCACAGTTAAAGTTTCCCATAAGGAACCAAGGTTCTAAAATAGTCCTAAAAATGTCTTGATGCTCCTCCCATTTGGGTTTTCTTTAGAAGCCCCATTGGAAGCATAAATAAAGAAGAAAATGAATTTAATAGATGGGGTATTTATGAGGAGTCCATGGATGAATTAACCATAGACTTTAATAGGAGAGAAAGTAATAGAGTTGGCATTTCACTTGGCCAATATGTGACCATTAGGGGCGTAGTTAAAATTACTGAGACTTCCTTCATTCACATAGATATTTTATTTTATTTGATTGGAATTACCCATAATGGAAGAAAAATTGAGCTTACTTACTAAAAGACAAAACATATTAGTATTATGGCCATTAATAAGACCTTTGCAATCATTCACATGACCATCGCCATTAAGATCTCTAACATTCTAGCAAAAAATGTTAGGAAGAGACATAGGATATTATTATGAGATTGGGAGAGCCCCCCATTTTGTCTAAACTTCTTAGATTTATCCACCAAAGTGGAGGTCATTAAGTTTTGTAGGTCAGGGTTATCGATAAAGGATGAGGACTAAGTATTGGGAAGGGGCAGAGTTGGAATAGTACAACTACTGGAGGCTAAACCTTGGTTAGAAAGGATAATGGATTTGTGAGGGGGAAAGGCATTAATAATACATGGTATTTTAGGTGGAGGGAGGGGGTTTAATGAGTGTCTTGAAGATATATTATAGTGGGAGCCTGTAAAAGGGGTGTTTAACTCATAGTTAAAAGGAGCAATGATTAAAGGTGGGGGTGATGGTGGTTTGATAAAATTTTGCTAAGGAGGAGTAGGAAGCAGTCACCTAATCTAACTTTGACCCATAGATCAAGAGGTTGGGGGTCTAAAGAAGGGAATACAATTTTGTGGAGTAATGGATGTAAGATAAATATGAGCCTCATGTGCAAACTTGTAACAAGTTGTATATGAAGAGGGATCCATTCATACAGAACTTTCAGGTTAACCTTTTTCCTCTTAAGGAAATATTAATTTCTTATGGAAGAAAAAAGGAAGTGGAGATCTAAATACGAACACTGGAAAAAGTAAGTTTAGATTTGCTAGCAGTAAGAAGATCTATAATTAAGGGCACCCTGATCATGATAGCAATTTTTGAAATTTTAGTCTCAGTCCAACAGTAGAGAAGAAGCTTAGGAAACTTAACCACTATAGGAAATTCCCTAAAATCAACTTTAAGAAAAGAAAATTAGGGTCCCAATGTTTGAAGAAGAAATGCTTGCCATTAACAAATCATAGTTCTCCTATAAGCACTATTTCAAGATATTCCAAACAAGAAAACTTAAACAAAAGAATCCTTCTACAAGGGAAAGAAGATAGATTTCACTTTTTAGTTTCCATGGTTACTTAGTCACTAGAAAATGCTACCATGAAATAGTTATTTCACAATAGCATAACACATTAAAGAGGAAGACCAAATTTTGGTACCATCTTTAATTTTGTCATATGAGAAGGAGATGGGGTCAAATGTAGGAAGGAAAATACCTGAGGCAGAAATAATCAAGGTATGGGAGGTGAGGAGTCCCTTATAATTCATAGAAGGGTAGGTGACCATCGGAGATCACAAGAGGGCAGGGAACTACAAGGATCCAAGTTTGCTTGGGTCCATGAGAAGTTAGGGACTAGGCCTTAAGCTTAATAAAAAAAGATGGAAGCTCAGGTTAGGAGAGTTGAGGATGCTCGTAAGTAGGAGGAAGGAAAAAAAGAAGAAGTGTTTTTTTCCATTAAAAGAAGCCCCACCTTCACAACTGATTGATCTTTTAATCCAACAACCTAGATCTGGTACTGGCTAAGAATCAGAACTGAGCAGAGAATTTTTTGTCTAAAGGTATTTTATATGTTTAATTATTTAGGTTTTGTGTACACTCTAAACAAAAAATGATATTAGACATCATACCACATATTAACTTATTAAATATATCTTTGAACCATCTTCATCTTTGAATCATGATTAAATTATGATTGAAAAATCTTCAAATCATGATCAAACGTTCTTCTTCTCATATTTGAACAATCTTTGAATAATGATCAAATAATCTTTGATCATTATTCAAATGACTTTGGAACAATAATAGAATGAAACGTTCTTCTTCTCATATTTGAACAATCTTTGAATAATGATCAAATAATCTTTGATCATTATTCAAATGACTTTGGAACAATAATAGAATAATAATTGAACCATTTTTAAATCATGATTAAACCATCATTAATTCATCTTCAAATCATGGTAGAAATTTCTTTGAATCTTTCTCTAACTTTCAGCTAAGGTTTAAGAATGTTTGAACAAGATTAATACTTGATTTACTTATGATTTGAAGATTATTTGAATTGTTTTTAATATGGTTTTATATCTCCAAAAGATGAATCGAATATAGCTCAATAATGATTCAAAATTAGTTTGATAGTGGCTTAATTGTATTTGGAGTTTATTCAGATTATGATCTAAATGGTTTAATATAGTTTGAAAATGATTTAAATGTGATTCAAAGACTGTTTGATATTATTTTGAAGATTATTTGAATCGTAATCAAAGACTTTTCAAAGTTGATTCAATCATGATTTAATTATGGTTCAATCGTGATTTGATGTTGATTTAAAGATAATTTGACCATGGTTCACAAAAATTGTTCAAATCATGAGCAAATATTAATTTAAAGATGGATCAAAGATTGTTCAATGATGGTTTGAATATGATTCAACCGTGATTATAATATAATATGGTTTGATTATGATTTAATCAAAGTTTTACTATGTTTTGATCATGATTAGACCATGATTCGAAGATATTTATTTTCTTTTGCCCTCATTATCTCTTTTAAAAATTGACTCGTTAAATTATTTTACTATGTATGCATATATGCTTGAATTATATCAATAAAAAAGTCATATAATATTTAGGTGGCATATATACTTGATTTTGATGGAGAAATTGATTAAATAGTTTAGGCCTAATGATCTCATTATTGAGGTTACGAGATCCATCTTTTTGTTAGTTCCTTAGAACCCTTAAGCTTTAGTTCTTTGGGGCCCTAAATCTATTATTGTGGATGACCAATGATGATAGGAAAAGCAATGATATTTCATTTTTCCATCAACACTTGCGCAACAGCTCTTTTTACTCTAGCAATTCAGAGGCAATTTTAGGGCTCTTGCGTAGGCATTCATTTTCTTCATCATGGATCATATTTTGTTTAGATTTGTTTGTTTTACACCATTATCTATGTGCTTTCTATTTGTCCTATCAATTTTGTTGTTTCCTTTTGCATTTTCGATAGTTTTGGGTTATGAAGATGTCATCGTCATCAAACCCTTGGATCATTGTGAATGGGGAAGGCAAGTCTCAGTCTTTCAAGGTAGTTCTTATGGTGGTGTTTCATCATCTGGTTCTAAGATCGATTTTGTTCAAAGTTCTTTTAAGGGTTTATCGGCTTTTTTTCTTGATGATAAATTTATTTCTCATCTTGCTTCTCCTTTTACCATTACACATGTGGGGAAATTTTTGTTACGTCGACCAAACATGGACATTATCCACAATTTTTGTGAACCTCAAAATTTTTGGAAGCGTTTTCTATTAGATTGATGGATCAACGACATGTTGCTATACTACTTTCAAATCATTTAGATTATAACTTTTTTTAGAAGAGCTTACTACATTTATGGTTGCCAACTGCATCTGCTTAAATGGATGCCTGATTTTGATGTTAGAGAAGAATCACCTATAGCCCCTATTTGGATTTCATTTCCAAATCCGAGGTTACATATTTTTAATTCCCATATCCATTTCGCTTTATCTTCTATCTTTGGTTGACCTTTATAGATGCACTATGCTACTACTTTGGTTTCCAGGACATTAATCGCAAGGGTAATGGTTGAAATGGATACTTCCAAGAAATATCCCAAGGAAATATGGATTGGCTTTGAGCTTAATGGTTATCACCAAAAAGTTAAATTTGAAAATTTACTTATATTTTGTGGTTTTGTAAATTGCATGGGCATGGTAACTCTGATTGCTTTAAATTACATCCTCATTTACACAAGCATAAAGAAGCAGCTAAAGATCTAGAAGGGAAAAATATCATGAATTCTAACCCTGTGCAAGAATTGGTTGAGGAGCATAACTCTCAAAGGGACAATCTTGATCATGAATTTATGGGTCCCTCATTGTTCAAGATGGATGACAATCCATCTAGTAAATCCCTCAAGGTCGGAGGAAAGGTGGATCTTCAGCCTAGTATTATTGACACTAATCATTTAGTCTCTACCAACACTAGTAGTGAGAATGAGCAAAAGGTGGAAACCCATTTAGAGGATCAAATCGATGTTATGGTTGTTGAGCATAAAAATATGCTTACTAGTTTCCAATTAATTTTTTCTGCTAATAAGAGCTTAATTGAAGTTGGTTCTGATATTAAAAATAAGGCGTCCAATTTACACGTTAATTTTGCCTCTACTTCTCATGTGCAGGTAATTGGAGAGCAAAATTTAGAAGAAGGTGAACTTATTCAAGGGGATTTTGTGGAGGGTAATACAAACTCTGGGTCTATTACAGAATAGTGTTGTAGGGATTCTCAAGCTATATCTTAGCATTTGGTTTCTATGAATGGTTGTGATAATCAAGCCAATATCAATAAAGAAGCAGGCGAGGAGGAAGGTGATTTTCATTCCGTCCATTCCATAAGGAATAAGAAATACAAAAATTTCATGCTTAAATCCCCTAGAACCACCCTATCTCATTCTTCGCATTTAAATTCTCATGATTAAGTCTATTATTTGGAATATTAGGGGGGTTAGGTGCCCTTCTACTAGAGTTAGAGTCAAGAACTTGTGTCGTATTCATTATTTTTTTCATTCTGATTATTATTGAACCTTTTATTTCAATAGATAAAATGCACAGTACTACTATATTTTTTGGGTTTTAATCATGTTGTGGCTAATATCTCTAACAAGTTTTAGGTTATTTGAAGGATCCTTTGGTTATTGATATTGTGGGTGATTTTATTCAGGTGCTCCAATTTAGTATTGGTTATATACACTCCCATTATTTTGCTTCTTTTGTTTATGTGGCCTCTTATCATAGTACTAGAAAGACTTTGTGAGACCAACTTATTCTTTTTTATAATAGTATTAATTCTCCCTAGAAAGTGGATGGTGACTTTAACGCTATCTCCTCCCCAGTTGAAAGAATTGGCGGGAGAAGGGGGTTGTACCACTGCTTACCAATCTATGGATGACTTTAATAGAATGATATTTGATTGCAACCTTATTGATATTGGTTATACTGATAGTAATGTCACTTGAAACCATGGAAATCTTTGGCAAAAGGTTGGATCATGTTTTATTTATTGATAGTTGGATTAATACTTTTACTTATATGCATGTTGAACATCTTAGTATAATATTTTCAAATCACTCCCCTTTGCTTGTTATGATTAAGCTTAGAAATGACATCTCCATCTGTAACTTTAGATTCCAAAACATGTGGTTACTTGAGCACTCTTTCATTGACATTGTTCAGGAAAATTGGCATGCTCCTCTTCACCCTAATAATTCTATATTTGGTATGAACAGGTTGTGGCTTAAGTTGAAAGGACTAAGAAAAGAATTAATTGGTGGAATCAGAATGTTTTCAAAAATATTTTTACTAACATTGTTACTTTTGAAGAGAAAGTTACCACTTTGGAGTAGATTTTACAAAACTATCCTTGTGATGCTAATGTTACTGCGCTTCAACATGCTAAAAGTGCTTTGTGTAATTTACATAATCAGAAGGAAACTTATTGGAAGCAGAAAGTGGCTTCTAAGCACCTTATTGATGGGGATAATAACACTAAGTTTTTTTATGCCTTAGTTAAAAGGAATAGAGCTTGGATCTAGATTCATAAAATTGCTTGTGATGATGGTTCGTATACTGAAGATGCTGTGGAAATTGCTAACTCTGTTGTGCATTTTTTTTTTAAAATTTGTTTAATAATAATTTTACTCCCATCCCTATTGATAATCCTAGTATTATTCCTAGTATCATTAACCATGAGGATAATTTGGCTCTTACTATTCACCTTACTTTGGAGGAAATTAGGAAAATGGTTTTTGATTTAAATTCTGACTTTGTGCCTAGTCCTGATGGTTACATGACTAAGTTTTTCCAAGAAGCTTGGGAAAATATGAGTTTTAATTTTTCTAATGTTATTTTAGATTTTTTTGCTGGCAACCATATGCCTAAGTTTTTTTCTTCCTCCTCTATTGTGCTTATTCCTAAGAAGAATGGGGCTTCTTGTTGCAATGACTTTATACCTATAAGTATTTGTACTTCTTTTAGTAAATTAATTTCTAAATTGTTTATGAATCGCCTTGCTCCTTTACTTCCAAAAATTATTGCTCCTAATCAAATTGGTTTTTTCAAAGGGAGATCTATTTCGGATAACAACTTATTAGCTCAAGAAAATTTGAATGATTTGGATGTTAGGGTGCCTAGTGGTAACATTATTTTCAAATTGGATATTACCTAATCTTATGATCATATTAGTTGGGACTCTCTTTATCACATCTTGCATTTATTTGGTTTCAATTCTAATTTTATTAACCTAATTAAATAGTAATTGAAAATTGGTTTTTCTCTATTATTATCAATGGTAAAAGACATGGTTTTACTAAGTCCTCTCATGTGTTGAGACATGGTGATCCTATCTCTCCATCCCTCTTTATTATTGCCCTGGAGTATTTATTTAGAGGTATTATTAACTTGTATGAAAACTTCCCTAACAATTTTTATAGAACTATGGGTGGCTTTCGTGTTTCTCATTTATGTTTTGCTGATGATGTTATTATTTTTTCTAATGCATCGATCAATTGGGTCAACAAACTCATGAGGTTTTTAAATATGTTTGAAATCTGTAGTGATCTTTTTGTCAATAAAAATAAGAGTTGCTTTATTGTTTCTAGTAAGGTTTCCAATAATCACATTAAAACTATTCAGCATAATACTGGTTTTGATCAAGGGTCTTTACCTATTAAGTATTTATGGGTCCCTCTCTACAAGGGTAGCAAGACAAATTTTCTTTTTGATGATCTTTTTACCTCCGTGCAAAAGAGGCTCCTCTCTTGAGATTTGAATTTCCTTAATTTTAGGGGTAGATTAACTCTTATTAAAAGTATCTTATGCTCTTTACCAGTTTATTCTTTTCAAACCTTGCAACCTACGCTAACTTTGTGTAATATAATTGAGAAATTAATAAAAAATTTCTTCTAGCGTGGCTCTAATGTGAACTCTAAATTATTTGGTTCTCTTGGACCAATTTTTGTGGGGTTCTGAATGAAGGTGCGTTGGGTTGTAAGAATATGTTTGATTTATCTTATGCATTTTCCTTTAAATTGTGGTTTAATTTTTGTTCTAGACTCTCTCTTTGGTCCAACTTCTTGAATGATAAGTATTGTTTTGGTAAACATCCTTCCATGTGTTACTACAAATTTGGCGACTCCATAATCTTGAAAAGACTTTGCAACACTAAGTGGAGTGTTGAACCCCATGTTAAATGGGGTCTTGGTAGAGCAAACATCATCTTCTGGAAGAGATATTGGCTTGGAGGTATGTCTATTGATTCAATTATCAATTTTGTTTTCATTGCCACTACTAAAGTGGACTCTTTTATCACAGATAACTCTTGGGACTATATTAAACTGGCTAATAATCTTCATGGAGATTTTATTTTCAAAATTATTAATATGCCCATTAACATTGATTCTGATAATTTGTTATTATGTGATTTGTATCATAACGACATGTTTAGTTTAATGGATGATTGACATATGTTTAGGGAAAAAAAGGTGTTAAGAAGGTGTTCTCTGTGATTTGACATAAAATTATTCCTAAAACCATTTCTATTTTTATGTGGAGAGTTGTATAATTATATCCCTACCGATGACAATTTGAGGAAAAAAATGGTTTTATTATTACTTCTCGGTACCAATGCTACTTTAATGTGGAAAACATGCACCATGTGTTTATCTCAGGTCTGATTGCTATTAAAATTTGGTATTATTTTGATGACATTTTCAATTTAAAAATTTTTAATGCTAATATGCCTATTAAAACTCTGCTTGATTCTTGGTTCATCAAATCTAAAGGGCATATTAGAAAAGTCTTTTCTTTCTTGATTTTATGGTACTTGTGGATTGCTAGAAATAATTCTATGTTTAATAGCACTCACACGGATGCCTACAATATTATTTAGAATATTAAGCACAAAGTTTTTAAACTTTTCAATTCTATTCATGTTACCTTGAAGAATTTTATAAGTTATTCTTTTGTTGCCCATTACTTTAGTATTTTTCTGTAGACTAGTTGCTTATTGGAGAATCTTAATTTGGTGTATTGGATTAAAACTCTACAAAATACTTTCAAGCTTAATGTGGATTGTTCTGTTAAAAAAGATGCTTTTGGGTATGGTGGTATTATTAGGGATGATAACGGTAACATGATTATGGCTTGTGCTCGACTGTTGGAGAAGTATTCTGTGATTAGGGTTGAGCTATCTGCTATTCTTAACAACCTTAAATTATGCTTTTTTGTTTGGTATTATCAATACTTAGCTTTAATTTGATGTCACTTCTACTATTCATTTCCTTATGAATCAGTTGAATAGAGTTTTCAATCTGAACTTTTTTATCTTATTAGATAAATAAATCAGTTGTTGATGTTTGTTAACTTTCTATTTCTCATGTGCATAGGGAAGGAAATGTGTGCGTCGACTAGTTAGCTAATTTGGGTTGCATGTTGGATAGCCTTATTTATTTTTCTAACTATAATTTACCTTTGTTTCTTAAAGGTATGATTAGAATTGATAAAATGGGATTGTCATATCTCAGAATTTAGCCTCTGAGTTTTTCCTTTGGTATTTTTTTTTTGGATGGGTTATTGTTCTTGCAAAGGTGGTGGGTATTCTTTTCCCTTTACTATTGCTTGTTGGCTTTTAAGTCTTTGTTTTTATACTTATTTTTTATTTGATGGTTCTTCTGGAGCATGCCACATTTTGCTTTAGTTCTTTTCTTCTATACAACACTCTTGTGTGTGTTGTGTTGATGGGCTTGAACTATGATTGCAACTTTTGGTATTTTGATGTTTTCCCTATTTATAGCTCTTCTACACCCAGGAGATGTAGTGTGTCATGGCGCAGTATGTGCATTATGTGTGCTAGCATCTTTGGGAGACCTATTGGTGGCTTTATCAGTCTTCACCCTCTTGATTTTGTTTTTATTTTGGGTTTGTCCTACTGTTGGGATTTCTAGTTATTGGAGTTATTATTATTTTTTGGGATTTTGTCTTATTATGTGTGTTCTAGATATCGTTGTTTGTATAGCCTTTTGACTTTTATTGGGGGTCTGCTGGTGGCCTTTGTGGCCTACGGCTTCACCTTTTGTTAGGGTGGTGCTATTGACTGGATTTCACCTATATGTGGTTTGGCCATTGTGTGGCTCTATTCTCTGTATTTATTTTCCTTTAGTCTTACCCTGAGTATCCTCTTGTGGCTGATTTTTTTTCTGGGTGTAGGATTGAGAGACATTGGGGTTATTAATTTGATGGCTGCTTTGGTTGTCTCTACCTGAGCTCTATTAGCATGTCTCTTCTCCTTGTTTCTTTGCGGGGGATATGTTCTTGTATTCTTTGTGGAGTAGAGGTGTTCATTCTTTGGTTGTTGTGTTTTCCTTATTTGTGGTGGCGTGCTCATCAACTATTTTATGGTGGTATGATTTCTTTAATCATGTCTAGTAAATGTGCTATCTAGATGGTTAATTATGCTATCTTGACTCAGTTGTTCCCTTTTTGTTCTTTAATTGGTTATCTAGTATCCTTAGTTTTGTTGTGTTTTGTTTCTATATTTTCTTATTGGTATCAAATGAGATGCTATTGGTAGTGAGCCCTTTCTACTTTGCTCTTTCTGATACTGATTATTTGATGTGCTACATTGGGTTTTCCAGCTAGTCCTAGATGTTGGCTTGGATGGTCCAAAATTAGTAGTCTATTATCTGCAATTTTGACCTATTATTTAGCTTGGTTTATGTTGGGCACTACGATCCTATTGTTGGGGATGGTCATATTTGGAAGCTTAACTGTAGTTGTGGTGGAATGATCTTTGACAGTCTCTTAACATTGGTGGTGCTTTTGTTTAGTATCATTATGGCTTGTTATATTGTCAAACTGAATAACCCTTTTTTAATCGATTGATTGATTAATTTGCTTAGTACTATTACTTTTTATTTTATTTTATTTTGTTTTTTTTTTTATTTCTTTATTTAGTGTCCTTACAAGCCTTCTTTATTGATTTTTGGAGACTTGTTCTCATTTTGTGGAGGGTCCTCTTTTGGTTGGAAAGGCTAAGGTGAATGAGTACTTTTTTCTCCCTTTTTAGTTGGGTTTTTAGAATGTTATTAGGCTCTTGTATTCATGCTTAGTAGGGATCGCTGGCTCTCAAGTTTTTCTTTATTTTTTGTAGCTCTTTTGAGCATTAGCGTGCTAGAGATCCTCTTAAGGACTTGTAACCCTTTTTTATATTATCCCGTAGGCCCCTTCGGTGGGTTTTAACCAAAAAAAAGTAAAAAAAAATGATAAGAATAAGAAATACTCCATTGTGTTCAATATTGGAGAGAAGAATACCACATTTAAAATTATTGAGTTTTCTTTAATTTCTATGTTATAATTTGAAGAATTTCCATTTTAAGGGGACTTCTAGAATACATGTAGAAGCAGTATGTTGCATGACAACTACTTGGATGGGGAAAAAAACTTCAAAAAAAACCCCTTAAAAAAGATTTCATGAAGTGCATTGAGAGAGATAATGAGTGGAGGTTTGGGCTATATTTCCTAGTAGATGGTGTTCTCCTTAGCTAGGATAAACATAATGTTATTTTCAATATGAAACTTGACTCATTTTAACTTAAAGAATTATTTTATGGATATTAACATGGTATGTTGGCATGAGAGAAAATGGGAGAGCAAAAGATATGGTGCACTACAAAACCACTACCCTGAGGATGAATGCTCTAGCCCAGTTCATTATCACTTGATAAAAGAAATGTCACTATAGCATAAGGCTTATAAAGTAAACTCTGTACCTCCAAAAGGGAGATGAATTGGTCTATTGTTTAAATTTTATGAAATTTTATTCAAATAAAATGAATTAAAAATTTTGAGACGCACTAATCAATAATTTATATTATTATTTATATTTTAAGATAAATAATGGGACATAATCTAATACAAGATGTAAGCAAGTTTATTACAAAAATTTAAACTAAACAGTTTATTTCAAACAAAATAGTAATCACGTACACAAAAATAATTTAGCAAAATAAGTATTATACATGCATGATTACTTGTGAAGGTAACCATTCACAGGTGTCTTGCAGGTCATGTTTGGGTCGAGAGGAGGGAAGACCCACTCCTCTCTCATAATAGTTCATTTGAGGGACTCACTCAAGAGTTGGAAGGAGCTTAACACTGTAGCACCGGCCACATTCTCCAAGAATTTAACCCCCAATTGGGTAGATTAATCTCAAAAGTTCCTCTCTTAACAAAATAAATCTTTAACAATCTAAGCCAAAATCAAGTTTCCCATGCAAGGTTCATTAAACAACTAACATTACATGTTGCCTCTTTAGAAGTATGTCTCATGTCAACCTGAAGACTATGTTTAGACATTACTCGCCACTCCTAATGAATAGGGGAAACACCAGATCATCATCAGACCTTACCTGGCTTGCCCTTCTGAACCTCAATTCTACTGGCACTAATGGGAGACTTGAAATTAAAGATTGATGGGATATCTCACATATCTGGGACATAATTTGAAATTTCAAAGGATTGTTATGAAACCATTTGAACTACTTCAAAGAAAGAAAGTTTCTGCAGATCGAGACGAAGAAGATAGACATAGCTAATGTCTGGGTCTATCACTGTTCTGAAAATTGATTCATCTATAGTTCAACCAACTCGCAAGATTCATGAAGTAATGTACAAAAAATGACAAAAAGACATAAGTGTATGTATTGCCAAAAGACTTGCAAGGAAAAGCTAGACGCAAAGAATTTGGAAAGAGAAAAATGCTTAAATCATTGCATACATGCCAGGATCTGCCACAGTCGGCTGCCTACATACCAATAAGGGGGTAAATCAATGTTTTATAAAACTTTTTCAAAAATCCTTTTTGAAACTTTCAACCAATTTCACGAACTTAAAATCAAAATTTTCAATATGGGAGTGAATTAACAAAATAAATATTTTTTTTTAACTTTTGTAGAAAAATATTTATTAAATATTTTTTGTTCTTTTTATTTTATAATTTTTATTTTTTTTTCTCTTTTTAAACCAAGAAACAAAAATAATCAATCACTAATCATGTATCACAATAATCACCAACATAAACTAAATTATAGAACATAAATATGAAACAAGTAGAACACTTAAAGTAAAGTTCATAAAGTAAAGGAATAACACACTAAAATTTTATATTGGTTCAATCAACTTGACCTACATCAACTTCCTAGAGTCCTCCTCTCTTAGTATTACACTAAACAATTTAGTATCTCTCCTTTAGTCCTCTTGATAAGGTAGAGAAACCCTCATAAAATCACTTCCACCCTCAGTGTACATAAAATCACTTCTCCTTCCCTAGAGAAACATAGTAGTTGATTCACTTTTACCAACACAATATGGCAGTGTAGCCAAAACCTTTCACCTTTCTAGGTGTGGTGGAGTAGTTGAATCCCTTTCTCCAATCTGGTGCGGGGTAGTAGCCCAATCCCTTTCACCAACCTAGTGTGGCAAAGTAGCCAAATCCCTTGACACCAAAGGGGTCTTCTTCCCAAAGCTTCCCTCATGATAAATCTTAATGCATGGAGGAACTCAGGTGGAATTTTACCAGATAAATTATGTGGACACCCCCTCACACTCCCTTAAACCTACAAGGGACTTTGCCCTATCTTATAACCTTTACCCTTTCTCTCCCTAGCTCAAAGCTCTCTGTTTAATGCATTATCATAGAAGACATGACCCTATAATTACCAAAGACTCTAAAATTAATTAAGATACATTTAAATATTAGGCTGCTAAAAAAAATCAAAATTTTTATTTGGTCATCATTATTGATATAGTAATATCTATGGATCATGCAGTATTATTAGTTCAAACATCCTACTATAATACTTCATGATGTATAGTATATATGACATTCAATTTAATTTCTTAACTAATTATATAATCAAAATGAATAGTGTTACAATATGATTAGTATAAATAATGATCGGATCGTACATGATGAGCCAAAAGTCATCTAGAGAGTCCTCAGGTGAGTTAATGACTTAAAAAAAGTAAAAGTATAAACTTTTTAATACATGGTGTAACTCAGAAATTTACAATGCATAGTCTTGAGCCTAAATATTCAGTGTTCCATTGTTGATGTTGTTACCTAAATGGTTAGTTGTGCAGAAAATAAATATCCAAAATAATATGCAAGAATAAGTATATAATCATCCAATAACATTTGTTATCATAAAAAAAGAAAGTTATGCTCCAAGATTAAAATATAATATCTACATCTTTCTAAACCCTATAAAAGGGAGAGGAGGGACTAAGAAAGGAAGCCTTTTTCCTTTGATACTTACATAAGAATAGAGAATAATATGGAGAAGAATGTGAGATATCACACCTAAAAATACATGATTGGATCCATAAAATATTATATCATTTTAAGTTTTGTTTTCAAGCTCTATAATGCACAGCTCTCACTTTGATTGCTCTTATATATCCGACTTAAATAATGAATATTTTGTTTAAATTTATATCTATCTCAATATCGCCTACCCTCTTCCTATCTCTTACTCAAACCTCATTACATTCCCCCCATAAGCCCTCGGTTCATAAGTAACATGAGTATGACCTAATATCATCTATAAAATAAAATATTATTCAAAATCCTCTTAGGTGCAATGAGTGTGGAAGATGTTAAAAGAAAGAAAATCATTACCTATCGAGTAATCTTTTTTTTTTTTCAAGAAATGCAAAAATTGCATTAAAATAAAAGAGTAGATAACCTAATACAAACCAGGTAAAAGTAACTAATGACCCTTTTTTCAATAAGAATAAGGGACCTTATTGAAACTAAATTTGTTAATTTAAATTTTTTTATAAATGAAATGACATCCACTATCTCCTATTTTGAAACTGTTGAGATGCGGGGGATACCAAAATATAAGACAACCCAAGGGTTGAATAGTATCCCAGAGTTCCCATCCAGTTGGAAAATAAGAAATAGTAAAGATCCCATAATCACTTAGGCAAAGTTTAAAATAACAAATTAAAAGAAAAAGGAAACAAAAGCTGAAAAGAAAATTACAAATCAATAATAATTTCCAGAAGTTTGGTATTAATTTACCAAACTTTATGATCATATGCTCCATCTTCAAGTTTATCTCTGCTATGATGTTGTCCATGTGAGAAACTCTTTGCATTATTAGTGAGAAAAAAGGGAAGAAGATCCTTTCAAACCAATCTTCTCTTTGTGATCAGCTATCTTCCTTCTAGGTAAATCTTTCACCGGACCCAATGCTTGAAGTTCTTTGAATAAAATGTGCTTTGATCTGGGGGATTCATTCTTCTTGGTAAAAAAGTTTTTGTCTTTCTTAAGAATAGTTTTTTTGAAATTCAAACTAGTTGCTAAATGAGGAGAATTATCCCTTGATTTGAAATCAGGAATAATAGAAGAAGAGGGATTACCAGTTACTAAGGAAATAGCCGCCAAAATTGTTGAGGGAGATCCTATTACAGAATTTGTTACAAAATCTTCCTGAATTCCAGAAATTTTGAATTCAAAATCTGGTTTGTGAGCTCCCAATACTTTAGCACTTTGAGTTGATTCGGTAGCCTTTGTAGGAGACAAAGTCGAAATCTGATCCTCCTTTATTTCAGCCTCCAAAGTTTGAGGAATTTTAAATTTGAGAACTGAGTTAGTTGGAGAGAAAGCCGGAGTCTCAACAACCTTTGGATTGATCAAAAAATCTTTTGAATTTAGAACAACATCTGTATCCGAAACTTCAGCTTGAATATGATTTTTTGAACTTTCAAATTTTGAATTTTAAATGTCCAATTCTTCGGCAACTTTAGTTTCAATCTCCTTGGAATCTTCTAACAAACCAGCATCCATATTATCCATATTAGCTAAAGCATTAAATGAATTAGACTCAAAAACTGATTCCCGAGAATCAAGCTGGTTTGTATCGAATTTAAATTTCTGGTTAACTGCCACTTCATCTCTTTCCTTGAAATCAGCATTTTCTTCAGTTTGGCATTTGAAACCTGCAACTTCCACTGGATTGGACATTAGCCTGAGCTTGTTTCCATCTTCTAATGTTTGTACAATTTCTTCTGGTTCTACAAGAACAAATTTTTCACTGCTACCACCCGTTCCAGATTTTTCTGCTGCTGAAAAAATCTTGGATTTCACTTGATTTCTTACTGATTTATTCTTGTTTTTGAACTTGAATTGCATCCAAGGACCATAAAGATTTTTGGAATTATTTGAGATGGAAGGGATTTCTTCAACATTAGGACAAACTGAATCAATATGCCCTATTCTCCCACATTTGAAACAAAGTGATGAAAGATTTTTGTATTCAAACTTTTGAAAAAATTTTCCATGCAACCCTTCTACCCATATTCCAGAAGGAAGTTTAGAGTTCAAATTAACTCGAATGCATGCTCTAGCAAATTCTCTTCTTCCCCACCTAAACATATTTCCATCCAATAATAATGGAGTCCCAATTCTAGAGATTATTCTAATGATATTGGACTCATCCCAGTAGTGTAAGGGTAAGTGAGGAAGACGAACGCAGATCGAAGACGAAACACCTTCCAATGAATTAGGAGAGAAGTTAGGAGACCATTTATCTAACCCAACGACAAAACCCCCTACGAACCATGGACCTCCATTAAGGACTTCTTCCATTGCTTCATGAGATTGAAAGGAACAAAGTAGCCAATCTAGGCCAAGCAAGGTTAAGTGGAATCCTCCATATTTCTTTCATTATGGATTAGAAGAAACAGAGGAGCATATCTTGAAATCCACTCAAGATATACTCAACCATCCATCACAAGTAGTTAGTGTGCCAGAAGGGCCATCCTATCTCAATACTCATTATGATCCTCTAGAAGATGCTCATACTTCATATCAAGCCACCAACCTTACTCACCCCAAGGAAAGGGACAAAAACCCAACTATGAAAGCCAGGCAAACTAAATAAACTAAAGAAGGGACAAAAAAAGCAATTTTTAGACCAATATCTAAAGAAAGAGTAGCTCCCAAGTTCAAGATGCCTCAACGTGAAGCTTATGTAGTCAAAACTAATCATATAAATCATGTGAAAACTTATGATTCTATGCTTCCATCCACTACATCGATGATGTACACAAGTGTCTCCTCTTTTTCACTACTCATAAGGCTTTAGCATTAAGGTGGTTCACTCACCTACCCAATGAGGTGATCAACTCCTTCACCAAGTTCAAGCGAGTGTTCATTTCATAGTTTATCAGTCCCTAGAGACCTCCCAAAAGCTTGCAAGTCCTACTAAAGATGAGATATTACCTTAGAGAGTCTCTAATAAGCTTCATACTATAATTCAAGAAAGGAAGTTCAACATAAAAGACCTTGAGAGTTGGCATTCGCTCACTTTGCCTTAACCTAGGGGCTGAAAGAAGGTCCCTTTTAGTACACACTAGGCCTACATAACTAATGATGTTTTCATAATTGTTGGACCTCACCAACCGTAATGTTAACATTGAGGAGTACAATCGAGTGATTGAATCCCCCTAAACCATTTCATGCCATGATCTCATCATAAGAAAAATTCTTCCACCAAGGAAAACTAGAGAAAGAATCTAGTCTCAAAATATGAAGAACTGAGGGTCAAGCTGTTGGTGTAACCAATGGTACCCTAATCCATATAAAGTACCGCATGTTTGAGATTCCAGAAAGTATAAGTTCCTCCAATACTAAGAACTATAGAAGTACATAAAGATGTCACCCACCAACCTTTGGAATATCCAACTAATACTTTGTTGAGGGTATCTATTGGCAACTCATTGAGAACATCTAGAATAAGGAATTCTTATGGAGTTCACTGCCATTGAAGTTTTATAGCGTTCGAGACTCATCACGATAATACAAATTTGACAAGGATCATGAGTAAGACACGGAGGAATGTCAATGCTTATGCAACCTTGTCAAGGAACTTATCAAGATAGGAAAGCTTAAAGGGTTTATGCTCATTAATCCAGAGAAATGACTAGGAAAGGCCCCACATAAGGAAGGTATTAATGGGCCATGGCTAGCTCAATCAATCCACATGAGATGGTAGCACCAATAATTGCAGGTGGTGATCACAGAAATGCACCTACACTTTTGAAGATGCAGCCAATCATTGAAGTCAATATTGTATCGTGCTCACACTCTGATGATGACATGATAATCATGTTCATCAACAGAGATGGGACAACTAATTGTAACTCCAAAATGAAGCCATTATTGTAATAACACTAATTGCTAGCTACCATATCAATAGCATTTTGATATACACGAGAAGTTTGATAAAAATAATCTTAATGACAGTCTTCAACAAGATGGATATGTTTACCTCTTAATTAGTCCCTACTATAGGACCCTTTTCAAATTCTCAGAGGAATGCAGAGAAATAAAAGGAATAATTACCCTACCAGTCACCTAAGAAAAAAATCATGAGTACAACACCAACATATATTTCATCATAGTCAATGCTCCTGCTACTTGTAATGCCATATTCAGCAGGCCATTACTAAACACCTTCAAAGACATGGTATCCACATACCACATCTTCATCAAGTTTCAAGCAAAAGGAAACAAAGTCACCTTAAAAGGCAAACTAGCCTAGTTATATGCCTGCTACTTACGAGCAGTAGGTTTGGCTGATACCTCTGAAGATATTCTGCTACTAGATATATAACGAGGTGTGAGTGTTGAAGTAATTAAAGCCATCACAGAAGTGCCTTCAATGAAAAATATACTAGGAAGATCTCTCAAAATAATTATCTCATTCAATAGATAATATTGATAAGAACGCATACAAACTCCATGCAAAAACTTTGAATTATTCGCATGGGCAAACGCCAAAAATGAATGGCAAAGAAAAATAAATCATATACCACCAACTAAACATTCAAGGGGGAATCCACCCCATCAAGTAGAAGATTAGGAAAACTATCATTTTACTCATCGAACATATCTAAGAGGAAGTAAAAAATTTACTTGTTGCAAACATCATCAGAGAAGTCTAATACCAAGATTAGATTTGCAATGCAGTTATGGTCTGAAAGTCAACCAGCAAGTGGAGAATATGTATAGATTTAACTAATCTGAACATAGCATGTCCCAAGGACTACAACTCGATTCCAATGATTGATGCCCTAGTCTACTCTATAGCAGATTATCCTATCTTAAGTTTTTTCTATGCTTTCTCAGGCTACTATCGATCAAAATGCAGCCCAACAACTACGAAAAACTTACATTCATCACAGAAAAAGGTCTGTACTACTATAAATTTATGTCTTTTAGATTAAAAAATGTTAGAGGGACTTACCAAAAGATAAAGTTTTTGAGGAGCAAATAGGGTAGAAACATTGAAGTCTACATGGACGATCTTCTCGTCAGAAGCAAATCTCCTGATCACCACCTCATGGATCTACAAGATATGTTTCTCACACAAAAAGGCTCAACATGAGGCTCAATCTTGTGAAGTATACCTTTGAAGCTGGTGTGCAAAAATTTCTAGAGTTCCATCTCTCACCTAATGGAATCAAAGTCAACTAAGATAAGGTACAAGCCATATTCGACATAATGATGCCCAAAACTTGCAAAAAAGTCCAATGGCTCATTGTCTAGATTGTTGGGCTAAACCATCTCATCTCTCGAATGGGATAGAGATGCACCTATTTCCTTAAAACTCTTAGAAGATCAAATAACTTCTATTGGGGAGATCACTATAAAGCTAACTTTTCATAATTAAAGAGTCTCCTCCTGTCACCTCTAATCTTCTAAAGCCCTCAACCAAGCAAAAATCTTTTTTTATATGTCAAACTCAATGTAGATGTTGTTAGTTCTATACTTATCAGAGTAGAAGGAAAGAAATAATGTATTGTCTATTATGTCAGCTGCACACTATGAGACATGGAGTAAATATTCCCTATCATGGAAAAGCTCCCTTGGGCACTCAAAAATTCAACCATAAGAATGTGACCTAACTTTTAGGGGCATTCCATTTAAGTGCTAACAGTCCACCCTCTCAACTATTCTCAGTCAACCTAATCACTTAGGCTAATTGCTTATGTGGTCAGTCAAACTCAAATATTCTCTATCATGTATGCTCCAAGGATAGCCATAAAGACCTAGGCACTCACTGACTTCCTCATAGATTTAAACAATCAAAGTATGATATGAGAAATGGCCCTACATCATTAGATACTATACATGGATAGTGCATCAGGAAAAAAAGGAGTTGGATTGTGCATCATTCTAAAAAGTCCCTTCAAAATTATCATCACTCAATCTATCAGCTTCAAATTCAAAGCCATGAAGATTTAAGTTGTATACAAAGCGTTACTCACAGGGTTTGATGGGGGATATGGAGTAACCTATATAATTGTGAAATTATTTAGGACTCTATTAATCCCTAACAATACTTAGGTTTTCTTTGATATAAAAATCATAAAAACCCCACTTAATATATCAAAGTATTCATTCCAAATCAAGTAATATAGTGATATACTAAAGTATCGATCACATGAGGAAGATATGCTCACATGCAATGATTAGTATTATCTACTAAAATTATAACAATTATCCTTCTCGATAAAAATTGATGTTGTGGAGATTCAATCACTTAAATAAAATTAGATAAAGTTAATGAATACACTATATAGATATAATATTTTTTATTGATGAGTATAAATTACATATTTTTCTAATGTTTCTTTTTAGTTGTGTTGTTATTCAGAGCATATGCTTTCTTATATCTCTATCAAGCTTATAGGGACAAAGGATTTCCATAGACTTCCTATAGTTATACCATCTCCTTAAGAATTTAGTGAACTCATAACATATGTCTAGATGTAATGTATTATAATTAAATATTCGTAGTTATGCTAGCTTCCCTCCGTCGAGGCCCCACATTACACATAATTTTAACTACACATATGGCCACTATGTGAGTTAAAAGAAGATATAGTAATATTGAAAATTTCATTTTAATCATTTAAGAAATAAGAGAACTCATTAGTACTACACATGATATTTATATCATCAATCAAAAACTAGAGAATTTAGCAAGACATGGAGTAGAATTAAAGCAAACTCATTTTTATAAATATCATGATGGAAAGAAGTTACAAGAAATAGATATTACCAGAATGGTTGAATGGATCTCCTTTACACTCCTCTTTACTTACATATTTTCTAACACAAACAAAAGCCAAATACTCTAATGATGGTATCAAGTACTTCTATAAATTCCCTTAGAGGTTAACCTATGATAAATTTAGAGAAACACTCAAAATTGTATTGAAATTACCCAAGTAATGAACTCAGTTACAAATATAACACAATAAGTATTTATAAGAAAACTCAAAGTAGGAATCTGGTGCTACGGTGCTAGGAAGATCAACACCGCTACACCGATAAAAATTAACTAGCACCGCTATACTACTTTTTCGGTTTTATCATGATGCTTGCTGACGTTGATCAGTTACTTACTGAATAGTTACATCATTTCACTAACATATCATGTCCTTGGGAAGTTCCAACTGCTATGCCTCAATGTTGTTGACTTTTGAATGTTGTGGTGCCTAAAGAGAAATTTTGGAATAGAGGCGTTATAGAGGTTGCATTGTGATGCCATCTTATAAAGAGCATGGTACATTAAAGGTGAACTTTTGACATCTTGGAACTATTCATTGAGAAGTTAGCATTGCAATGTTGACATTTAGGTGCTCCAAGGTGTCTTTAATGGAGTTGTAGCATTGATTGTTCAGACGTCGTGGCGCTATATGAAACTTAGAATTTTATGCTTTTCTTACATTTTTTCTACACAACATAACTAAAACAACAAATTTTCACCAAAAAAAATATAATACATAAAATATCTCATTTTTTACACTTATCAAATTCTCCCCAGCTTAAACTCTTAGTTGTCCTCAAGCACATAAATATATTCTAATTCTAATTAAATAATTAACCAAAGTACAAAATGATAATTTAAAAAAATACTAAAATATAGGATAATACATCACGGTCTAGATTTAGTGAAAATAAACAAGATTATAATTCTCATTTAGATATACTAAAATATACTAATAATTACACTAATAAGCCATCCTTATTATTGCTTAGCTTGAATTTGCAAGTTATAAATTAAATTATTAAATTTTTAATTTTAAAATGAATAATGTAGCTTAATGATTAGAGATGTTTATAGTTAAAATTGATACTTCATTCGTACACTTTCATTTGTACTGATTTTCTTATTTTATTATTTATGAACTTAAGTATATGATTGAAATCAGATTCTAAGCTATTACTCATACCGATTTTTGAATGTAATCATATATTCTTTTTTTTTCCTTCTATTTTTTTTTTAGAACTACTTTCACAAACAATAGATAACATTACGCATGCTTTCGTATGAATGATAAAAGATGTATAAAATATGTGTTAATAGAACATAACAAAGCATAACATTACATAAAATTGATTACAAGATAATTAGTGCACTAATCACCATGCGTAGCATATTGGCTTCACCAAAACAAACAGTCATGTTCCAACTACAGGTACCCCTTACTCACATAAGAGCATTTCTTCTTAACTAAAAGAAGTACAGTCAAGATACAACACACAACCTCTATTTCTCCAAATTTCAAGATTTTCTTTTACAACTTAATTGTATGGTCTCAATTTATGACCATTTAACTTGAAAATGTAAAAAGTTTTCTTATCTTGAATTCTGATGGCACTATTAAGATATACTCTAATAACAAATATGGGCCTACCCATGTAATTTAATTTTTTATTATAAAAATTATTATTATAATCAAATAGTAGAACATTTTGACCAGGACAAAATTTGTAATCTAAAACTTTACATTTATGTATTTTCTTCATATCTACTTTATATCTTCTTGAATCTTCATGAACATCATTTTAAAATGCATGAAGGTTTTCAATGATAATAGAACTTTGCATGTGGAGAAGAGAAAAGGAATCTTAATTTTTCAGATCTTCTTCCATCTTAATCTTAGAGGAGGAATGCCTTTGCTTGGTTGTATCCATTGCTAAAGTTGAAATTTTAAGAAGAGAAAGATATTACTATATTCAAAAACTAATAAGGATTGATAGTTAAACATCAAAAATACTTTTTTTTTTTATAATTTTTATGTGAGAGGAAGTTTTAAAATTTGAGTCTTCAAACCACTTAGTCCCGGCTTAGAATTGTGGTGCTAATGGTAGCGTTGAGACACTTCACATCTGCAAAGTTTTTTCATACTAAAATAAATCAAACTACCCTACCTGCCCATTTAAATTATTAACTACGTTGCCTCCCTTGAAGTGCTAAGTTTATAGTCTTCAGCCAAACTTGCCCAAAATTTTCAATTTGGTTGGGATAAATTATTTCCATTATAATCTTTTCCATTTTCTTTTGGGTTAACTTCAATATTACTCGATAAAGATCCAAGAGGTCTACTACTAATATAAATTGCAAACCATCTTAATTAGGACACTAAATATTTAATAGAAGAAGCATGATTTGTAATTGATTCCCTAATTGCATAACTACATCCTTTAATGCTATTTTTTTATTCCAAATTGATTTTGTTGATTAAATCCTTAATAGAAGGTTGTTGAGAAGTGCTCCATCTTACTCCTTGATTATTATGCCCATTATTCTATTGATTACTACCACCCATATTATTTTCCCAATTAAAACTAGGATAATTCGTCCAACCTGGATTATATATATTTGAATAGTGATTATTTAATCTTCTAATTACATTAATATATTTAATTCCTTGCATTTTATAATATTCAAGTAAACTTTGATCCATGGAGGTCTCAATTCCTATTCCAGAATTTATTTCTATTATATTCAGCTTTTTTGAAATTGCTGCAATTTGTGCAGATAAAATTTATAAGGTGTCTAATTAATAAATTTTAGTTACTTTTTTAGGATTTATCTAATCAACATTCCACTGGAAATTATTAGTAGCTCTTTTCTCTTTAATTCATAAGCTTCCTTAAATAGCTTAGACATTAATCATCCTCGAGCTACACATTGATTATGGCTCTAAGAGATCCTACTAAGGCATTATAAAATGTTTGAATAATTAACAAATCATGTAATGCATAATGTATGCTATTTTTAAGCATTTCCCTAATTCTTTTCCCACTCTCATAACTTGGATTCTCCTTCAAACTGAGTAAAAGAAGTTATATTATTTCTAAGTTTGAATATTTTTTAAGGTGGAAAATAATTAGTGAGAAACTTATAAGCCAATTCATTCTAAGTTGTTATTGAACCTTGGTATAAAAATTTAACAAAATTTTAGCTTTATCTCTTAGAGAAAAAGGAAGTAATCTAAGTTTAATAGCATCATCACAAACACTATTGTACTTAAATGTTGCACAAATTTATAAAAAAAACTAGTTAAATGTAAATTATGATCTTTTGCAGGAGTTCCCCAAATTGAAAGTTTTGAACCATTTGAATGATAGCTGTAATTCAAAATTATCGGCTTGAATTGTTGGTATATTTATACTTTAATGAATTTCATCTACTAAAGGGTTTGCATAATTCTTAAGAGGTCTAGAATGATTTTACTCTAACTCAAGTTCAACCATTTTCAAGACCTTTTTTATTTTCTAAATTTTAGAAAGGGTTCTCTAAATATTAGGATAAAAAGTCAAATTTTCCTTCTTATTTCTATAAAGAATGCAACCAAAAATATAAAAATAATCAAAGTAAAATTAAATAAAATAAAAAAGTAAAAAGAAAATATGTAATTAGTTCTAATTATGCAATTAACTCAACAATATAGTGAGAATTTTATTAAAAGTAAAACACTTCCTTGGCAATGGTGCCAAAAACTTGATGAGGTATGTTGAATAACCTACAAAAATGTGAAATGATTTAGGGCTCTATCAATCCCTAATAATGCTTAGGTTTTCTTTGATATAAAAATTATTAAAACCTCCAGTTAATATATGCAAGTATACATGTTAAATCAATTAATATATAGTGATAGAGCAGAGTATTGATCCCACGAGAAAGATATGCTCACTTACAAACATTTACTAATATTACAATAATTATCCTACTCGATAAAAAATTAATGTTATGGATATCACTTAAGTAAAATTACATAAAGATGATGAATATATAATATGGATATAATATTTTTGATTGATGATTATAAATAACATATTTTTCCTATTCACTTTTAACTGTGATGCTATTCAGAGCATATGCATTCCAAGATCTCCATCAAGCTTGTAGGAACATAGGATGTCTATCTACTTCCTACGCTTATACGATCTTCTTAAGAATTTAAAACATTTCATACCCTATACATATGTATGATGCATAATAATTCAATATTCTTGGTTATGCATGCTTCGCTCCCTCGAGGTTCCACATTACATCAAATTTTAACTATGTATATGGACATTATGTATATTAAATAAAGTGCTAGTAAAATTAAAAATATCTTTTTAATCATTTAAGGAATAAGAGAGCTTCATAGTACTACACAAGATATTTACATCATCAATAAAAAATAGATAATTTAGTAAGACATGCTCATTTTCATTAATAGCATGATAGAAAGAAGTTTCAAGAGAGATATCACCAGAATGGTTCAATGGATCTCCTCTACACTTATTCTCTTCACTTACATATTTGCTTCCAAACATACAAGCCAAATACTCTAATGATGTTATAAAGTACTTCTTCAAATTCCCTTTGTTTTCACTATAGGGGGAATTCAATTAAGCACTCAGAATTATACTAAAATTATCTAAATGGTTGAACTCAGTTACAATTATAATACAATGACTATTTATAGAAAAATATAAAGTAGACATCTAGTACTGCAGTGCTATAATAATCAGCATCACTGTGCCCAACTAATGAACTAATACTGATGTGCTACTTTTTTAGTTGTGCCAAAGAGCTTACTAATATGGATCAGTTACTTAGTGAAATGTCGCATCATTTCACTAACAGATTGTGTCCTTGGGAAGTTATAACTACTGTGCCATGGTGCTGCTACCTTTTGAATGCTGTGTTAGAATAGCAATTTTGAAATTGAGGCATTATATAGCGTGCCATTACAGTGTTGTACGATATAGAACATAGCAATACAAAGTTGAACTTTTGATGTTGTGGCACAATTTGTTGGAGAAGTTGGCATGAGAATGTCGATATTAAGGTGCTCCAACGATGTCTCTGATGGCGCTGCAGCATTGATTATTTCGACAGTGAGTTGCTATATTAAACTTATAATTTTATGCCTTTTCTATATTTTTGCTACAAAATATAACTAAAATAACATATTTTTACTAAAAATATAAAACATAAAATATTATATTATTTATGCTTATCAGGGTTAAAATTTGCTTCATGATTAGGCATTACCCGCCTAGAAGTCTATTTAATCTACCAAATCATGTTGAACTAGATCAATCGAGAATATTGAAATTACTAGATGAGCCAAGAGGGGGGTGAATTGGATGATTAAAAACTTTCTTTAATGAAAGAACTCTTTTTATAACTCTATGCGGAAGCGAATTTCATTCACAATAAAAAGATATGTAATCAATTTCATCCACGCAATTAATCATAATAAAAATAAATACGAAAATAAAATGCAGAAAATATAATGGAAAGAACATACCAATTTATAGTGGTTCGGTCAAACAATGACCTACGTCCACTCCCCGGAGGCACCCTCCGAGTATTACACTAAACCTTTAGTGATTCTCCTTTAGCCCCCACAGCTAGGCGGAGAAGCCCTTACACAATCACTTCCACCTTCCCCGGTGCGGCGGAGGAGCCGGGTCCTTTGACACCAACGATATCTTCTTCTTCCCAAAACTTCCTTCAAGACGAACCTTGAATCCGATGGTACTGAGGTGCAAGCTCGCCGGAGCAACCGTGTGAACTCTCCTTCACACTCCCTTGAAGCCCCCTCCAAGGTTCTTCTCCCTCTCTCAAACTCCACCCTTTCCTCTCTCCCTTTCAAGTCCTCTCTTCAAGTTTTCTCCAAAAGACTGAAGACACAATGGCTGCCAAAAGACTCTTACAAAGTCTTTTGAGAGTGCTTAAATAGAGGGCTAAAAAAACCCTAAAAATACTCAATTCAGCCGTCAAATATCGTACCGTACGATCGCAAGATCGTCCAGTACGATGTGCAGAAATTGACCTGTTAGTACTGTACGATGTCCTGTACGATCCAGTTAGTACAGTACGATCCAGTTCGTACAGTACGATCCAGTTCGTACAGTACGATCCAAATGACAAATTTCAGCCGTTTTGATTGCATAATCTCAGGATTAACTTAGGCAATATTTTAAACATCGTACAGTACGATTATGATCGTACAGTACGATTATACAATTGTTCAAATTCAAATTTTTGCCTAATTTAATGGACGGCGGGCTTTCTAATTATAACAGATCGTACAGTACGATGTGGTGATCGTACAGTACGATTAGTTATATTCAAAAATAATTTTTTTCAGGAAAAATAAAATATTTTAATTTATTTCTGTTACACCAGATCGTACAGTACGAAATAAATTCGTACAGTACGATGAACAGAAAAGTTAAAATATTTATAATCATTTTTTGCTCCCTCTGTGTGTGTGCATGATCACAAACTAACATACATCATTACAAGATTTGACTCAATAAATAAAAACTACAGACTCATTTAATACGACCAATTCTATGCAATCTTGAGCCTTGAATCTTCAAAGAACGGTGCATGATATACCTGAAATATTAGTCAACATAGAAAGAAATATGCACTACAAATACTAGGAGAAATAAGAGATTAATAAATATTATTTGCTATCATCAAAATCATAAACTCGGAAGCCCCAGTTGTAACAAATATGAGATTAGAGATGAATTTCTCTCTAAATATCCATTTTAAGTTAAAACCAAAAATAGTAGGCTCAAATATTTCAAAATCACCCAAATTCTTAGAGATTAAAATCAACTAGTTGACCTTCTTTCTAAGTAAGATATCGCTAGTGGAAAATCAGCCGTATGGATCTCCATGCCTACCATCATGGAAAAATAAGTAATGCAACAAAAGGAAAAACCCCTAGAACCATATTTTATGAGTTGTATGGATCCTTATATTAAGTATCTAAAGAGTATATTATTGACCTCTTTTTGCCTAAGGTCATCTAAACATCCAAATCCTATATTATAATCAACGAGCTCAGTGCACCGACTTCTTAACTTCAATCATTATTCAAACTTTACCTTTTGGAGTTTCATATATTTAACTTATCATCATTGGTTACCTATGTTAGTGTTTGATAGTTGAGATAGCTCAACCTAGCCCAATTAATTAAACCCCTCAACTGAACTATTATAAACCCCAATTTCTGTAAGCTTCACCAAATTTACTTAAACAAAACTCCTAGTGGATTAACCTGTCCTAGTCAATCCTGACTTATTTAGGTCAAATATTCAAATTCAATTAAACCCAAATTCATCAAACCCTTAAATCCAAACCTCCTCATTCTTTTGATGAGTCAAGACCATGGGAGACCTCCTTTGACAAAGTTGACTTGGTCAACTTAGCCAAAATGGTTACAAATTTATTTAAAATTACTTTTCAAATTCAAACTTCATACCAAATGCATCCAACCTCAATCATTCAGCCCAAATAAATCTTAAACACTTATAATAGTCCATCTTAGGTGGAATGACCAAGTTTGACTAGTAAAATTGGTCAAATATATCAAAAATTCCCAAATGGTCAAATTTTTCCAAACCATATAAACATTTTCTTTTAGCCAAACCATGCCCATTATGCCACATAAACCACTCTAAAACCTTCATATCCATGCTCTATCTAATCCCAACTTCTAGTTCAACCTATATTAACCTAAGTAGCCCCCTCATAAAAAATAATAAAATTTTCTTTCCATCTTAGATTATCCTTCCCTAGCCAAAGCATGCACCCCTAACCACCTAGTACAAATGGTAAATATCTGCATATGAGATCTATTTAATCTCAACCCTTTATTTCATCATTAGGGTTTAAAAAATGTCAATTGTGCTCATTTCATACATTCAATCAATATTATCTACATAAAGTATCCCCAAAGCACCCATTGCTTTCACTTCACACCTAGAGAATCCCTCTTCACTCCCTCACTCTTTTCAATCCTTAAAAATTTATTGGTGAGGACATCTAAGGGTGACATATAGCTTTATCCTCTATGGTTTTCAAACCTTCAATCCAGGCATTCTCCATCTTTGGACTCTTCATAGAAGTTCTTCACAAGGTCCAAAAGATGGAAACAAGCTCAAAATACAGCTCTAAGACTCATTCTATAAGGATGATTTTTTTTATTTTTTATTCATTTTATAGAGGTAAATATAACATCCTTATCCTAGAATTAGGATTTTAAATAATTATCAGAATAAACCATATTATGCCCTCAAATTTCTTATATAAGAGCTACATATTTATAGAAATAATTCTTAAAAATTTCATTAAGTTTTATTCTATAAATAATCCAGAACAAGCAAAAGAGAATTATCTAAGAAATTTATTTTAACGGAAGAAGACAAAATATGGACGATCCACTTTACGTTAAATTATCTAGAATCCATCAGAAGGATAGTCTGATTTGACTGAATCAAACTATGGGACATACCACAATCCATCTGACCGAATACTAGTTGTCCATTACAAACTGCACGAATCAGATAATCATGATCCATGGCTAACATGGATATGTGAAACTAGTCTGTACCGTCGCTTGTGACTGCCACCAAACCACGTGGGACAATTCATGCATGACATGTGTAATCTCTACAACCAATAAATATTCCACCACCGCTAATCTTGTTCCACCACCACCACCTCCAAATTAAAATAAATGTAATTTAAATTAAAGAAATAGTCAAAACATCAAAAACTTATTGAAAATTTATTTTTAAACAAAACTTCATGATCTTAGGCTCTATGTAACAAGTGATTTCCTCTATATTTTAAAATTAAAATTAGAGCAATTTTATAAATGTTTAGAGAGTAATTTGCACTTAAACCTTTACTATTTTTTGTTAATACCTCTCTAACTATGTGTCATCTTAGGCTCAAATTTGGATAGGTCATACTAGGGGATGTGTTGATTCATGTTCAATCTTAATTATGTTGTTAAACCTAAGTTAATGTCCCAAGGATAACCAGGGGGGGGGGGAGAATTGGTACATTAAAAAATTCCTTCTCTTGGTTTTAAAAAAGTTGAAACCAGTACAATTCGTATCAAGTTAATTTAAAGTTTTAAAAACTATTTTTCAACCACGAAAAAAGAACTTGCAATAAGTAAGTAAATAATAAAAAAATAAATGACACACAGATTTATAGTGGTTCGGTCAAACATGACCTACATCCACTCCCTAAAGACTAAGACTCCCTCTTTAGGTATTGCACTATTACCACAAGTGTCTCTACTTTTGCCCCCATAGCAAGGCGGAGAAGCCTTCACAAACCTCTCTTTCACCAATCCTCGATGCGGTAGAGAACCATCATCCTTTTACACCCTCCAAGTGTAGGCAGAGAACTCTCATCCTTTCACACCCTCCAAATGTAGGCAGAGTACCTTCGGCTATTCACACTCTCCAAGTGTCAGTAGATAACCATCATCCTTTCACACTTCCCAAGTGTTGAAAGAGAACTGGACCTTATCCGAAGATCTTCTCACGAGCAATCTAGAAAGATAAGAGGAAGAGTAATAACCACAATTACAAGAACATCCTTAACTTTGAGTAACCTTGTGAACACTTGACACTCCACTTATAAGAAAACTCTCTCGCACTCTCTCCTTCAAATAACCTTTAAAATTCACATAGACAAGATGGACAAGATGTCAGTTTTAGTGGACCTTTTATACAGAAGATAAAAAAAACTATCCAGAAAATTAAAGTTTTTAATTTTGAGCATACACGATCGTATTGTATGATCATATATTCATACGTACAAATAATTCAAAACTATTGCGTATGAACTCATTATGAATTGGTATGAAATCATTTCGTACCTGATCATCATCCGTATGAAATAAGTATATCTAGTATGAATAGAAAAAAATTCAAAGTTCATTTGTACAAGAATTTCAAGACGAAATGAACAAAATGAGAACCGAGACGTTCGTCTCAGTACAAAAATTAATTTCATTCATATGATATTCATTCAAGAATAAAATAGAGGACTTCATCCCTGTATGAAATTAAATATCGTCCGTACGATCTTCATATATGAACAAAATAGAGGACATCGTCCCTGCACGAAATTAATTATCATTCGCACGATCATTATATGTGAACAAAACAAAGCACATCATCCCTGTATTAAATTAATTATCGTCCGTACGATCTTCATATATGAACAAAATAAAGGACATAGTCCTTGTACAAAACTAATTATCGTCCGTATGATCTTTGTATTTGGATAAAATAGAGTTGTTCATCCCGAAATAATAAAAAAATATCATATGTATGAACTATACTTAGAAATATTTTTGTCATCTCTATTCGTTCCATTGCTCGTTGGGAAAAATAACTGATCAGATAGTCCTGTACAAAATTATATCGTACTGTATTATCAGTTAAAAAATATGAATTTTAAAACTCTTTCTCGGTGTGTGTGTATGTGCTCAATTACTCAATTATAATCACACTCTCTCAAAATCAATAAAATGAAAAATACAGACTTCAATTATAATAAAATCTAAACTGATCTTGATTTAAAGTCTTCAGGAATCCGGAGTATGATTTTCCTGAAATGTTAGTACACACAAGAGCAAAACAATTCTTCCAAAAATATGTTAGGAGAAATACTAATCAGATCAATAATATTTGGAATCACCAAAAACATATAAGTTACAAGAATATCAAACATGCAAAATTAGGTAGCAACTATCTCAACAATTTTCCCCTTTTTTATGATGGCAAAATAATTATTGTTTGAATAAAATTGAAAAACATAAATTTCTCCTTAACTCCCCTTAAATTAATAAGTATGTGAATATAAAGGAATTTCTGTTAAGAAAAAAAATCAATTTTTTAATTTTTTATAAATCACAAAATACACAAAATACAAAACTCTATAAGCAAAAAAAAATAAATCAACTCTAACAAACATTAACACGTAAAAAATCAAATGCAAACAATCAATAAATAAATAATATTTCTCCCCCTTTTTGACAACAGCAAAAAGAGAAGAAGAAAAACAATAGAAATGTAAGAAGTCATATGAGAAGCCTTTGATAATTGATCCTGAAAGAAATTAATTTACGATTGCAATAACAAGATTAATGGTCATTAGAGGAAAATAAAGATTCATAACATTTAAATTAAGATATAATATAGATAAGATAAATATATTAAGGTCATGAAACATTCTTGATAATTAGATAAGGAAAATTATTGCAAAGGTGACAAAATGAAGATTAATTTAAGTCAATTTCCAATACAAAATATAATTGAACATTAGATTGATTTGAAATTGAAGATTAAAAGATAGAGGAAAGAACATATACATGTTTTGGCGACATTGAGCATCTTTTCAATATTTCTAGCACACTTTGTGCATCTTTCAGCATTTGGGCTCATTTTGTGCCTCTTTCAATTTGCGAACCATTGCATATCTTTTTATTTTTGTATACTTATACATCTTCATTTTTTAATTGATCTTTCTAAAATCAATAATCCAAAAACTCAAACTTCTCTAAGTATAAAGATAAATATATTGAAAAGAGAAATAAAAGAATAATAAGATATCAAAATTGTAATAATAATATTAAAATTTTGTATGCCTAAAAAGAATATGAGATTGATAGTATTAACTTATTCAAGTTATAAATTAACTTGTATTTTTGAAAAATTAGATTTTTGAATGAAATTAATTTTTGTATTTCTATTTATATTATAATACTTTTTAGATTAATTAAGTCAGGATAATCATATAGGCAAACAAATATTTCTTAAAGAGAACAAAAACAACTTAAACAAGGCAAGACAATTTTTATTGATATCAAGTTATCGAAGAGATACAATAAACGCCCAAATGATATCAATAAAATCACAACATAACATTAAAATTCTAAAATAAAATAAGTACAAAAAAAAAACACTAAATAAACACAAGTAAAAGATAATCACATCACATCACTATGCACTGGCAAAGATAACACATAAGAAGTATATATATATATATATATATATATATATATATATATATATATATATATATATATATATATATATATATGAGGGGCTCTATTCTGGAGGAGGTGACTAGTTGAAGATATTAAAATAGCTATTCATCATAGCCATATTGGTGTTCATCGATTCGAACTGATTTCAAATCCAACCCATACCGTGTTGATATTGAGCATCCTGCAGAAGTAGGTGAGTCTAAATTTGATGAAAGCGCTGATTAAAATGACTCTCAAGTCTGTTAAAGTGTTGGACCATCTCTTGAAAGGCTGGTCCATAAGGAGGTACAGATGCAAGAGAAGGTGCTCCCCTTAGAATCCTCACTTCAATCATCTCTCCTAAAAATTGCTCGGAATGAAGCATCAGTGAAGTTGATAGGCAATTCTAGATGAGGATCAAGATTAACTAGATTGTACTTCTTCTCGAGAATGTAGGTCCCTAGGTTTCCTAAAGCAATATTCTTCTTTCTCTTATGAGAGATATGAACAATTTAAGAAAGCTCATAAATATAGTCAAAAATGACTTGGGCTTCATCTATAGGTTGACCAGTCAAGATAAGGTAAGTGACAGTGGAAAGAAGAGGAGAAATATTGATACAATCATCAGCTTTAGGAATTATAGAGGTTCTAAGGATATAATGGATGATCCTAGCATTTTGGTTCAAAGTGGATACCTTAGGCAAATAACATACTTCTTCAATCCCTCTAATCATTTTATTTATTTCATTCCAGTCAAAATTAGAAGTAGAGGTTAAAGTGTGGGCTCTTATTTCTTGAGTCCTTAATTACAACATTGTTCCCAAATCCTCCTTGGTTATTTCAACCCGCTTCTTCAAAACATAAAACCTAATCCTACTTTGGTCAGTGCTAAAGGTCATGTTGGCAAGAAAATAGTGAAAAGTATCCTTGTTGTAGGAGTGAATAACGGTTAGGATAAAAGCGAATTTGGTGGCAGTAAAAAGAGGCATTACTTGAAAGTTAATGTTTTCTTGGAGAAGAATTCTAGAGGGTGTAATATTGGCAAAAACAAACCTAGGAAATGAATCCTCATTAATCTTGGACAAAAAGTTATCATATTCACTCCTCGAAGACGAACCCTTAGTAAGTCTATCCCTCTTGCTAGAACTTGTCATTGTAAGATTGGAAGATAAGAAGGATTTAAAAGGCTATATAAGTGAATAAGATTTGAGTTTTAAAGCCCTTCTATTTAAAGAAAAATGATCTTTTGTACGTACGAAAAGATGTTTGTACAGTGCGATTGATAGGTTCATACATAAAAAATAAATTTCATATGTATGACTGAATATGTTCAAAATGAAATGAATTTTTGTTTGATGCGTCCCCTATATTGAATGACATATGGTTCGTATGTAAAAACTCCAGGTTCGTATGTACGATTAGTAATAATAACTACTTCTACCCATAAAATCATCTACATGCATATATACGAATGAATATACATCATCTGGGATGATCAGGAGATCGTACAGTACGATATGTATCAAAAAAATAAAACTATACGCAATCAGTCCAACCCAACTATCGTATAGTATGAAAATAATTTCATACAGTATGAATAGAACACTTAGAAAAATTTGCATGATCGATCAGAAATATGAAATTTGATGTGAAAATATTTGCAAATTACACAAAACTAAAAAACATAAAATCACAAACACACATGAAATACAAAAAATAGAAAAACACATAAAAACACACATATCAAGTTTGTAGAAATTTTTTTAATTAAGCATTCAGATCAATCACACCAAGCCTTATTCTTAATGTACTAAATGTATCAAAGGCTAGTGGTTTTATAAAAATATCTACAAGTTGATTTTCTGTTAAAACATGATTCAGTTCAATTTCTTCTTTGGATACATGATCTCTTATGAAATGATGTCTTATGTCTATATGTTTTGTTCTATAATGTTGAATAGGATTCTTTGAAATGCAAATGACACTAGTGTTATCACAATAACTTGGAATAGGGCCTATTATAAATCCTAAGTCAATCAACTGTTATTTCAACCATAGAACTTTTGCCACACAACTTCCTAAGGCAATGTATTCAGCTTCAGTAGAAGATAGGGCTACAAAATTTTATTTTCTACTAGACCAAGGAACTAAAAAATTTCCTATGCATTGACAAGTTCCAGATGTACTCTTTCTATCAACCCTATAACCTGCAAAGTCAAAATTTGAATATCCAATTATTTCAAATGAAGAGTTGAACTTAGGATACTAAATCCCTAAGTTCTGAGTTCCTAAGAGATACCTCAAAACCCTTTTCACTGCTATCAAATGTGATTCTTTTGGATCTGATTGAAATCTAGCACACAAACAAACACTAAACATAATATTGGGTATGCTAGTAGTCAAGTAAAATAAAGATCAAATAATCCCTCTAAATTTCTTTTAATCAAAAGATTTTTCCTTTGGGTCCTTATCCAACTAAATTGAGGTACTCATAGGTGTATTGACAAGTTTAGCATTATCCATTTCATACTTTTTGAGGATGTCCTTAAAATACTTTGACTGACTAAAAAATATACCCTCCTCAATTTGCTTAATGCTAAAGCCTAGAAAGTAACTCAAATATCCCATTAGACTCATCTCAAATTCACTACTCATTATTTTAGAAAAATCATCACAAAGATTTTTAGTTATAGATGTAAAGATGACATCGTCAACATAAATTTATACAATGAGTATATCATCTCCCAATTTCTTCAAAAAAAAGAGTGGTGTCCACACTTCCTTTTTCAAAATATCTCTCAAGTAGGAAAGTGCTCAACCACTCATACCAAGCCCTAGGTGTCTGTTTCAATCCATATAATGCTTTTTTCAATTTAAAAATAAGATTTGGGTATTTTGAATTTTTAAAACCTGCAGGTTGTTCAACATAAACATCATCTGGAATCACCCCATTTAAAAAGGCATTTTTAATATCTATTTGATACAATTTAAATAACATCGATTTGCTTTTTCAATCCCTTCAATCTGATAATACCCCTTAGCCACCAATCTAGCCTTATTTATAATAGAAACTCTTGAGTTATTCATTTTATTATTAAATACCCACTTAGTTCTAACTACACTTTGATCTTTTGGCCTTAAAATTAATTCTCAAACTTCATTTCTTATAAATTGATTTAATTCTTCATGCATTGCCAAAATCCAAAATCCATCCGAAAGTGCTTGATCTATATTTGTGGGTTATATCATTAAAATAAAGGCATAATGATTGACTTCTTTGTTTAGTCCATGCCTAGTCCTAGCACCCTAACTAGGTTCACTTAAAATTAATTCCTTAGGGTGGTTTTTAGAAAATCTCAAATCTTTACATAATGGGTTTTCTATATCCTGCTTTTCATCCAAAATAATATTCTCAATCTTTTATGAGTTATTTTCTATCTTGTCCTCTTCTAAATTTGGCTCTTCCAAAACTCTAGATTCATCAAACACAACATTTGTGGTCTCCTCAATTACCAAAGTTCTTTTGTTAAATACTCTATAAGATTTTCTGACACTAGAGTATCCAAGAAAATTTTCTTCATATGATTTTGGATCAAATTTTCCTAAGATAGATTTTCCATTATTATGTTTGAACACCTTACATCTAAAAACATGCAAATATAACAGATTAGGTGTTCTTCCCTTAAGAAGCTCATAAGTGTTTTATTTAATTTTGATTTAATGTTCACCATATTCAGAACATAACATGCAGTGCTAACCACTTCAGCCCAAAAATATTTAGGAATTGAATATTCTGCAAACATGGCTGAAGCAACTTTTATTAATGTTCTGTTTCTTCTTTTTACTACCCCATTCTGCTGAAAGGTTCTAGATGCAAAAAAATTATGATCAATTCCTTTCTCTTTATAATAATCCTCAAATTTTTTATTTTCAAATTCACCATCATGATCAATTTGGATTATTAAAATCTCACACCCAAGTTTCCTCTGAAACCAAGTCAAAAAATCTTTAATCTCCTCAAATGATTCACTCTTATGATATAAGAATTTAACCCAAGTGAATCTAAAAAAATTATCAACAATTATAAATATGTATACTTTCCCTCCTAGACTTATAGTTCAGCAAGTCCAAAAAAATCATATTTGACAGCAGTGAAAAGGATTTTGTGGTATCTCTTGGGAACTTAGAACTTAGGAATTTTATATCCTAAGTTATGCTCTTCATTTGAAATAATTGGATATTCAGATTTGGACTTTACAGGTTGTAGGGTTGATAGAAAGATTACTTCTGGAACTTGTCAATTTATAAGAAATTCTTTAGTTTCTTGGTCCAGTAGAAAAAAAAAATTCTATAGCCCTATCTACTACTGAGCTGAATATATTTCTTTAGGAAGTAGTGCGTCATAAGTTCTTATGTTGAAACAATAGTTGATCGACTTAAGATTTATAATAGGCAACTATTCCTATTTATTATGATAAAACTAGTGCCATTTGTAAATTCTAAGTCAATCAACTATTATTTCAACCAAAGAACTTGTGCCACATAACTTTCTAAGGCGATGTATTCAGCTTAAATAGTAGATAGGGCTACGAAATTTTATTTTCTATTGGACCAAGAAACTAAAGAATTTCCTATGAATTATTTCGCATGAAACCAAATAAATCTATTTCTGACATGTATACAACATTCATTATTATTGAGATAATTGCTACATAGTTTTGCATGTTTGATATTCTTGCAACTTGTATATTTTTTATAATTCTAAATATTATTGATTTGATTAGTATTTCTCCTAACATATTTTTGAAGGAATTATTTTTCTCTTATGTGTACTAACATTTCAGAGAAATCATACTCCGGATTACTGAAGACTTCAAATCAAGATTAATTTAGATTTTATTGTAATTGAAGTCTGTATTTTTCATTTTATTGAGTCTGAGAGAATGTGATTGGAATTTAGTAATTGAGCACATATATACCCAGGGAGAGTTTTAAATTTAATATTTTTAAACTGATCATACAATACATTATAGTTTCATACAAGACGATCTGATCAGTTATTTTCCCCAATGAGCAATGGAACAAATAGAAATGATAAAAATTTTTCTAAGTATAGTTCATACGTATGATATTTTTTGATCATACTGGGATGAATGGCTCTGTTTTGTCCAAATATGAAGATCACATGGACGATAATTAATTTCGCACAAGGATGATGTCCTCTATTTTGTTCACATATGAAGATCATACGGATGATAGTTAATTTTGTACAGGGATGATGTGCTCTATTTTTTTCATATATTAAGATCATACAGATGATAATTAATTTTATACATGGATGATGTCCTCTATTTTATTCACATATAAATATCATATAGATAATATTTAATTTCGTGCAAGTACAAAGTCCTCTGTTTTGTTCTCGAATAATTATCATATGAACGAAATTAATTTTTGTATTGGGATGAATGTCTCGCTTCTCATTTAGTTCATTTAATCTCAACATTTTTGTACAGACAAACTTTTAAATTTTTTTTATTCGTACTAGACGAACTTATTTCATTCAGATGATGATCGGGTACAAAATGATTTCATACTGATTCACAATGAGTTTGTACGCAACAGTTTTGAATTATTCATACGTATGAATATACGATCGTACAGTACAATCGTGTGTGCTCAAAATTGGAAACTTTAGTTTTCTATCTCATCAATGTGATTTTTCAGGCGTTTGAAGGAGAGAGCGTGAGAGAGTGTTTGAGAGAGATTTCTTGCAAGTGGAATGTAAAGGGTTCACAAGGTTACTCAAAGGTAAGGATCTTCTTATAATTGTGGTTATCACTCTTCCTCTTGTCTTTCTAGATTTCTCGTGAGAAAATCTTTGGATAAGATCTAGTTCTCTGCCAACACTTGGGGAGTATGAAAGGACGACCATTCTCTACTGACACTTGGAGAGTGTGAACAGTCGAAGGTACTCTGCCTACACTTGGAGGGTGTGAAAGGATGAGGGTTCTCTGCCTACACTTAGAGGGTGTAAAAGGACGACGGTTCTCTACTGTGCTGGGGATTGGTAGAAGAGAGTTTTGTGAAGGCTTCTCTGCCTTACTGTGTGGTTAAAGGAGAGATACTTATGGTAATAGTGTAATACCTGAAGAGGGAGTCTTTAGGGAGTGGATGTAGGTCGTGTTTGACCGAACCACTATAAATCTGTGTATTGTTTATTTTTCTATTGTTTATTTACTTACTACAAGTTCTTTTTTCATGGTTGAAAAATAGTTTTTAAAACTTTAAATTAACTTGGTACGAATTGTACTAGTTTCAACTTTTTTAAATCCAAGAGAAGGAATATTTTAAAGTACCAATTCATCCCCCCCCTTGGTTAGCCATGAAATTAACTTAGGTTTAAAAACCTGATTAATATTCAACAAGAATCAACAGGATGTTCCCTATATCCACTAATTTTCCTTGGGTTTAATGAAACCATAAATTCTATAATTAATTTTTCAAAAATATAGATCATTATTGGACCCTAAACTTTAGAACATTCATTCTGTCAATGAATAATGAATTAGGTAACCAAATTTGTGTTATTTATTTGTATTCAAGCAAGGGATGGACACAGTTAATTGCAAACTCATTTGAACACTAATGACACGTAGGAAACAAACTTAGGGTAGTCTAGTAAACTTTAAAAAATTTTAAGAAATTATTTAGAAATTCAATTTGGTTGAAACTCAAACCAAGCATATATAATGATATGATGAACCCTAGGAATTAGTTTTATCTTGATTAGAGTTGATAAGGTCAGTTAAATAACAACCAAACTATCCATTTTCTAATGCAGGTTTCTGGCTACTAGCTCCAACTTTTGAATCCTTTGCTTATGTTTTATTTAATGGTTGTTATTTTGTTTTTCATTTTTATTTATGTTGGGGTAGGATTTTCTACAGGTTCCTCTCCATCTGCTGGTTGTATTGGATCGCATTGGATTGGAGGCTAGCCTGGCTCTCTCTGTTGGTTTTCCTTTTATGTTTTCCTAGGTTTCCTCCCATTTATTTTCTATTTATATAGAATAATGGCTTAAATGGACTTATTTTTCTTTTGATTGTATTTATTTTTCATTCTAGTAAGCTTTTGGTCCTCTAAGGACTTGTATCCTTTTCTTAAATCAACATGTAGGCCCCTCTTTGGGTTTTATAAAAAAAAAATTAAATTACATAATTCATAATTAATTAAAAACATCATGAAAATAAAATTAAAAATTTAAACAACTCTAAAAAGGTTATACAATCAATGAAAATTAAAATCAACAATGAATTTAGATTTAAATTACATTAATTAAAAATTAAACTTTAACAAATAAATAAAAAATAAATTAATATAAAATTAAATACTAATCCAATTAATTCCAAATTTTTTGGGATTGATCCATGGGTTATTTTTAACCAATGGTACTAATCACTTGAATATTTGAAATTGATTTAATTAATCTAAATTAAATCTAAGTTCCTTTTATAAGGAAGGATTTTAATAAATAATTAAAAAATACAAATAAATAATAAATTATAATTAAATTAAATAAAAAAATAAATCTAGAGAACTTTAAATCAAATTTAAAATCTTATATTCAAACCAAATTACTTAAATTACCTCTCTTAAACTCAAGTCAACTAAACAACTTAAACTTAAAGCTAACATAACAAATACTTAAACTAAACTAACAAGACCTACATGCATTGTGTTTGATTCCATATGAGGGCATAAAGTATTAAATTCATAGGTCTTTAAAAAATCTTTAAAAAATGAAAGCCTTTTATGCATATGCTTGATTCCTTTTGGAGGCCATGCATGCATTTGATTTATAAAGCATAGGAAGTGGGGTTAAGTGCTTCAAAGTAATTTAAATTATTTCAACTAACATAGTTTTTTTTAATAACTAACCTCTAAATCATTAATCAAAATATTAAAATAAAACTTTAAAGACTTTATGTAATCACTATATCTTACATAGGGGATAAATGCATTACACTTAGGAGCCTTAAGACTTGTAGGCTAGTGACTTTTGTACTTTGGCATCATTAGCTTATATGGTTTTTTAAAAATTAAATAATGAAACATAAATATTTTATAAATTACTTAATAAAATAATAAATTTTTAAGACTTAAATTCCTGTTAAAATCATCTTTAGGCCTCTAATAAACAAATAACTTCAAATCTTAGCAACTCAAATAATAAAAAAACTACACAGAGATTAGGCACTTTTCTAGAGAGAGAGACTCCAGGAATTTTAGAGAGAGAGCTTTGTTTGTTTTGAATTTTTCCATTCCTAATTTCCTGGTTGGCTGGAATGGTGGTGGAGGGTCGCCGGTCATCGGCTGATGATGACCAAAAAATCTCCATTCCATACTCAATGCAGTGTCCTAATGATTTAAATCATTGTGGATCCAAAAGCATGAGTCTATCAAATCGGGAAGGAATGTATAAATAGAGACCTTTGATCATCAAGGAAGGTCGGTCGAACATGATACACGAATATGCTTTGGTACTAGGCAAGGGGAAGGAGGTTATAAAATCCCAAGATAGAAAAGATTCATCGGCTCACTCTTCTCCAATATGCAATCTTTTGATGGAAATGTCCAACGACATGGAGGCATCATCTTCTATTGGATTTAAACTTAAGGTAAACATATTTACATCTGTTGCTGAAAATGGGGCGGAATTTCAGGATTGTTTAAATTTGAATTCTGAAAAGGTAATACAAGATAAAGTTCTATCTGCTGATGAAGAATTACAAATGAAATCTGGTGGATTTGCAAAAGAATTGGAAGATAAAGTTCTATCTGCTGTTTCGAATGTGGACAAAAACAATTTTGTTTCAAAAACTTATTGGTTTAAGACTAACCATATTAAAGTGAATCAAGTGGAAACAGTTCATGATGAGGAGGGGGATGCCAATGTGGTCAAGTTAAATATGGAGAAGGTTAGTGATAATGTTAACTTCTCCAAAAATCTCTTGTATTAAAAGTGTTTGGGAAAGAAGTTCATTTTTCTATTTGTAGCATTGAATTGAGGAGACAATGGAATAGATTTGGAACTTTTCATTAGATTGGATTTTGTGCTCATTCCAATCTTCTAAAATAATGGAAGAAGTTTTAAGTGGAGGTCCTTGGTTTGTGGGTGGACACATAATAGGGGTAGATAAATGGACACCTCATTTTTCACTAACATCACTAAAAGGTTTATCATCACCAATTTGGATCCGGTTATCTCATTTACCTCTACATTGTTGGGATGAGGAGAACGTTACAAAGATTGTTTCAAAAATAGGAATCCCATTGTTCTTGGATGGAAAAATGTTTAAATGGGGGAGATGAGAATTTGCAAGAGCTTGTGTTCGTATCAACCTTGATTCTAAACTACTTAATGGTATTTGGATTGAGGGTCTTTTTGGAAATTTTTTCCAAAAAGTGGAGTACGAGAAAATCCCATCTTTATGCTTTAATTGTGTGAAGATAGGCCATATGATTGAAATGTGTATGGAAGCCATTAATGAAGATCAAAATAAAATTCAGAAGGAAGTTTTGAAGGACGGCTTGAAAAATAAAGATCGGCCAAGGATAATGAATATGGACCTTGGTTACATGTGAAATTTAAGAATAAAAGGAGGAATGAATTTCAAATTCAGAGACCTATGGCTGATCCTGTAGTTGGATACCTTGATCATGGGTATGTGGAAAAAAAACTAATAAATTTAAAGTGTTATCTCAAGACTTGGAGGTTGATGATAGAGATGAAGTGGAAAATTCAGAAATTCTAATTTTGGGTGAGCAGATGTTAGTACATTCGGTGAATACAAACAATAAAGGAAATGGTATGGAAAAAATGGCTCAGAGTTTAGAATGTTCAATAGATGATCAAGACGGAATTCATAATTATGGGAGAAATAGAGATTCTGAGTCAGGTTTGTGTATAGTTGCAGTTGTTACTGATAAAATTCCTATTCAACTAGGAGACTGTGAGAATGTTCAAGATGTTGAAGGTTGTGATGTGGATAAAGGTGTTGATACAGAGATAATTCATCAAGAGAACATCCAGGAAGACAATGTGGATTCATCAAAACCGGATGGTACTAATAAAATAAAATCAAAATCTGTATCTGAATTCAGAGAAGATTTTAATGAAAATGTACATACTCCTTTGTCCAAATTTGATAAAATAAGTATTGGAAAAAATTTATTTGAAGATGGGAAATTTCAACTCCCTTCAAAGTCACTTCTTATTAAGAAAAAACTTAATAAAGATACAAGGTTATTTGGTCCTATTAAAGGAAGCCTTAGAGGAAGAAAGATGTAATCAGCATTGGAACCACTTCATTATTTAATCAGTGATATGAGAGGTGAAAGGGAAGTTCAAGAGTGGTTGGTGGATTGGATGATGTTGGTGGAGCTTCTTAAAGAAATGCATTGTGGAGATGTCAAGATCATTGGCAATTTCTTGACGAATTTTATTTTCTTGTGTTTCATTTCTTTTTCTTTGATTAGCAAACTTGGTATTTCTTTCTTTATTTTAAGTATAAGGTGGTATTTAGAAAAGGGAATTAGAATAATGGAAGTTAAGATATACTCTATCTATTATTTTTTTACTAATTTGGGAATTTTGGGATACTAATCAACCTTTTTGGTTGTTGTTTAATCTTTGGTATCCCCTCCACCCCTATGGGTTTAAAATGATAAATTGAGACTCTTACTTTCATTATGACATTTCTTCTTTTTCTAATAATTTCATTATGCCTAAATTGCTTGTTAATAAGACCTCTTTTTACCATGTTTTAAAGGGAGTGTTTAGTTGTTTCCTTTTTTGTAATAGTTTCCTTTAAATTTAATGCAGTTTGCATTTTCTCAAAAAAAAAAAAAAAGAAATAAAAACCCTTAAGACATATGAAAGCCACACAACCTTTTTCACATACTTTTGATGGTTTTATAAGACAACTAATTTTACCTTTGGCTAGGCCGATGTTTAATTTTGTGTGCTTGAAGATGCCTTGCTTGCAGGGCACCTTATGTTTGTTTACTTACTTCTAGTATCCTGCATAATCGTACATGTTTACACACTTTTACCTACATAGTGCACAATATTTAGTATTTGAATATAGGATTGCATTGCACTTTACTTAATGCTTATACATTATGTTTATAGTACAAAGTCTTTAGAATGTACTTAGGCTTTCAATGTAAATGTAAAATTCAAATGTTAAATATAAAGTGTCTAGAATGTATTTAGATCGAGTTATACAAAGTGTTGTAAAAGGCTTAAGGTACTTTCTTACACATATAGGGCTCCAAAAGAAAATGCTTTCTCTTCCTTTGAGAAGCATTATCTTTTGGAATATTATATAATACATGGAGTTAGAATAAGTAAGAAAATACATTTAAACATACATTCATATGTGTAAAATTTTAAATCTGTTGTACTGGAGCTTGGCAACATTTCCATTCAACAAACCCTAGGACATAACTGTTGATGCTCGATCACTATGAATTAGGTTGTTAAACCTAAGCTTATGTCCCAGCGGCTAACCAAGAGGGGAGGGGGGGGGGGGGGTGAATTGGTAATTAAAAATTAATCCCTCTTTTTAAATTTTTTAAACCAAAAAATAAACTTTAATGAGTTTTGTAGAAATAGATTTTTCAACCACAAATTAAAAACAATAATCAACAAAATAAAAAACAACGAAAAATAAAAGACACAAGATTTATAGTGTTTCGGTCAAACTTGACCTATATTCATTTCCCGGAGGCACCCTCCGAGTATTGCACTAATATCACTAGTGACTCTCCTTTAGCACCCACAGCAAGGCGGAGAAGCCTTTACAAAAACACTTTCCACCACTACCCAGTGCGTCAGAGAACCGTCATCCTTTTACACTATCCCCAATGTTGGCAGAGAACCGTCATCCTTTTACTCTCTCCCGGTGTAGGCAGAGAACTCTTCGCCCTTTCACACTCTCCTAGTGTGGGCAGAGAACCCTTCATCTTTTCACACTCTCCTAGTGTAGGAAAAGAACCCTCATCCTTTCACACTCTCCTAGTGTGGGAAGAGAACCCTCCGCTGTTCACACTCTTCAAGTGTCGTCAGAGAACCGGGTCTCCTTGATAGATCTTCTTCACAAGAATTCTAGAAGGAAGAGAGAAAGAGTGAAGTAATCACAAACCAAGAGTAAAGACTCTTACCTTTGAGTACCAAGTGAAACCTTCACGCTCCAATGGCAAGAAATCTCCTTCAAACACTCTCTTAAACTCTCTCCTTGACTCTTCTTACAATAGGCACGAAGATCAGTAGGCAAAAAGATTAAGTGGCAGTTTAGTTTGGACTATTTATAGGAAAGACATAAAAAACCATCCAAAAACTACAAATTTTCAAGTTAATACGCATTGGATCATCCCGTACGATCGTGGATCGTCCTGGACGATTTTACTTAATTACGTTGGAAACGAACGTAATATAAATGGGTACGAAATGACTTCGTACACACACATCGTCCCGTACGAACTAGGTTCATCCGATATGAACGGTTATTCCATAGGCCGGTTCCCAAAAATTGTAGAACGTCATAAAATTTCAGAGTCGGTTCACTTCGTCCTGGAATGAATATGGGTTCATCTGGACAAAATTTTTCTAGAGAGCAAATCGTCCCGGGACGAATACACTTCGTCCAAGACAAAAATACTCCAGAGAGCAACTCGTCCTGGAATGAATACACTTTGTTTTGAATGAAAATTTTCCAGAGAACATTTTGTCCTGGGATGAATACACTTCGTCCTGGATGATCAGGACTTAGAAAAATTTTCTTCAACTCTTGTTCATTCCATTATTAATACGAGGAGATAACTGACCTGATCGTCCCGTACGAACTATGTTTGTCTCATACGATCAGTACAAATTTCTCAAGATCTCCTAAAGTGTGTGTGCGTGTATTCACTTAATTACAATCACTCCCTCTCAAACTTAATTCAAAGAAAAATACAAGTTTTAAATACACAAAGTATCTCATGTTGAATTTGATTTGAAGTCTTTAGTGTCTGGAGTTAGATTTTCCTGAAATGTTAGTACACACAAGAGCAAAAACAACTCTTCCAAAAAGTGTTAGGAGATAACTATACATAAAATAATAATATTTAAAATCATTAAAACTATACAAGTTGCAAGAATGTAAAACATGCAAATAGTAACTCTCTTAATAATCTCCCCCTTTTGATGATGGCAAAATAATTATTGTTTCTATAATTTTTAAATTAAAAAAATCTCCTAAACTCCCCTGAATTTATGAACACGTGAAAATAAGGAGGCATTTTTAGGAATATACAACAAACAAAAATAAAACAAACACACAACGTATACAACATATACAAAACACAAAACAACACACATACAATGCGAATCAAACAAAACCAAAAACACGATACAAATAATTTCTCCCCCTTTTTGACAACAGCAAAAAGTAAAGAAGAAAAAGACTTGAAATGTAAGTAGACATATGAAAATCATTTGATAATTCAATCTTGAAAGTGATTGAAATAAGTTATGCAAATAAATTTAAAACATTAGCCAAATCATATTAATTCATAGAATTTAAGAAGAGATATAACATTGATAATAGAAAGAATATATCAAAAACATGAGTCAATTTAGACTCTAAGATAGAGAAAATCATTGCAAAAAGGATGAATAGAAAATTTGTATATTTCAAATTTCAATACAGAATATAAATGTATAGTAGATCAATTTGAATTAAGAGATTAAAAGATAATGAAAAGAAATAATTATCACATGTGACGCTTTGTGCATCTTTTTCAAATTATTTGGCACATTTTTGTGCATCTTTTTACTTATGGGCTTATTTTATGCATCTTTTTGTACTTTCAAACCATTGCGTATTTCTTTTGATTTTTGTACATTTGTATATTTTTTCAAGAGTAATTTTGATCTTTCCAAAATCAATAATAAAACAATTCAAATTTTTCAAAGTGCATAAATATTTATTGATAAGTGAAATATAAAATAAGAAAACATCATAGTTGCAATAATAATATTAGAATTAATGTAGTTTAAATAAGAGACATGAAATTGACAATCTTGATTATATCAAGTTATAAGAAGAACTTAAATTTAGAAAAAATTATATTTTCTATGAATTTAATTTTGACTTGCATTTCAAAGTATAGCACTATTAAGATCAAAAATCTAATGATTGTCACAAAGGCTAACACACATTTCAATACCATTAAAGCCAAAACACGAGAACATATATTGATATCACTATGAAGATATTACAATCTAAGCTCAGGATATCAATAAAAAAATAAAACATCTAAAGAAAAGAAAATAAAACAAACTTACTTATAACAATAACTAACACACAAATTATAGAAAATACATAAAATTAAGTGTAACTATCACTGAGAAGGACCCTGATCTGGAGGAGGAGGAGGAGGTGCAGCACCAAAGATGTTAAAGTAAGTACTTATCATAAGCACATTGGTACTGATATCACTCATCTGATCCCTTATAAAATTCATGTCATGCTGATACTGCGTGGCCTGCTGCTAAAGATGAGTCTCAATTTGATCAAAATGAGTCTCTATGCGATCAAATCTTTGAACCAAATCATGATAATTTGGTTCATTGGCAGGTGCAGGTGCAGCTTCTGGTTCTTCCTCTGTATCACTAATGATATGTGTTTTACTTGGTTCTTTTTTGAAGATTGCTCTAAATGATCCATCATTGTAGTAAAGCGATTCTTCAAACTCTTGATAAGGATGAACCAAATTATATTTCTTGTCCAGAATGTAGGCAACTAGATGTCCTAAGGCGATGTTCTTCTTTCTCTTATGCTCAACATGTCCAATTTCAGACAGCCCATAAAGATAGTCAAGGATAAGTTGGGCTTCATCTATAGGTTCTTTAGTCATGATCAAGAAGGTCACCATAAAAAGAAGAGGGGTAATGTTGATTCTATCACCAGCTTTAGGAATTATAAAAGTTCTAAGGATATGCTGGATGATACGTGCATTTCAAATGAGACCAGATACTCTAGCCACATGTTCGTTCAGATTGTTTCCTCTAATCACATTATTAATTTCATACCAAGCATAATCGTGAGTGTTGATCAAGTGATGGGATCTAGCTCCCTCTATCCCTAAATTCAAAAAGGCTCCTAAGTCAGCCTTAGTGATTTCAACTTTTTGTTTGAAGACAAAGGAACGGATTATAGAGTGGTCAGAACTAAAGGACATGTTGGCGAGGAAGTAGTGGAAGGTTTCTTTATTATAGAGATTGACAAGGGTAAGGATAAAACCAAACTTTCTTGAAGCAAATAAGTTCATTACCTAAAAGGTAAGTTGTTCTTGGATTAGGATTATGGAAGGTGTGATCTTCGCTGAGGCAAACCTAGGAAATGATTCCTCATTAGCTTTAGAAAGAAAGTTCTCAGAAGAATTTCTATTTGGTTTCTTTGCCAGAATCTTTTGTCTCTTACTTGAACTTGCGATTTGGAAGAAGATCTAGAGTACGAAGAGATTAAAAGTGAAGCTTTGAGTGTTACTGTTGAGTTTAAAAGCCCTTCTATTTATTGAAAATGACACGTTCGTACCAGACGAAAAAATTTCTTCCTATACAAATTTTTCGATTCGTTCCGTATGAAAAAATTTCGTATGGACAAACCAATGCATTAAAATGAAATGGCTTTTTGTAATCAACACAACTTACGAAACATCCTTTCATCCATACTTTTGACCAGACTGATCATATAGACGAACACGTGTTCATCGCAGGATGATCAGAACTTATGATCATTTTAATGGCAGTTGAAACCGTCCACTCCATCGAACTGACATGTGTTCGTCCGGACGAACCAAAGGTTTCACGTACGAAGTTCGTATTAAAAACTACCTTATCCATTCAACCGCTTTATTCATTCGTTCCGTCATTTGAAAATTATTTCGTCCCGGATGTTCGTGACGATCGTACAGACGAAGTGACAATAAAACACTAAAAATTGCACTCAAACGGTTCAAAATCTGACAATTTAACACGCTATACAAATCGTCCCGTAGGAAAAAAATTTGTCCCGGACGATTGTCACTTAAAATTTTCAAATTTTTGCACTCAATAAAAAAACTAAAACACAAGCACACTAAAAACACAAAACAACAAAAAAACACAAACTCTAAATAAAGAAAATCACACACACAAGTTCATAAACACATAAAAACACAGAAACACATTAACTAGTAAACAAACATCAATGTTGCAAAAATATTTTTATTTAAGCATTCAAATCAATCACACCAAGCCTAGTTTTTAATGTACTGAAAGTATCAAAGGCTAAAAGTTTTATAAAAATGTCTGCATGTTGATTTTCAGTAGAAACATGAGTGAGTTCAATTTCTCCTTTGGATACATGATCCCTTATAAAATGATGCCTTATGTCTGTATGTTTGGTTCTTGAATGTTGAATATGATTTTTAGAAATACAAATAGCACTAGTGTTATCACAATAAATTAGAATAGTGCCTATAGTTAATCCTAAATCAATTAACTGTTGTTTCAACCAAAGAACTTGTGCCACACAACTTCCTAATGCAATATATTCAACTTCTGCAATAAATAGGGCTACTGAATTATATTTTCTATTGGACCAAGAGACTAGAGAATTTCTAATAAATTGACATGTTTCAGAAGTGCTCTTTCTATCCACCCTATAACCTGCAAAGTCAGAATTTGAATAACCAATTATTTCAAATGAAGAGCTAAACTTAGGATACCAAATTTCTAAGTTTTGAGTTCCTAACAAATATCTTAAAATCCTTTTCACTACTGTCAAATGTGATTCTTTTGGATCTAATTCAAATCTAGCACATAAGCAAACACTAAACATGATATCAGGTCGGCTAGCAGTCAAGTAAAGTAAAGATTCAATTATCCCTCTAAATTTCTTTTGATCAATAGATTTTCCCTTAGGGTCCTTATCCAATTGAATTGAGGAACTCATTGGTGTACTAACAAGTTTAGCATTGTCCATTTCATACTTTTTGAGGATGTCCTTAACATACTTTGATTGATTAAGAAATGTACCTTCCCCAATTTGCTTAATGCTAAATCCTAGAAAGTAACTTAAATCTCCCATTAGATTTTTATTTGAAGATCCAAAAGCTACAGGGGCAAAAGTCTCCCCAAAATTAATCCCTTCAATCTAATTATACCCCTTAGCAACTAATCTAGCCTTATTTCTAATGACTACTCCTGAGTCATTCATTTTGTTTTTGAATACCCACTTAGTTCCAACTACACTTTGATCCTTTGGCCTTGTAGTTAATTCCCAAACTTTATTTCTTACAAATTGATTCAACTCTTCTTGCATGGCCAAAATCCAAAAGTCATCCGAAAGTGTTTGATCAATATTTGTGGGTTCTACAGTTGAAATGAAGGCTGAATGATTGACTTCTTTATTTAATCCACGCCTAGTCCTTACACCCTCACTTGGTTTACCTATAATCAATTCCCTTGGGTGGTTTTTAAAAATCTCAAATCTCTAGGCAAAGGGTTTTCTATCTCCAAATTTTCTTCCATATTTTCTTCCAAATTTTCTTCTAAATTTATTTTATCAATCTTTTGGGAGTTAATCTCAATCTCATCTTCTACAACATTTGGCTCTTCCATATTTCCAGATTCATCAAATACAACATGTGTGGTCTCCTCAATTACCAAAGTTCTTCTATTGAATACTCTATAATATTTTCCAACACTTGAGTATCCAACAAAAATTCTTTCATCAGATTTTGGATCAAATTTTCCTAAGGCAGATTTTTCATTGTTATGAATGAACACCTTACAACCAAAAACATGCAAATGAGACAAATTAGGTGTTCTTCCTTTTAGCAACTCATAGGGTGTTTTATTTAGTTTAGATCTCACATTCACCCTATTCAGAATATAACACACAGTGCTAACCGCCTCAGCCCAAAACTATTTAGGAAGTGAGTATTCTATCAACATTGCTCGGGTGGCTTCTATTAATGTTCTGTTTTTCCTTTCAACTATCGCATTCTGCTGAGGGGTTTTAGGTGCAGAAACATTGTGATCAATTCCTTTCTCCTTACAAAATTCTTCAAATTTCTCATTCTCAAATTCTCCTCCATGATCACTTTGTATATAAATAATTTCACACCCTAGTTTTCTTTGAATCAAAGTCAAAAAGTTTCTAAATTCCTCAAATGATTCACTCCTATGAAAAAGAAATCTAACTCATGTGAATCTTGAGTAATCATCCATAATCACAAATCCGTATACCTTCCCTCCTAGTCTCACAACTCCAACTGGTCCAAAAAGATCCATATATAAAATCTCTAATGGTTTACTAGTTCTAAGATCCTTATTGGACTGAAAAGAGGACTTCACTTGCTTTTCTAATTAACATGCATCACAAAGTTGGTCCTTAGTAAAGTCTAGTTTTGGTATACCTCTCTCTAAGTTCTTTTGGGTAATCCTTCTAAGGTTTTTCATGCTAGAATGACAAAGTCTCCTGTGCCAAAGCCATGACTCATCAGATACAGTTTTCAAACAAAAAGCAGTAGGAGATTGAATATAATTCAAGTCTAGTATATAAACATTATTTACCCTTTGACCATTTAAAACAACTTTACCATTTAGTAATATGCAGCTAGTAGGAAAAAAATTCACACAATATCCTTTATCACATAGCTGGCTTATACTTAACAGGTTATGCTTTAAGCCTTCTACTAATAACACATTCTCAATGTAAAATTTATTAAGATTTCCAATCATACCTGATCCAACCACCTTCCTTGTGGTGTTATCTCCAAGTGTAACCTTGCCTCCACTCTTGGCTTCCAGCGATATGAATTGTGCAGTATCTCCAATCATATGCTTTGAACATCCACTGTCCAGGTACCATATGCTCTCACGAGGTCTTGTGGATCAAGACTATCGACCATTAAGAATAGATTAGTGACTTCCTCTTCCTTTTCAGTCTCTGATGAATTTGAAGCTGAGTCCACCCAGAAAGCTCTTTGAAACTTCTTTTTTCCCTTCTTAATAATTGGTTTCTCCTCTACCTTCCCCTTGCTAGGAGTGGCTTTGAGTTTTGGGCAATCAATCTTGATATGACCAGGTTTTCTGCACTCATATCAAATTACATCATTCGAAACCTTGGCATTTCTATTAAATTTACCTCTATTCCATTGCTGGCGTCTCTTCTGCTTCCTCTTCAGAAAGCTTCTGAATTGTCTAGTCATCAATACGATGTCATCTTCATCCTCAGGTTGTGAGTGTTCACTCTCAGACTCTTCCACATTTAGTGCTATATTCTTCTCCCTTTGTGATTCACCTGCAACAATCTTTCTTTGACTAACTCCTTGCTCATAAGCAATTAGCGAACCAAGAAGATTGTCAATATAGTAAATGTTTAGATCTTTAGACTCTGTAATTGCAATAATTTTAGCATCATAAGTAGTAGACAAACAATGAAGAATCTTATTAACCATTTCAGCATTCGTTAGTTCCTTACCCAGTGCATGCAAAGAGGTGACTATTTGTGTGAATCTTGTGTACATATCAGAAATGGATTCATTTGGTTTAATGCAAAACAATTCATAATCATGCAACAAGATATTAAGTCTAGATTGCTTAACCTCATTAGTCCCCTCATAAGTTATACAAAGTCTATCCCATATGTCTTTCCTACTTTTGCAAGTGGAAACCCGCATATAGTCTTCTGATTTTAAAGCACAAAAGAAACTATTCAAGCATTTGGCATTTAATTGTTCTAAGTCACGTTCTTCTACTGTCCAATCTGTAAAGGGTGTTTCAACTCTAACTCTATCAACTAATCTAGTTGGTTTTGTATACCCTTCCTAAACTAAGATCCACATACGATAATCAAGTAAATGTAAAAATGTAGACATGCATGCTTTCCAAAAATCAAAAGGTATATTATCGAACAGTGGAGGTCTAGTTATAGAGTAACCCTTCATCCTTTCACACTCTCCTAGACTGGGCAGAGAACCCTTATCCTTTCACACTCTCCTAGTGTGGGTAGAGAACCCTCAGCTGTTTTCACTCTTTAACTATGGCAGAGAACTGGATCTCCTTGATAGATCTTCTTCACAAGAATTCTAGAAGGATGAGAGAAAAGAGTGAAGTAATCACAAACCAAGAGTAAAGAATCTTACCTTTGAGTACCAAGTGAAACCTTTACGCTCCAATGGAAAGAAATCTCCTTCAAGCACTCTCTCACACTCTCTCCTTGACTCTTCTTTCAATATGCACGAAGATCAGTAGGCAAAAAGATTAAATGGCAGTTTAGTTTGGACTATTTATAGGAAAGAGACAAAAAACCATCCAAAAATTACAAATTTTCAAGTCAATACGCATTGGATCGTCCCGTACGATCGTGGATCATCCTGGACAATTTTACTTAATTGAGCTGGAAATGAACCTAATATATATGGGTACAAAATGACTTCGTACGAACACATCATCCCGTACGAACTAGGTTCGTTCGGTACGAACAGTTATTCCATAAGTCGGTTCCAAAAAATTTTAGAACGTCACTAAAATTTCAGAGTCGGTTCACTTCGTCCTGGGACAAATATGGTTCGTCTGGACAAAATTTTTCCTGAGAGCAAATCGTCCCGGGATGAATACACTTCGTCCTGGATGAAAATACTCCAGAGAGCAACTCGTCCTGGAACGAATATACTTCGTTTTAAACCAAAATTTTCTAGAGAACATTTCCTCCTGGGATGAATATACTTCATCCTGGATGATCAGGACTTAGAAAAATTTTCTTCAACTTCTATTCGTTCCATTGCTCTTACGAGGAGATAACTGACCTGATCGTCCTGTTGGATCAGTATAAATTTCTCAAGATCTCCTAAAGTGTGTGTGTGTGTGTGTATTCACTCAATTATAATCACTCCCTCTCAAACTTAATGCAAATAAAAATACAAGTTTTAAATACACAAAGTATCTCATGCTGAATTTGATTTGAAGTCTTTGTAGTCTGGAGTTTTATTTTCCTTAAATGTTAGTACACATAAGAGAAAAAACAACTCTTCCAAAAAGTGTTAGGAGATAACTATACATAAAATAATAATATTTGAAATCATCAAAATTATATAAGTTGCAAGAATGTAAAACATGCAAATAGCAACTCTCTTAATAATAACTCTATTTCAAATAAATGAATACAGTTTTATTTATACATTTCTCTTCCATTCACTACTTCATATTACATGCAATGCATTCATATGAGTAGTATATTTGTATTAAATGGTTGCTTTCTCATAAACTTCTTTAGGTGCAAATGTTTCGAATATTATAGGAATGTGTATGCTAGTTCTAGGACGATACAGTAGTAGTAGCATATACTTAAATATCTTTACCTTGACATTCATACATACATGTATTTTAAATTTATGCAACGTACACTAAACCAAAGCATACAAGCCAATGACAAGGTATGTGGGGTCTAAGTAATAGGGTTGTCGTAGTTTTTCTTATGGAATAGGGCCATTATGTTGCTCAATTTTTCTTAGAGAATTCAAACATAAAAGTTATAGAAATTTTAGTGTTAACTAAAAATGAAATTTAGAGTTTAAGGTGTCCTTACATAAAACTACATTAATTTGGTGCATCTAATCATACTCATCTTGAAAAATCAAATTTCAAATCTAAACTAGAACTATGGGATTTCCTAGAGAGAGAAACTATTCTTGTTTTTTATTTTCTGCTTTCGCGGGCTTTTGTGATCAGATCGAGTTGGGCGGATGTCGATCCCTGACCGCTAGTAGCGGCTTGTCGGTGGTAATCTTCCTCTCGATATTCATCGTAATATTCTTCAAAGACCTGCTGAACAGAAACCTAGTAGGAATCGTGGTGATTCTTTGGATCAAGAAGTGCCCAGGATTTCATCTAATATGGTGATCCGGGAAGGTTATAGGCCTCTGGCGAGATTAGAATCGATAGTGGAAGGGAAAAGCAAAGGTGTTGTTGTTGATCGAATTGCTGATGAAGTGGTTATTCTAGTTTTTCCTTCAAAATTGGATACAGAGTCATTAACATCGTCAGATGTTGTTCTGAAAGTGAAGAATTGCGTTGGTATGTTTGATTCGGAGAACTAGAAATAGATTAATAATAATCTTGCGGTTACTTTTGAGAAAGATGGAGATAAAGTGGATGAGGTTGTTGATGATAATGCTTCTGTTAGCAAATTCACGTCGGCCTGGCAAAATACGCAGCACATCAAACTGAATTTTAATTTCAACTCTACCCAATTAACTGAAGATGGTTTGGCTGTTAAGCTAAACACTGATAAGGAAATGGCCAATTCTCAGGTGTTGAAGAAATCATTGGTTATTAAGTTGCTTGGACAGGACATATCATTCTCGGTTTGTAGTCAAGAACTCCGGAGGAAATGGAGTAAGTATGGTTATTTTCATTTAACTACATTGGGTTGTAACTAGATTCTGTGTTTGTTTGCTAGCATGGATTCCTTGGAGGAAGTTTTAAGTGGGGGTCCCTGGTATATTGGGAACCACATTATCGGTATGGATAGATGGTCATCGTCTATCTCCACTGAATCACTAAAAGGTATTACCTCTCCGGTGTGGATACGGTTTCCTGGATTACCTTTAAGCTGCTGGGATGAGGAAAATATCCCTATGATTGCTTCCATGATCAGAGTTCCTATGATGCTTGATGGGAATTCCTTTAAATGGGGTAAAAGAGAATACGCTAGATGCTGTGTTCAAATTGATTTGGAAAGGAAACACCCTAAGGGAGTGTGGATTGAAGGTCTTCACGGAAGAACCTTTCAACAAGTGGAATATGAAAAGCTGACGTCTCTCTGTTATCAGTGTGGAAGAGTGGGACACAATAAAAATGTATGTCCAAATGCTGTTTCAGTGTTGGATAAGGAGAAAAGCATTCAGGAAGCTAAAGAAGTATTGAAACAAGGTAAAGCTATAAAGGATGATGGAGTTAAACGATAAGAGGAAGAATATGGCCCTTGGATCCATGTTAACTTTAGAAGCCAAAGATTCAAAAATGCCAGAAGGAATAATGGAGTGAATGCTCAAAGTAGACAGGTTTACAAACCTGTTGAATCTACTAAACAGGCAAAGGTTATTGAACAGCTGAGTGATCCAGTAAATACAGAAGAAATGTTTGAAAAAGTCCCTGATGTTGTAATAGCAGCTGAAGACATTCGAGTGTAGGAGATACCAGTTACTTTGAACAAATTTCAAACCTTGGATAGTGATTTGGAGGAGGGGGAAGTTATTGAGAAGGCTAGTGTGGAGCTGTTGAAGAAATCCAAAATGGTGGATTCAGATGAAGCTGTTGTTACTCCAGAGTTTCCTGCTCCTAATGCTATACAGGATTATGAAGATCAATTGGTTTCAATTACTAAGTCAAGTAAATTCAAGCTTTCGAAAGAATTGAGATCATTGGGACCTATGGAATCGGATCAAAGGAAGAGGAAAGGGGACAAGAAAAATAGTAGAATGATAGGAGATAATTCCCTTATTGTTGCTTAATGGCTTCCATCATTTTTTTGAATTGTAGGGGGGCTAGGAAGCGAGAGGCCTCCCTATACCTTAGAGATATTGTGAAAGACTATAAGGGATTTTTTATGGGGCTTACTGAAACTAAGATGTCTTCCATTGATAAGAATGATATTGACCAAATTATTGGGAGTGATTGGGATTATTTTCATCATCCTGCGATTGGCATGTCGGGTGGCATTTTGGTGATTTGGAAAAAGGAGTTGGCTTCCTTTGAAATAGTTGATCATTCTTCCCAATTGATTATGGGACATCTCAACATCAATGCTTTGGGTAAATGGAATATTGCAACTGTCTATGAAGGTAAGGATGCTCAAACCCGTAGACTACTTTGGTAGAAGCTTGAATATTGTATGATTGGGGATGAACCAGGTATAATAGGGGGGATTTCAATTGCATCCTTGCTAAGGAGGATAAGAAGGGTGGAAAGAGATTCCATCTATCTAATGGGTCTAAAGATATGAAGATGTTCCTAATGAATAATGATTTCCATGATATTGGATTTGTGGGTCCTAGTTATACATGGTGTAATAATAAAGAAGGAATTTCTAGAATTTGGGAGAGACTTGACAGGTGTCTTCTAAATTCTGCAGCTCTTCACAATATTCCAATGGCTAAGGTGCATCACTTACCTAGAGTTGCTTCGGATCATGCTCCTATATCCCTCAATCTAGTGGAACCTCATAACCAGAAATCAGTTTTCTTAAGATTTGAAGATACATGGAAATCATATCCACCTACTTGGAACATTATTTTCAAAGCTTGGAACAAGTTGGATTTTTGCTCTAGTGCTGAAGTCCTTCAAAGGAAATTGAGAAGCTCATTAAAAGCTCTTTATTACCGGAATAAGAACAAGTGTAAAGAGCTGAACTCTATAAGATATGAGTTGAAGAAGGACATTTTATAGCTATAGATTGAAGAATCTAGGGAAGGAGGCTTAACAGTAGAGAAGCTACAAATATTGAGGAACAAAGTACATGATCTTAATGTTACGTTGGGTAGACTCTCCACTTGATGGAACCAAAGATCTAAAATCAGATGGCAGCTAGAGGGAGTCAGTAATTCTAATTATTTTCATCAATATGCTTCGGAAAAAAGGAATAGAAACCTGATTTGGCAGATTAAAGATGAAAATGGGACTGTTGTGGAAGATTTGGAGCAAATTGAATATGTTTTTTACAGGTCTTTTCAGAAGAAATGGTCAGCCAGAGAATATAAGCTCACAGATTGGTCTTCTTGTCTAGAAAACCTGAGAATTTCCAAGGAGGATGCTAAATTACTAAAAGCAGATTTCACTAAAGAAGAGTTCACCAAGGCTGTCTTCAAGCAAGGTAACAATAAATCCCCTGGTTCAGATGGCATTACTACTTCTTTTTTCAAATTTTATTGGAAGATTGTGGAGGAGGACACTTGGAAGGCTATTGATGATTTTTTTAAACCCGATATTATATATAATGTGTGGAAGGATTCACTTATTGTTCTTATCCCCAAAATTAAAAAGCCTACTATCCCTTCCAACTATAGGCCTATAAGTTTGTGTCAGTCAACTTATAAATTTGTGGCTACCATGATATTAAATAGAATGAAAAATTACATTGCTAAGTGCATCACTGAAGAACAAGCAGCTTTCCTTAATGGTAGATCAATGTCTGATCATTGTCTACTAGCTCAAGAGGTTATCCATAAGCTTCGAATTTCTAAGAGGAGAACGGGTTTTATGGCGATTAAGCTTGATATGGAGCAAGCTTATGACAGTATGAATTGGGAAACCTTATTTCAAGTTCTAAACATGTTTGGGTTTCCTAAGAGAATGATTATGCTCATTATGGAACGTGTTAGGAATGCCAGATTTTCCTTTATGATAAATGGTAGGACCTCTAAATGGAGTATTGCAGAAAATGGCTTTAGGCAAGGGTGCCCATTATCTCCATATCTGTATATTCTGTGTTCTCATCTTTTTTCTTTGGCTATGCAGCAAAGAGGTCAAGAATTGGGAATTCAGATTTCACAAAGAGCTCACAAGGTAAGTCACTTGTTGTTTGCTGATGATGTTTTGCTATTCTCTCAAGCCTCAAAGACTCTTGCCACCAAGTTGTATAAAATTGTTGTGGATTTCTGTTCGTGGACTGGATTAAGAGTTAACGATGCCAAATCTCAAATTATGTTTAGGAAGGGGATGCAGAAAGTGGAGATGTTACAGGTGAAGAAAATTCTGAAGTTTAAAATAGTTGAAGAATTTCAGTATCTTGGGGTAAAGTTGATGTTGAGAAGACCTGTAAAAATAGATTTCAAATTTATCTTGGATTAAGTTATGAATAAACTGAATACTTGGGGAAGTAAATGCCTATCTTTGGCAGGGAAAATTATTCTTGCTAAGACTTCTCTTTTAAGTCTACCAATTTTTTTTTCTGCTCACACTTTGGTTCCTAAGAAGGTTCTCCACGAGATTGATAGATGTTGCAGGAATTTTATTTGGCATAAAAGGGATGGAAAAAAGGGATTGCATTACATTGCCTGGAAAACTATGTGTAAATCAAAATCTCAAGGAGGGTTGAACTTTCATTCGGCAGTTAGTAGATCTGGTCCTATCAAAGCAAGATTGACTTGGAGAGTGCTGAAAAATCAGAACTCGTTATTACATCAGATTATGACAGGAAAATATGGTGATAGTTGGTGGCAAGTTAGTGGTAGTAATGGCAAATCAATTGCTTGGAAGGTCTTGAATGAAGGAGCTGAACACTTAAAGCCTCTCTTGAGGTGGAGAGTGGTTAATGGGAGGAAAATTGATGTTCTTAAGGACATTTGGCTATTAGATAAAAGGTTGGTTGAGTGGCCAATTACAGCAAACTGTGTAGGACTGGAAGGACTTAAACTCAGCAATTTCATTACAGAGAATGGATTCTGGAATTTGGAGGAACTACAATGTTTCTTTACAGATGAAATTATCACTTTGGTGTTACAGCTACCAATAGACAGAGATGCTGATGAGGATTATCTGGAAGAGATCTACTTTCCTTTAGGAAAAACTTTAACAGCTCGAGCTCTTGAAGCTTCAAGTATGGAAAATAGTGGTGAAGGAGACATGGGGTTTTACACCTGGTTGACGAAATTAAAGCTGTCAGTTCGTGTTGAGCTTTTCTAGTGGAGAGTGAGCAAAGAAGCAATCCCTACCAATGAATTTTTGAAGTATAGAAAACTTGCAAATGAAGATCTGTGTGCTAGAGGCTGTCTAGAGTGTGAAAATTTGGGACATATCTCTGTCCGGTGTAAAGAATTGCAGAAAATCCTTAGATAGATCCAGAATTAAGGGATCTATATTTCGATTTTTGAATCCATAAATGAATGCTTAGTTGAGCTGAAAACTCTCTCTACTTTTACACCAAACACAGTTGGACTTTATTGCAACGCAGTGTATCATAATTGGAGGAACCGAAATGCTGTAAAACATGGGAAAAATGCTATTTCCATTCCGATTCTAGCGGCTAATGTCTTATATTCAGCTGTTAAAATCTCTAATCCTGTCATTGATAGCTGGTGTGCTAACCTCCCTAGGGAGTTTCAAACTTCTTGGCACCCTCCACCGCTTGACTAGATTAAGATTAATGTGGATGCATCTCTCCTTACTTCTTATAGGGCTGGAATTGGAGGCTGTTTTAGAGATCATAAAGGAAGATTGTTGATTGCATTGGAGAAAAGAGACACATTAGGATATTGCTCATCTTGATATGGATGCTATTCAGATTCTTAGAAGACTCATTCAACCGTGGATGCTTGAAAGTAAAGGAGTAATAATTGAAGGTGATAACATCAATGTTATCACATTCATTCAAAATTCTTTGAACAAGGCTAATTGGCAAGGTTACAATCGGATGGAGGAGAATTTTCTTTTCTTAACCGATTTCAATAAGGAAATTCTTCATCATGTTCATAGAGGTTGTAATAAGGTAGCGGATTTGTGTGCTACTTTAGCTTTTGATTCAAATTTTTACTTTGATAGCTCTTCCTTTGCTAACATTCCTCCTTCTCTTTGTTCTTTATTGAAGAAGGAATGTGAGCCTTTTCTTTAGTTTGTATCTAGTTTTTTTCCATTAATTGCAAAGTGCATTTCTCAAAAAAAAAAAAAAAAAAAATCTAAACTAGAACTCCTTATTCCAATGTTAAAAATAGCTATCTTACATGTATATATCAGACCTGAAATTCATGGTTTTAAAATTATATGCCTAGGTTGTTAATTGGTAGTGCACCCCAAGAGAGCACAAGTCCGTATACTTTTGTACTCCTCAAATTTCATTTTGGGATGATTATGCCAACCTTTAAATAAGTTTTATATACTCTTAAACCTTTCTAAAATGACTTATTGAAATCATTAAATATTTTGATTAAATCTATTGAATTTTAAATCTAAAGAAAGTCTAATCTTTATTTTAATAAAAGTTTTTCTTTGGATATGTAATTAACTAGGGAAACCTCTATAATACAAAAATATATATATATGGACACAAATTAAAGCTAATCATTGGTTAGTTTCATTTTTTGATTGGTGAATATGAATTTTATCTTTCAAGATGAATTTTACATTCCATATGTTGAGTTTGATTATGAAATTAAACATGGTTTCCCTTTTCAAGTTGCTAGTGAGGATTCATCTATCTATTGAGATGGCATAATGCTAGTAATGTGGATTTTATTAAAGAAACTTATAGCAAATTTGTGGTACACATTTATTTTTAACATGGATCAATCGATCTAAAAATTATGAATCCTCAGTGATTCAAGAAAACTAAGTATCTTCTACTAGGTGATCATCTATTCAATATATGCACCTCCTTATTCAATTATTGGTTTGTATGAGAAGACCTATGCTTTTATAATTGAGATACATTTGAGTTAATGCATAAATCACTTTGAGAGACACACTCTCACTTATCAAATCCTTAGACAGACATACTTTGGCCTACTCTGAGAAAAGATATGAAGAATTCTCTAAATGAAGCATACAATGTTAGAAGTTCTCTCTGATGCAACTATAACCATTGCACAGGTTGCATTAAATCATAATTCCCTTACCATTCTCCTTGTGGGGGATGGATTTTTTAGGTCCATTCCCAGTATCCTCATAACTTCTGTCTCAATCCAAAATTTCATTTGGGATCATCAACCAATATGTAGTTCCTTTTATAGTCATTACAAATAATAAACCATAACTCTCTAATATATGTCTTACAGAATTTTGCAATGTCCATGAAATCTACCTTAAGATTGCATTTGTTTTTTGTCCACAAACTAACGAATAAGTCAAAATAGCAAGCAACCTCATTATCGAGGATACTAAAGGAAAGTGGGTCTAACTTCTTCCTTTAGTGCTGTAGGACCTCAGGGAAACTCCATCTACACCATAGGGAAGAAACTAGTCTCACTTTTATATAAAATAGAAGTTTTGTTGCTAATAGAGCTCATGCGAAGTAAAAGGGCACAAGCCAACTGTGCACTGAAACTAGCAAATGGGAAGTGTCCAATAAAGAAAACTTATTGACAACAATAAACTTATTAGAAGAACTTTAAGCACAAGTCGCCCTTTGAAAAGAAGAAATAAAATGAAGAATTGCCAAGTACTACAACCTTCACATTTAAGAGAAAATCTTCAAGTTAGGAAACCTTGTCATAAAGAAACTGGAAAAAATCATCATCATTCTACACTATGTAAACTAGCAAGTACTTAAGAAGATCCTATATAAACAAAAGTTGAGCTAGACTAGGAGCCTATCAATTTCAAACCCACAAAAGAAATGAAATACTCAAAACTTGGAACATCGATGACCTCAAGCTACTCTAATCATAAAGGAAGCACCTATCTTTACATATGTTATGTTCTTATTTTATCTTGTTGAATATCATTTAAAAAGTTTGCATCAAAACAAAACTTGAATCAAAGGAATACCTATAAACATTATTTCTTAAAAAACACTTAAGGAAATCAGAATGCTGAGTCTGAACAGTCAAATCAATAGATGAGAATTCCTTAGGTGATCTTTCCTAGGTGAAATTTACCCTACCCCAATATTTCAACCTTGTGATAACCACATGTAGATGCCCGAGAAGTGTAGGATTGTTAAATCTCCCTCCAAGTATGAGCTAAAAGGAAAGATTGTTCTTCTTCCTTAAGAAAATTAAAGCTCCCATACACTGATAACCTATACTAGCACAAAATCCCCAAGCACAAAGGGAATTCATTGTTCTAGCAAGATTCTCTCTATATCCTCAATTAATCATAAAAAAAAGATCATATCTAAGAACACTATAGGAGACCTCCTCAAAATTAGTTTGTCCCTTATTTTTAACTCACCAAACATTAGTCTTTTGATTTCGAAACCACCTCCAATAAGTTAACCCTTTATTTTAAACTCGTTGAAACTTTATTCTCTTAATTTTGAGACATCTTCCAAATTAGTTCACCTCTTATTATGAACTCATCAAAACTTTATTCCCATGGTTTTCTGACCACCATAGTGAATAGCTAGGTATGGATAGGGGGGCATGGACTACATATGGTGAGCTATAATAATGTTTAAAGAGCCTAACATAGATAGGTTCAGAGATAATTGAGCATGCCATGATGTTTTTACGATTTCATAGAGAGCTTTATGGCCCTGGGACCTTTACGAGCCTATAAAATGTCTTTCAGACCATGACCAATGGCCCAGTTAGTCCTATATATATGACCTACGACTAGGAATAGAATCCAATAGCTAAATGATGGTGTACAGTATCACTCAGCCGAATACCCCCTATTATTGGATCTAATCCTTCAAAAAAAACTCAGAAAATATGCATATTTTGCCTAATTCAAGGTGAAAAAGGCTGTTGCTCCCTCAACAAAACTTGGATAAAGTTGAGCAAAATGATCCTGATTCAAGATAAATTCATGAGTTTGCCCATTATTTTGAACTCATAAACTTGAATAAATACTCAGCCTCTTGTGAACCATTAGGCACTATCTTTTTCAATGTTTCTTTCAATTACTCTTTTATCTGCAAAAGCAATGTAGGCATTAGATTCAGCAATAATGATATCGCCCTACATACCAAAACCTGATCTAAATTTGCCAGTTGTAGGAGATGTAAGGATTAATACATAGAATAACTTTTTTTTTTTATATATTCAAGATAAATATAAAAGGATAATTTTTCTTATATTCTTAATTCAGAGAAATCCTCGATAAAGATTTCTGATTCGAATCATTCAAATAAAATTCAGATTACATTACAAATATTTACACTTATTTGCATAAAGGACTTAACATGCTTTCAAGTACAATACGTGGAAATTGAGCAAGCAGATCCAACATGTATCGAGAAATGGGCAAGAAGCCTCCACCCTTGTTTTTCTATACTTAATGAGAACTCCTTTAGATCCCATATTTCTACCGAAAAAGAGATTTTTAACACTCTCACACAAAAGAGTACCCAAACTTGACTGAACAAATCTAGCAAGGCTACCCTTGCTCTACTTGCCTAAGGAGAATACTCAAACCCCTCCATCTTCTTTGTGACAGAATCATTTAGGAGTATACATTCGAACTAGCAAATTTGTCCACTAAGACAGACCAAAAGAAGATAGAAAAGATGAAAGTTGTTTGTTGATTCAATGCATTCACAATTGTTCTAGTCATTTACCTTTTTGTTTTTAGAAAATGTGGCACCGAGTCCCCCCATAAGTAAAAAAATCATTCACACCTAAAGACATACCAGTTGGAAGGAAGACATGTTCCCTTATTTTCACCTTTACATCCAATGTCAAAGGAAGAAATTCCTTTGAATCGATAGAAGTTTGACGTCACACCAACCATCAAAAAATAAGCTTGCACCCAAAAGATGCAGAAGACAGTCATGACTCAAATGCACACTCTACAAGCTCACTGCCTCTATTTATTGGTTTCAAGAACATGAAACATCATGACTAACCACCGTAGAAAGGTATAGTGATTCATAAATCAAAGAAACATATCAAAAAGACTCATTAGTATAAATGTATTGCATGCCGCCTGAGATAATATGATACACCTATAGAAATTTTTGTTATCCCGTATAAAAAATACAGATGTCACTCTGCCAAAACTATAATCACCTCATATGTAAAGGATCAACAACCAAATTCTTAAACCAATATCAATTGAATCCTCCCGCCCCCTGTGATAAGCTCCATATTGAGTAGCGCATGAGTTCCCAACAATGATAAGTCTTATTGGGCCCAACACTATAGGAAGCTATAGTAACACCATCATCTACAACTGAATGCCTCAACCTCTATTGGCTATTTTTCCCCTTTGCAATAAGCTCTACATTGAGTAGCATGTGATTCCCCAACAAGCAATAAGTCTTTCATGCCCAACACAATTATAGACTATAAGCATCACACCATTATGGGATACGCCTTCACTTTTACGAAAAGCTCCACAAATGTAGTGCATGGCTCTCTACTTTAGTAGGCAAGCCTTGCACCTTAGATGGTGGCACCAAATAGGAAACACCCCCTCCTTTAATGTGACATGCTTTACAACAAAAATTGGATGAATTCTCTTAGTTGGTGGGACTTAGCAATCACTTCCTTAATGAGTCAAAATCTTGAATTAAGGAAAGTCCATTGCTAGTAACTCCACATTTCCAATGGCATACCCTCTCAACCTATGATCCCCAAAGATCACACACATAAAAGAAATGGCATGAACATCCTAAACATTTATAGACATGATGTTAGTATACATAAACTAATACGTCTCGCCATTCAAGTATGTGAAAGGAGTTATCATCCATAATAATAATAATAATAATAATAATAATAATAATAATAATAATAATAATAATAATAATAATAATAATAATAATAACAACAACAACAACAACAACAACAACAACAACAACAACAACAACAATAATAATAATAATAATCATAATAATAACAACAGCAACAACCACCACCACCACCACCACCACAACAACAACAACAACAACAACAACAACAACAACAACAACAATAATAATAATAATAATAATAATAATAATATGCAAAAACAATGAAAAGAACTTCTTCACATTTTCAACATTGCACCAATAATTAGTATTAATTTAGTCGAACTTGTGCCCTCCCTCCCTTCCTCATTATCTCTTTTAGGAAACTCTAGAAAAAGAAAGAAGGATCACCAAACTTTAGATGGAGTTTGCTTCTCACAACTAGCTTCTTAATGCAATCAATGATCCTGTCAAGATAACAGTCACCTAGCATATTCTTAAGATCTGCATCATGAATAACATAGAGTACCCCTTCCAGTGTCATAGTTAATTTGATAATGATTGCCTTGGACTGTTCCTTGCTATTGATGAACCTGACATAATCCACACCAGTAGCCTCTATGGATAACATAGGTTTTGCTCTCAAAGACTTTAGCTCAAACATATGCTACGCTTGCATCTGGGTAACCTTTCTCTCTAGTAAGTTCCCCCTATTCACCAACTCCCGATAGATTATTTTCTCCTTAGAAAGAGTGAACTGGGAAAACATATTTGCCATATCTAGTCATCCAAGCCTAGTGACCAACCCCAAATGGTGATTTCCTAGAAGATAAACTTAATGCCAAATATCCATCAATGTGTTCATATAAGAACAGACTAGGGTACATAGATCTAGCTCTAAAATATAATAATCTAGTGAGATATTATTTATAATGAAGCCATTGTCAAAATATCAGCTTGATATTGATTTTGCACCTAAATTGTCACCCTCCAAGTCTCCCCTATTATTAAAGGTTAGGAGCTCATTACCACCAAATTATGAGTAACCTTGAGAGTTACTAGAGGCTTCAGTGCGTTCAACTAACTCTTTTACTCTGCTAAGAATTATTTTGGCCATCTCTTCCTCCCTAAAGGATTGATCAATAGGTAATTCCTCCTCCCTGGAGGACTTTATAACATCCTTCCCCCTCAAAAGCAGGGTAAGATCACTCACCCCTCGAGTGCTCATGACTTCTTAGCCATTGACACCCTAGAACTTAGGCCAGCCTTGACTTATATCCATTTATTCAAATAAACTTTTGGATAAGACTCATCAGTGGATAGAGAAGGCCTCTATCTTAGCTTCATAGTAGTCACCTCCACATCAAGTAATGGCATTATGCTTATAAGAAATATGTAACCCATGAAATTTCATACCTAAGATGAATGAATGATTAGAACAAGATAGGAACATCATTGCATTAGAACTAACAAGTCACTCATTGTAAAAGGTCTTAAATGCATTTTAATAATCGATATGGTGGGTAATCTCCAACGGTTCATTTTTCACAATCAATAACACCACCCATTCCCAGGAAAAATACTATAGGAGTGCCAACGTTTTCCTCTATAAGGGAATGTTAGTATTCCTAAATCTCCACTCAGGAACACACAAAACTACGAAAAACTTTACCTCCAAAAATGCACCTTATTTTTTAGGCCAATTGTAGTACTTGTTGTGTGTGAAAACTAGATAAAATTGCCATGGGATGCCTTCAATATGAATTCATGCCTAAATAGTTTCAACGACCATGAAAGTCCTGATCCTATAATAAGGAAGAAAACAAAATCACCACTGCTATAAAATTCGGCAATAATTGCGTATGCATTATCCCATAAAATTCAAAACTTCCTCCATCTCAATGCATAAGGGGAACTGCATCTCTAATGTCAGATGATCAATGAGAATGGCTAGCTACTTGTCCAATAAGGAGTTAATCAGCTCATCATTTGTCACAACTCTACTAGAGAATTCATCATGAGAAAAGCAAAATACCTTGAAAACATAATTGGCATATTCCCTAATTGCCAAGCCTTGAGAAAGTTCTTTTCATAATGAAATTTACTCACATATCAATAAAGCCCAAACATCCTGATATCAAAACTCGGAATCAAAAGATAGAAAGTGGAGATCTACCCTCAGGGTCCTACCATTAAAATTTATAATTTTGAACTGAATGCACAAGATTTCAAGTCATCTCAAATCAAAATTAATATGGGCGATCTCACTATTCCCTCTCATCATTACAAATTTGAAGAACTGCATTGCACTATCTCCTAATAATCAATATGCCCATTCTCAAAATCTATAGCATGCCAATTGCTCTATTTTATTCAATGATACTTTTACAGGACATTCTTGAGAATCAAATATTTTATTCATTCAAGGCCAATACAATAGAGCTCACATAAAAATATAATCATAATAAAAGAGGAAAATAAATCAACAAATATGTTCAATATAATGGGAACATCCTGAAAGTTCGTTTGGGATGTTAAGCCCTATGAACTTAGTCCCAAGCTAACCAAGAGGGGGGGGGGGGGGGGGGGTGAATTGGTATTTTTAAATTTCTTTTCAACAAAAGCAATAAAATCACAAACCAAAACCAAATCATACCACCAGACAAAACAATGCGGAAATTAAAGTGTGGAAGCAAGAAAATAATAACACAGAAATTTATAGTGGTTCGGTCAACTTGACCTACGTCCACTCCTTGGAGGCACCCTTCAAGTATTGCACTACAAAACCTATCTCTCCTTTAGCCCCCGCAGCTAGGCGGAGAAGCCCTCACAAAGAAGTCCTTTTTGCCACCCCGGCAAGGCAGATAATCTAACTCCTTTTGCTTCCTCTTGAAGCTGGTAGAGAACCACAATCCGTTGCTAAAAACCTTACCTCTACCGACCCTTCCACGGACAAGAAACTCTAGATGAAGAAGAAGCAGAGCGATCCTTGAAGCACCCTTATGAATCCCCTCACAAGCTCCCCCTCAAAAGATCCTCTCTCTCTCTCTCTCTCTCTCTCTCTCTCTCTCTCTCTCTCCCTCCTCAAGGTCTTCTCAGGTCAAGGCAGCAGCAAAAGATTGTTCAAAATGTTAAACAAGAGCTCTTAAATAGAAGAACTTCAAAGGAGCTCATTAATTGCAAGTTGCCGACAATATTGTCCAGGCCGATCTGGACATCGTCCTGGCCGATAAGTACAAATCTCAGAAGATCGGCCAGAGCATCACCCTGAATGCAAGATGGACGATTTAAAATTGGCTTGATCGTCCAGGCTGATCTCACGATCGTCCAGGCCAATCAGTTCAAATCAGAGGAAAATTATCTAGATCATCGCCCTAAATTCGAGCTATCCGATCCTGATCGTCCAGCACATCGCCCTGAATATGTGCTGGCCGATATTTATCATCCAGAAGTAACTAAGGTTTTTGAATAGATCGTCCTGGCCGATCCTGAGATCATCCAGGATGATATGATCGTATCAATCATCCTTAATTACTCCCTTAATTTCCTGATCAATTAAGGCATAATTTGTGAATATCGTCCAGGCCGATAAAATATCATCCTGGCCAATTATTAAAACAAATACAGAATACCTTAATTGTCTATGGCGGCAATTTCTTTCTGTTTTGAGCTTATCGTCCTAGCCGATACACGTATTGTCCAGGACGATCTGATAATGACGGCTGCCTTAATTAAGAATTCTTGTTTAGATTTCTGTTTTAAGCCCGATCATCTAGGACGATGTAAATATCGTCCTGGCCGATATGAGTAAAAATAGAAATTCTAAGTCTCTCAAGTGTGTGTGTGTGTGTGTAGGGTTACTTAGCATCAGTCTCTTGAACATTACAAATAGACTCAAGAAGAGAAAAAATAAAGTACAGACTGACTCAACCCTAAACCTACACAATCTTGAACTAGCTTCGTTCGTTCGTCCGATCTTCGATTCCTGAAAAGTTAGAAGTAACAAGCAGTTCAAGAGAATCAATAGTGTTTGTCAATCATCAAAACATAAGTCATGAAAATAGATTTGCAACAATCTCCCCCTTTTTGATGATGGCAAAACACTACGAAGATAATTAGCAGTAAAATTTTTAGATCGACAAGTGTAAAAATATCATAAACTTCTCCCCCTTTTGAGATATCAAAAAGGAGGAAAGAACACAAAAAAACAATAATTTTTTTTTAACCAAGGCATGAAAATGATGTAATATTCCATGTGATTGATTTAAAAACTTGTGGGTTAATGAGTTAACAATCTCAACAATCAAAAAAATGGTAGAATATCCGGTCATGGTTACCCTTAGCTCAGACGTTTTCTTAGGGTAGAATCATCTTTTGAAATCAATGACCTAACTAAAAGAATTAATTGGATATGAGAAAAAGAATCCATCCATCACTTGGTTTAAGAAAAAAATATCTTTATAAAATAATGAACCAAAGTAAATCTGTCACGATCGCAAAATAATCGAAATCAAGCCTTTGAGAATCAAAACTTCTAAGTTCTAAAAGATTTAAAAAGAGAGAATAGCTTGCTTTTGAGTGGGCTCATTTTATGCCTCTTGTCAATTGAGTGGCACTTTGCGCATCTTTTTATAGATTTTCAATTTTGGCATCTTTGAGCTTCTTTAGTTGGCATCATTGGCCAAATTTTTTATTTTTGCAAGCTACATTCTCTTTTATAACCTCTTAAAAAAATTCTTAGTTGTGAGTATATCTTCTTAGATATTAGAGAATAGGAGCTCTCTCTCTAACATAAGGAAGAATTACCACAAACAGAATCAATAATCAAAGACAAGAGTAACGAGGGGTCTTGATGTGACAAAAAGACTTTAAATAATATAAATACAATATAGATTTGCTTAAGCAAGCTTAAGAAAAGATCTTAATTTCATACACAATCTTTAATTTGAAATAGATTTTTGATTAGGAAAGAAAACTATGCCACTAAAATAGGTTAGAGAAAGAGACACAATCATAAAATATTTTTATCATCTAAGAGATTGAGAGATGAAAAACACATTGACTACAAAATTTTAAAAACAAGGGCATGAATATGTTATCATTTCAGCGATGATTTTGAAAACTAAGTAAAAGAGAAAAAAGGCAAAAGAAAGTAAAACACACTAAAAACTAAAAATAAAAAATAAAAGCAAAAGAAAGTAACTAAAAGATCAAGTTTCATGCATTTATGTCAATCACACCCAATCTGATCCTTAAAGAACTGAAAGTGTAGAAGGCCAGTGGTTTAGTAAAGATGTCAGCCAATTGATTTTCAGTTGTCACTTGGTGTAACTCAATGTCTCCCTTAGTCACATGATCTCTAATGAAGTGATGCCTAATGTCAATGTGCTTAGTTTTTGAATGTTGGATAGGATTCTTAGAGATGCATATGGCACTAGTGTTGTCACAAAAGATTGAGATGGTGCCTACAGGTAATCCTAAATCCATTACCCGTTGTTTCAACCAAAGGACTTGGGCCACACAACTTCCAAGAGCGATGTACTCAGCTTCAGCAGTGGAAACTGCAACAGAGTTTTGCTTCCTACTAGACCAAGAGACCAAAGACTGTCCAATAAATTGACAAGTTCCTGAAGTGCTTTTTCTATCCACCTTACATCCTGTAAAATCAGAGTCAAAAAAACCAATAATCTCAAAAGAAGTGCTGTGTCTAGGGTACCAAATCCCTAAGCCTTATGTCCCCAAAAGGTATCTAAAAATTCTCTTAACAGTAGTCATGTGGGACTCCTTAGGGTCAGCTTAAAATCTAGCACAAAGGCAAACACTAAACATAATATCAGGTCGGCTCGCAGTCAAGTAAAGTAAAGATCCAATCATGCCTCTATACTTCTATTGATTAACAGACTTACCACTTGGGTCCTTATCCAATGGAGCACTAGAAGTCATGGGAGTGTTAATTGGCTTAGCTTTGTCCATCTCATATTTCTTCAAAATGTCCTTTATGTATTTTTTTTTAATTTAAAAAGGTTCCATCCTCCAATTGTTTTATGCTAAACCCCAAAAAGTAGGACAACTCTCCCATCAAACTCTTCTCAAACTGTCTACTCATTATTATAGAGAAATCATCACATAATTTTTTATTAGAAGATCCAAATAGTATATCATCTACATAAATCTGAACAATAAGTAAATCATCTCTAACTCTCCTAAGAAAAAGAGTGGTATCTACGCTCCCCTTGACAAACTCTCTCTCTAGTAAAAATGTGCTAAGCCTCTCATACCAAGCTCTTGGTGCCTGCTTTAACCCATACAAAGCCTTTTTTAATTTAAAGACATGATTTGGAAATTGGGAACTCTCAAAACCTGGGGGTTATTCTACAAACACATCTTCTTTTATTTCCCCATTTAAAAAGGCACTCTTGACATCCATTTGGAAAAGCTTAAATCCTTTATAACAAGAAAAGGCTAATAGCATTCTAATGGCTTCCAATCTAGCTACAGGGGCAAAAGTCTCCTTAAAGTCTATCTCTTCTATTTGGTTATACCCCTTAGCCACCAATCTTGCTTTATTCCTAACCACCACTCCTGAATCATTCACTTTGTTCTTAAAGACCCACTTTGTCCCAACTACACTTTGTCCCTTAGGTCTTTCTACAAGCTCCCAAACATCATTCCTTATAAATTGATTCAATTCTTCTTGCAATGCTAAAATTCAAAACTCATCAGTAAGGGCTTGGTTATTGGTGGTGGGTTCAGTCATTGAGATAAAGGCAGAGTGGTTCACCTCCTTCCTAAGTCCATGTCTAGTCTTAACTCCACTAGAAGGGTCTCCTAAGATCAAATCCTTGGGGTGACTTGTAGAGTATCTCCAATCTCTAAGCAAAGTGTGAGAAGGTCCAACCCTTTCATCCAAATCAAAATTCTCTACTCCTTGGGTGACTCCTCCTACTCCTTTATTATTTTGGTGTTCTACCCCCTTCCCCAAATTTTCTACTCCACTAGTAATCTCTCCAATATCATCATCATCCTCAACTCCATGTTTCTTAGGATTAGACTCATTAAATACCACATGGGTCGTCTCGTCCACCATCAAAGTTCTCTTGTTAAACACCCTGAAAGACTTCCCAACACTAGAATATTCTAAGAATACTCCTTCATCAGATTTAGGATAAAATTTTCCCAAGTGAAACTTCCCATTGTTGTGAATAAAAACCTTACAACCAAGGACATGAAGGTGGGAAAGATTGGGTGTCCTACCCTTAAGGATCTCATAGGGTGTCTTTTCTAATTTGGCTCTAACATTCACCCTATTCAACACATAACAAGCTGTGTTAACCGCTTCAGCCCAAAAGTATTTTGGAAGTGAATACTCAGTGAGCATGGCTCTAACAGCTTCCACCAAGGTCCGGTTCTTCCTTTCAGCTACCCATTCTGCTGAGGGGTCCTAGGAGATGAAAAATTATGGCTAATCCCCTTGTCCTCACAAAAATCTCCAATATTTCATTCTCAAACTCTCCCCCATGATCACTATAGATGGTCAAAATCTCACAACCTAGCTTTTTCTGAATCCAAGTAGAAAAAATTTTAAACTCCTCAAAATACTCATTTTTATGTGAAAGAAATCTAGTCCAAGTGAACCTCGAGTAGTCATCAATAATCACAAATCCATAGACTTTCCCTCCCAGGCTGGCAGTATTAATGGGTTCAAACAAATCCATGTGAAGGACTTCTAAAGGTCTAGAGGTGCTAATGTCCTTAATGGGGTGAAAGGTGGAGTGGACTTGCTTTCCTAGTTGACAGGCATCACAAAGGTGGTCTTTTGAAAACTTGAGTTTGGGGACACCTCTAACTAGGTCTTTTTGGGTCACTTTCCTAAGGGTTTTCATACTCGCATGACAAAGCCTCCAGTGCCACAACTATGAATCATCAATCACTGTTTTTAAGCAAAATAAAGCAGCACATTCAATGTTATTTAAATCAAGCATGTAGACGTTGTTGATCCTCTTTCCCTGCAAAATAGTGTTGTTACTTAAACTTACAATGCATGAATTTGTAAAGAATTGCATGATGAAGACTTTGTCACAAAGTTGACTGATGCTGAGCAAGTTGTGCTTCAATCCATCTACAAGAAAAACATTTCCAATCATAAGGTTCTTGGAATTACCAATTATACCTGTGCCTATCACCTTCTTGGTGGTGTTATCTCCAAGAGTAACCTTGCCTCCAGTCCTGGACTCTAGTACCACAAACTGATTGACATCACCAGTCATATGTCGAGAGCATCCACTATCCAGGTACCACATACTCTCACGAGGCCTTTTGTGAGAGCTTTCCTACAAAATTACCAAATGTTAGATTTAGGAACCCAAGCAAGTTTGGGTTCCTTCTTATGAAGAGTAGAATGCAATGCATGTGTGGTATGTTGTTGATCATGCACCTTAGGTCTCCACACCCAATGTGTACTATGGTGAACTGTACAAGTGTGTGAGATGTGTCCTAGCATGCCACATGAAAAACATCTAACTCCAGGAAAAGAATTTCCTAAGTGGTTTGAGTTATAATGCCTCTTCCTAGGTTTTAGAAATTGATTAAAAGTAGATGTCATCCTGGTTTTCTTACATGTTTCTAATTCATTTTGAATCTTCAAATTTATGCTCTTTAAGACCTCATTTTCAATCCTCAAATTTTTCTCCATCTCTTTAGACTTCTTAAAATCAGATTCAAGTGATGTGTGTGAAACTTTTAATGCATCATGCTTTTCAACTAATTCACAATGATTTTTATTTAACTCATCAAATTCATCAAATAAAGTCATATGATTTGAATCAATCGTTTGATGGTCTTTAGTCAAAATTTCATGCTCTTTTTGTAGATTCAAAAATTCTAATTTCAAGCTAGCATGTGTTTTCTTTAATTTCCTATATGATGCATAGATTTTTTCTGAAACTTCAAGAAGTTGATCATAGGAAAGTTCACATACCTCTTCTTGATCAAGATTGTTGTCCGCCATCAAGCACAATTTCGATGTCTCATCTTCTGGTTTCGTCTCTGATGAGTCCGATGCCGAATCCGCCCAAAATGCTTTTTTTACTCTCATCTTGTCCTTCCTTAGCTTAGGTTTCTCCTCACCCTTTCCTTTGCTTGAGTGATCTTTAAGTGTAGGGCAATTAGTTCTCATGTGTCTTGGTTTCCTGCATTCATAACAAATGACATCAGATGATCCTTTAGAATGTTTATGATCCCTACCTTTTCTCCAATGATGCTTTTGTTTCTTCCTTAGAAAGCTTTTGAATTGCCTTGTGATGAAGGCAACTTCATCGCTTTCAGACCCGGAAGTTTCAGAATCTGATTTGTGCGACTTCAGTGCAACTATTTTCTCCTTCTTCTTCTCACCTACATCAAGATTTCTTTGATTCACCCCTTGCTCGTAAGCAATGAGTGAGCCAAGTAACTTATCAATAGAATAAGTGTTCAAATCCTTAGATTCAGTGATTGTAGTGATTTTAGCATCAAAAGATGAAGGCAAGCATCTCAAAATTTTGTTTACTTTTTCAAAATTAAAAAGTTCTCTTCCTAAGGCATGCAATGAAGTAACAATTTGAGTAAACCTTGTATACATGTCAGAAATAGATTCAGAGGGTTTCATACGAAAAAGTTCGTAGTCATGCAAGAGAATATTTAAACGAGATTGTTTAACTTCATTAGTGCCTTCATAGGTGATACACAATTTATCCCAAATTTTTTTACCAGTTTTGCAAGTGGAGACACGCATGAAATCCTCAGATTTTAAAGCACGGAAAAAATAGTTCAAACATTTTACATTTAATTTGGCTAAATCTCTTTCATCGAAGGTCCATTCAGTAAAAGCAATTTCAGTTTTAACACCATTAATTTTACGAGAAGGTGGAGAATAACCTTCTTTAATAAGCATCCACATGCGATAATCAGTAGATTGTAAAAACGTTGACATTCGAGTTTTCCAGAAATCAAAAGGTAAGTTGTCAAATAAGGGAGGTCGTATAATTGAATAACCTTCAGTAGTATTTCTATTCCCAAAGTTAGTCATGGATCAAATTCAAAAAGTTTTCAAACTTAAATTTTTGAATCCCGCTCTGATACCACTTGAAAGTTCGTTTGGGATGTTAAGCCCTATGAACTTAGTCCCAAGCTAACCAAGAGGGGGGGGGGGGGTGTATTGGTATTTAAAAATTTCTTTTCAACAAAAGCAATAAAATCATAAACTAAAACCAAATCACACCACAAGAGAAAACAATGCGGAAATTAAAGTGTGGAAGCAAGAAAATAATAACACAGAAATTTATAGTGGTTCAGTCAACTTGACCTACATCCACTCCATGGAGGCACCCTCCAAGTATTGCACTACAAAACGTGTCTCTCCATAGCCCCCACAGCTAGGCGGAGAAGCCCTCACAAAGAAGTCCTTTTTGCCACCCCGGTAAGGCAGAGAACCTAACTTCTTTTGCTTCTTCCTGAAGCTGGCAGAGAACCACAATCCGTTGCTGAAAACCTTACCTCTACCGACCCTTCCACGGACAAGAAACTCTAGATGAAGAAGAAGCAGAGCAATCCTTGAAGCACCCTTGTGAATCCCCTCACAAGCTCCCCCTCACAAGATCCTCTCTCTCTTTCTCTCTCTCTCTCTCTCTCTCTCTCTCTCTCTCTCTCTCTCTCTCTCTCTCTCTTTCTCTTCTCAAGGTCTTCTCAGGTTAAGGCAGCAGTAAAAGATTGTGCAAAATGTTAAACAAGAGCTCTTAAATAGAAAAGCTTCAAAGGAGCTCATTAATTGTAAGTTGCAGACAATATCGTCCAGGCCGATCTGGACATCATCTTGGCCGATCAGTACAAATCTCAGAAGATCGGCCAGAGCATCGCCTTGAATGCAAGCTGGACGATTTAAAATTGGCTTGATCGTCCAGGACGATCAGTTCAAATCAGAGAAAAATCGTCCAGAGCATCGCCCTGAATTCGAGCTGTCCGATCCCGATCGTCCAGCACATCGCCCTGAATATGTGCTGGCCGATATTTATCATCTAGAAGTAACTAAGGTTTTTGAATAGATCATCCTGGCCGATCCTGAGATCGTCTAGGATGATATGATCGTATCAATCATCCTTAATTACTCCCTTAATTTCCTGATCAATTAAGGCATAATTTGTGAATATCATCCAGGCCGATAAAATATCATCTTGGCTGATTATTAAAAAAAATACATAATACCTTAATTATCTATGGCGGCAATTTCTTTCTGTTTTGAGCTTATCGTCCTGACCGATACACTTATCATCCAGGACGATCTGATAATGATGGCTGCCTTAATTAAGAATCCTTGTTTAGATTTTCTGTTTTAAGCCCGATCGTCCAGGACGATGTAAATATCGTCCAGGCCGATATGAGTAAAAATAGAAATTCTAAGTCTCTCAAGTGTGTGTGTGTGTAGGGTTACTTAGCATCAGTCTCTTGAACATTACAAATAGACTCAAGAAGAGAAAAAACAAAGTACAGACTGACTCAACCCTAAACCTACGTAATCTTGAACTGGCTTCGTTCGTTCGTCCGATCTTCGATTCCTGAAAAGTTAGAAGTAACAAGTAGTCCAGGAGAATCAATAGTGTTTGTCAATCTTCAAAACATAAGTCATGAAAATAGATTTGCAACACATCCCTATAAAAGATCCCATTCCATATTCAACGTTAGTCTACCCATCCTGTCAAGGTACTCCACAATATATTAAACACTCTAGTAAAAAGTTCTAGGAGGTTGTGAGACCTTAATGAAATAGTCTAAGGTGCACCAAAATGGGAATGAATTGGTTATTTAAAAAAAAATTTATCATAAGAAAATTCTTTTTAAGATTTTTCCAAAACTTAAAATAAATAGTTTGATCACCCAATGCGAATGCTATTGAGCTTAACAACAATTATGGCAATGGTGAGAATAAATGATTCAACTCAATCTAACTTCAACCATAGATTTTTAACCAAGCAATTATTTGGAAAATAAATTACAAAAAAGTAAAATGTATAAAGTAAAAAATCAAAAAGAGCACACCAGAATTTAATAGTTGTTCGGTCAACCTTGACCTGCATCCACTCCCCGGAGTCCTCTACTCCTGATATTTCACTAACACAAAGTGACTCTCCTTTTGTTCCCACAGTAAGGTAGAGAAGCCTTTAAGAACTCACTTCCATCAAACTTGATGCGACAGAGTGCTAAAAGCTATGCCACCTTCCTCGGTGATGGTAGAAAACTTTGAATCATTTTTTTCCCTCTTGGAGAAGGCAGAGAAACCAAACCTTTTTCTCCCTCCTAAAGAAAGAAGCATACCTTTAATCCTTTTAGTTTATCCTAGAGAAGGCAGAGTAGCTCAAGAACTTGACTCAGAGTCTCTCTCTCCCAAGAGAGGCTTGAAGGACTCACCAAGGCCACAAGAGGAGCAAGGGTGAAGCTATCCTACATAAACTATGTGATCCCCTCACACTCCTCCCTCATGCTTAACCTCACCTTCTTCTTCCTCTCAAACCCTGGATCTCACTCAAAAGCTTACTCTCAAAGTTCCTTCAGCAGTCAGATAATCCTATTTTTTTTTTCAAAGACATTATAAACACATTGCTTAAGTATTGGGCTTCAAGAAACCCTAAAAATTAACATTGGCCATCACTATTTGTATAGTATGATTTAAATTAATGCAGTACTATCAATTAAAAACTAGACACATCCAGTACAATGCAAATAGTTATTCAAACAAATTATTCAACTTTTCGAACACATCGTACAGTACGATTTAAAGATCATCCAGTATGATCTATTAGTTTTCTCTTGATTAGTATAGGATGATTCCTAGGATGATTAAAAATCATCTATGTCAATCATCCCATACTAATATCATCGTATGGTACGATTAGTTAATTTCAAGTTTATTGTTCAGTGCAATATGAATATCATATAGTACAATTGGTTCAAAAATCATGATTTTGTTTGGTGTGATCTGTAGGATGACCAAAATTTCTTTTCTACCAATCATAAGGTATGATTATGATCATACAGTATGATGTGCTATCATTAATAAAAACATGATCTGACTGACTAATTATGGTGGTTAATTTAAGTAAAATTTTAATTTTTTAGATAGTGCAAATCAAATTGTATAGTACGATAAGTTCAAAATTCATTTTTTTAATATCTTACTTAATTCATCTGGTGACTAGATTTTTTAATTCATAACAAATCACATCATACAATCAAAATTATACATTATGATTTGTTCACAAAAATAATTATTCAATTAGTTGTTAAGCCTATTTTCTCTATAATTGATTGTATAGTATTATTGTAAGTCAAATAGTATGATTAGAAAAAATAATTTATCTTTAAAATTTTCTCACTCCCCTTGTGTGTGTGCACGATAATCAAATTGCATACACTCTTATGTGGCTAGACTCAAGAAATATATAATAAAGAAAAATAAAAGTGTAGACTCTTTTACTTGACATCATATTATACCCAGTCTTTAGCTTCTAATAGCCTTGAGCAGTGTATATTTTACCTGTAATGTTAGTGCTCACAAAAAACAAGAATATCCAATATATTCATTGAGAAAAAAAATAATTCAATCAATAATTTTTTTTATCATCAGAATCACAGACTAGGCATCCTGGATTGCAACAAATTCTAAATTCAACGTCAGTCCACCCATCCTGTCATCGTACTCCATAATATATTGAGCAATCTAGTAAAATACCACCTACTTATTCTAATTAAGCAATTCTTGCAAATCAAACTCCATCAAGACTATGTACCTCCATATGGCTAACATCTATAAAATAATTTGATATCCCAAGAGAATGTCACCCATAATAATAGCCTCCTCTTTAATGACACCAAGCTTTCCTACACCCTTAGATTTGACTGCCAACTCTAGAGTCGTTAGCCTTATAATAATTTATCCCAATGAACTTTTCCCAAGAGGAAAGATGAGATTAATAAACAGAGTGTATGAGAAAGAGGCTAATGGCTTCATAAGCATCTTATCAATAACACGATTCTCAGCAACCTCCTTAGTAGCCTTTAATAGAAATAGTCCAATAAGCTACTATCTCTCATTCAGGCACACTCGCCTCCCTTTAAGGTCATTCGCTTGTTCCCTCATGAACTTCTAGAAAGAAAATGATGGCTAACTCTATCTTTCATACCTCCATACATCCCAATCATGCCCCAACCATAGGGATAATAGGAATAGTTTTTTTTTTTTCCTTAATCCTTATTATAAGATCAAATGCCCAATAAACATTATTGATAATCAACCCCCCAACAATGGGTCACTTTCACTTCAATAAAGAATGCATGGTTAGGTCAACTGAATTTGTAAGTACTAGCATCTCTTTTACAAAGATGGGTCTACTCAATATGGCCTCTTCTATATTCACTGCCTCCATGCCAAAATATATTCATGCCTTTCTGTAAGTGACTTTTTGCGAAGGTCAAAGAATGTCACCAACTATCTGACTCGTAGCTAATATATATAGAGAAACCATATCACAAGACCATCCAGTCCCTTAAACCTCAAAATCCATAAATATTTAGGGAAATAAATTCATATTTAATCATTCTTTTTTTTTTTCAATTATCAAACATTTTTGACATTTAATATTCAAAGGATCAAATAAATTGAGGAACTAAATGTACACCCATTATTACCTGTGTAGGTACCCATTCATAGGTCACTTACTAATCATTATTTATTAAACAAAATGAGGACCCACTCCTCTCTCATATAGTTCTTTTGAGGGACTTGCTCAAAAGCTTGAAGGTTCTTAACACTAGAGCATGATGGACTAGCACCGATAACAACCTCCAAGAAGCCATCCACCCACCAAGTGATGGTGACCTTAGAATTTTCTCTCACATCCAAATAGATATGTATTCATCTAAGCTAGAATCATGTCTCCCATTTGAGATACATTAAATAACCAATAACACACATTACCTCTTTAAAAATATCTCTCAAGTCAACTTGAAGACTACATCTAGATGTTATTCGCCCCTCCTCATTTTAGTGAGGCAACTCCAAATCATCATCATACCTTACTTGGCTTTCCCTTCTCAACTTTCATTCTACTCGGCACCAACAGGCAACCCATAATAAATACTGTTGGGAGAGCTCCCAGTGCAGAGCTCTCACTTTTATTACTCTTATATATTTGGCTTTGGTAATAAATTTTATCTATATCCATACCTCACTCGAGCCAACATGCCCTCTTCCTCCCTCATACTCAAACCACATTACATTCTCCCCACAGGCCCTCAGTTCATAAGTTGCATCAAGGATTACCCGATATTATCCACTAAACAAAATGGGGTCTAACAAGTACCATACATTATGATCTTCTACTTTTTAACATCTAAATGGCTAATTTTCCAAGATAAATATACAAAACATTTTTTTCTACAAGCCTTTATAATTAAATTTTTTTTGCTGATAATGATTAATTAAAATAATGCAATGTTATATATATTCTAAAGTATGAAATTATTTTTATTAAATTTTCATTATTTTCACTTTTTGATGTTCAAGAATCTCCTAACACAAGAAAGAATATAATAAAAAATATAAAAAGAATAATTATAATCACATACACGAATAATCACAACACAAATGCAACCAATGCACATAAAATAATTCACACAAGGTTTAGGCCCTTAAGTCTTGCACTCTGACACTTCTAGTTTTGTTTTAAGTGCACTAAACCTTTCATAATTAAGTGAACTTATATATATATATATATATATATATATATATATATATATATATATAGCAATTGATTTTCTATATAAATAAATTTAATATTAACACCTCTTATTAGCACATGATCTCTAATAAAGTTGAAAGTCTATGATACAGCTAGAGGGGGTCATTGATGTGTTTAAAAACTATAATTATGCTAAAACACTTAAAACTTTAATTTCTCATCTTTTTTGAAAAAATGAAATAAAAATATTTTTCTTTGGAACAAAGATATAGAAATAAACTTTCTTAAATGACACCCTAAAATGATAGAATAAAGGCACTAGTTCACTCTCATTTTTGAAAATTCAAGTGAGAACGTTAAGCCTCATTAAACTATCCCTAAGCACACAAAGAGAGGGGTGAATTGGTACTTTTTATTTCAAAAATACTTTTTTAAAACTTAATTACCAAATTGAAATCTCAAAATTGAAATAGATATATAGCAATGCAAAGGATAGTAAATATAAATATTTTTTGGGTCTTGATTTAGTATAAACTACAAGACATAAAAAATAAATTTTTTTCTTTTCTCAAAAAGAGTCCAAACCAAACACAATGATCATAAAAGAGATTTGCAAGAAATATATAGTGTGAAAATAAAAATGCGTAAAGGAAAACTTAGAACAAATACACCATATTTTCTTATATTCGATGAAATAATAACCTAAGTCCACTCCCCAGAGTCCTCTTTGGATATTGCACTAAACCCTTAGTGTCTCTCCTTTTGCCCCCATAAGAAAGTGAAGAAGCCCTTACAAGAATCACTTATACTAACTCGGTGTGATAGAGAACCAAAATCCTTGTCACCCTCTTTGTGAGGCAGATAACCTCAGACACTTTCTCACCCTCCTGGTGATGGCAGAGTACCATGCAATCCTTTTCACCCTCCTAATGAAGGAAGTGTCCCCAATAATCTCTAACCTTCAATTCTTTCTCCCTAGAGCAATCCCAAGGAATCAACAAAGCCATTGGAGGAGTCAAGGTATAATCCTTTTTGGAGCAACCATGTGGAATCCCCTCACACTCTCCCTCTCACACATCCTCACTTCTCCTTCTCTAATGCTCTAAGTCCTATCGCAAAGATCTCTCAAAATTTCTTCCAAAATAATTTTAATAATCAATTAAGAGAGTTTTTAAATAATGCATAAAAAACCTTAACATTTCAATTTTATCTCTTATGTTCATGTAGTATGATCCATGGTCGTATAATATGAATAGTTCAAAAACTAGAGATCATTTGATATGATGGAACATTCATGGGATGAACTATTAGGAAATGTATACTGATCATAAGATATGATCTATCATATGGTATGATTAGTTCAATTTTCTTAAGTTCATACAACACGATCGCCAGGATAATTAAAATTTATCTCAGCCTGTCATTCTGTATCATCTATATCATATAATATGATCTATTATATTAATTAAGCCTTGATTTTATTAACTAATCATGGGAATTAATTTAAGTTTTCAAATATTGTATTGTACAAAGGTGCATGTGTGGTATGAATAGTATAAACATAGAAATTAAAAATACTTAGTTAAATTTGATTGGAGGCTAGTGTGTCTATTTTAAATAGATCATCCAGTATGATATTGATCATACTATATGATTAGGTTAAAATTATTAATTATATAATTAAATTTTATTAATGGTTTTATAAATAACATATCATATAGTATGATTTGGCTCATACGGTATGATTAGTTCAAAAATTATAATATTCATTTTCTTACTCTTCAGGGTCTGAGTGCATGGTCGCTAAACTATCATACACACTTATAGGGCTAAGAATCAAGAAATATAAAATTAAAAAATTGAAAGTATAAATTCTTTCAATACATCCTATTCTACCCAATCTTAAGGCTAGAATGATCTTGAATGGTGTATGATGTACCTGAAATGTTAGTACACATAGAAATAAAAATACAATGTGAATGCTAGAAGAAATGAAAATTCAATCAACAATATTTGTTATTATCAAAATCACAAGCTAAAATCTCAAATTGCAAAATCTCTCTTTTACAGGATAATGGAGAAACCCTTACACCACTCTTCTCCTCAAAAAGCTCTCAAATTCTAGCCTCCAAGGCTAGATCTACAAGGTATGTGAGACCTCCCTGAGAACTTCCTAGCCTTTATAACAAAAATGTCCAAAGATCTTCACCAAGAGCTATGGCTACAACATAAAGGAATAAATAATATGATTGGAGAAGAAAACAAATGAATACCTCAAGAATTCTCAAGAAATTCCATACTTGCTTATTAGATCTCTCCTCTCACAATCCACTCGAAAGTCAATAGGAAATCTATGAAGGCTTTCTTTCTTAAAGCTTTAAGAAAATAACTCTAAACACTCTTAATAATTCATTAGGGTTTCTTAGAGGTTTTATATATATATATATATTCGTTCAACTAGCCTGATCCATAGATCATACATTATTATTCGTTCAACTAGCTTTCAATCCTGAAAGTAATTCCCTTTTTTTTTATCAAATTGTATGATATAGATCCCTTAATACGATTAGTTCAATATACCATAATAGGATATTGGATCAGCCTTTTTAATTAAAAATTATTCCAATATGATATTTGTTTGTTCAAACTAAAGATAGAGATTATCAAATATAAAATTTTGTTAATTTATTTTTAATTTTAATTTTGGTTTATCACATACAAAATAGGAAAATATCATAAATAATCATATAGTATGGTATGAAATGTACAGTATGATGTGTTTAATTTTTAATTTACTAATTTTAAAAAAACATATAAATGACAAATTAAATTTGAATATAATTGATTGCACGGTCCAACCATGGACATTAAGTAAGATTTTTTTTTCCCAAAATTTTATTTATATTTTCTAATGATTAAAATAATTTCATTTTATTTTTTTCAAATTTCTATAATGCCATACATATTATACATTATGAACCAGGTCTTATAGCACAATTTTATTATAAATAATTTGCTTTAATTAATTTTGAATTTTGTTATATTTTAACCTAATTTGGTCTCTTATTTGTGCACTTGTTTGTTTAGAAAATCATATATATGTAGAAGAATATAAAGAAGATAAAAATTAAAAATTAAAAATATAAAATTATAACTTGCATTACTTCAACAATCTTCTTCTCTTCAATTATATCACTTACTCAACTTATGTTGATCATACTTTATTAATTCCATCTAGTTTGTGTCCAAAATTATTTGATCTTCATCTTTTGATTTATCTAAAATGTCAATTTAAATAAATAGAAACCTAAACACATAAATTTATTAGCCTTTTCATCATATCTAATAATGTTAATGATCTTTAAAATCATAGCAATCTCATCAGGCTCATGGAGTTAAATAATCTCCTCCTATATATGCTTAAAAATATCAATAGTTGAAATTTTAAGTCAAAATATTTTATTTTTAAATGAATTATTCTCTCCCTAAATTTATCCCACTCATAAATATAAGCTTAAAGATAAATTAAAAAGATAAAGACACTTAAATTATACACCAAAAAATAGAGTGATAAACCTTTATGTTTTTTTTAATATTAAAAACTTAACAAAAATACAAATGTATTTAAACACTCAAGAAAAAAACCAAACATAAGACAACACATACAAATATACACAACAAAATAACAAAAAACACACTATTCCCCATTTTGACTACTCAAAGAGGTAATTAAAACACAAAATACACAATTAAATGTACAAAATACATAATAAAAAATACAACTCTTAAAAATCATATGGTCCTTGATGTAATGTTGTGATTATGGGTAAAATGCTCATGGACATGGAAGAGGAAAATTGCTCTTGAGTCTAATTACAGTCCTACTTGTATTATCCGTACATCTCCCACCTGAGGTTCTACAGCTAAATATGCTTATCCATTTTTAGTTCTAACCTGGTAGAGTGTTTGGTTCAGTGATCACACTACGGGAAAACACACGATTATCGTCGGATTTTCCGGTGGAAAATTTTGCGCCGGTAAGAACAGCACAGGTAATGGCGGATTATTGCGACGGAAACCTTACGACGCATTTGCCGGCGCAAAATACACCGGAAACCTTCCGGCGTCCCATGCGCCAGTCTATACGTTGGTAAAACGAGCTCTAAACCATTTCCATCGCACGTTACGGTGAAAAAATACCGGCGCAAATGATCGGCGGATATTGCGTCGGCAACGTTACCGGCGTTTAATCCGCCGGAACATCCGCTGGTGAAAGCCATATTTTTCATCACCGAGCCCCTCTGGCCTCTCATTCGTTTCCTTTCGTTCTCTCACCTCGCGTGTTTCGCCCGTCGCCATCCATCGCTCGTCGTGGATTAACGTCGCCGACGGTCACCAGACGTCGCCGTCAACGGTCACCGAACTTTGCCGAGCATCCTCTCTTTCTTGCTCGCGCGTCGCCAAGGGTCGTTCTTCGCCGATAAAAGGTATTTTGTTTCATTTTTTTTCTTTATTTCAGTTGGATTACATATAAGATCAGCCTTAAGTCCATATATTTTTGCTTTAGTCATGGATGTTCTCACTAGACATTTGCTAGAGGATGTACCTTGGTGCATGCTTTTGTTGATGATATTCTTCTTGTTGATAAAACTAGAGAGGGAGTTGAAGGTAAACTTGGATTATGGAGATCAACATTAGAGACTAAAGTTTTTTGATTGAGTAGATCTTAAATGGATTATATGAAGTGTAATTTTAGTAGTAATAGACCTAGTGAGGGGATTATGACTTTGAGCGATCAAGTCATTAATAAGAGTAACACGTTTTAAATATCTTAGATCTATTATTCAGAGTGATGGTGAAATAGATGTGGATATTATCAAAAGAATTCAAGTTGGATGGTTGAAGCCGAATGCTGGCCACTAAAAAAGAAGCATAATACTAAGTTAAGTGTGGCAGAGATGAGGATGCTTAGGTGGATGAGTGGCTTGAACCTTAGAGATAGGATGCGAAATGAGCATATACGTGAAAAGGTTGGAGTAACTCCAGTGGAAGATAAGATTAGAGAAAGTCGCCTTTGATGGTTTGGTCATATGAACATCTATTAATGTCTTTTTAGATCTATATATATATAAATCCATTACTTTTTTACTCTTATATATAGGTTATGGATATTAGAAATCAAAGAAGTTGGATGTATAACTGATTATCTCAAGGTCGGAAGACATTAACAGATGAATTCATCAATGGGGTGAACTTTTTCATTCAACAAAGAAACAGCTGCCAAGCTTTATATCAGAAGGAAAGTTTCGATGTCCATGTTCTAAACACAAAAATCTAGTGCACCTAGAACCAGATGATGTAACTGTTGATCTATATCGTAGAGGATTCATGCCACGGTATTGGTATTGGACTTCTCATGGTGAGTATGAGCCACAATTTGATTATCAATGTGATTTTTCTGCAAGTAGTAATGTTGCTGAGGCTGAAAACATCCGACTAAATCTTGACGAATTAGTTCATGATGCAACTGGAATACAAACTGAACAAAATATAGAAGAGTTACCGAATACGAAGGCACAAAATTTTTTTGATTTATTGCATGCTGCCCAGCAACCAATCTAGAAAGGGTGCACGACTCACTCAGAATTATCTGTTGCTGTGAAGATGTTAAGCATCAAGGCTGAATATAATATTGCTCATGAATATTTTAATCAATTCATTGGGCTGCTTAAGGAAACCAATCCGACAGATAATTTAATTCCTATGATCTATATCAAACAAAGAAGTTAGTTTCCAAACTTGGTTTGACATACACAAAGATAGATTGTTGTGTGAATGGATGCATGTTATACTTTAAAGAAGATATCGTAGAAATTATATGCCGTCATTACAATGCACCATGATTTAAACCAAAATCTAGAAATAGAAGGAAGTAGAAGGATGTGCCTGTTAGTAGGATATTCTACTTTTCAATAATTCTGAGACTACAATGGCTATATGCATCCATGAGATCTGCTGCATATATGAGATGGCATAATGATCACATTCCACAAGAAGGTGTTATCACACATCCATCAGAAGCAGAGGCTTGGAAGCACTTTGATCGTACACATCCCACATTCGCGGTAGAACCAAGAAATGTCAGATTAGGTTTATGCGCGGATGGTTTTACTCCATTCAGTCAGTCAGCTACACCGTACTCATGTTGGCCTGTGATACTCACTCCTTACAATCTTCCTCCAGAGTTATGTATGACTACTCCTTATATGTTTCTGCCACTTATAATTCCAGGGCCACATAATCCAAAATTAAAGATTGACATATTCTTACAACCTTTGATTGATGATTTAAGTTTATTATGGGAAGAGGGAGTAAGTACATATGATATCTCCACCAAACAAAATTTTACACTAAGAGCAGCATTACTTTGGACAATTGGTGACTTTCCGGCATATGATATGCTCTCAGGTTGGAACACTTCAGGCAAGTTAGCTTGTCCGTATTGTATGAAAAATACAAAATCATTCACTTTAAAGTATGGTAGGAAGAATACTTAGTTCGATTGTCATCGAATGTTTTTGCCTCAAAGTCATCCTTTCAGGCGAAATAAAGAAGCGTTTACTAAAAATAAAATGGTGATGTTTCAGCCTCCTCCAAGGTTCAGTAGTGAAGAAGTTTTTGAAAGAGTAGAGTTCTTTCCCACCATAATAGAATCTTCAACATTAGCTGAGTTCAGATTGCCAGAATATGGTGTCAACCATAATCTGACCAAGAAAAGTATTTTTTGGTCGTTGCCATATTGGAGAACAAACTTCATTAGACATAACTTGGATGTTATGCATATAGAGAAAAATATTTTTGATAATATTTTCTATACAGTTATGGACATTAAAGAGAAATTGAAAGATAATATAAAAGCAAGGATGGACTTAAAAAAGATTTGTAGAAGGAAAGCTTTGGAATTGAAGGATGGTGGAGCGGGAAAATTTCTCAAACCAAAAGATCCATTCACATTAACTTTAGAGCAAAAACGAGCAATTTGTGAATGGGTGAAAACTCTACGAGTACCTGATGGATATTCTTCCATTCTAAGTAGGTGTGTTGACATAAGATCAAGGAGATTATTCGGATTGAAAAGTCATGATTGTCACATCTTCATGCAATGTGTACTATCCACTGCTTTTAGTTATCTACCAGATTAAATTTTAAAGCCTCTGATCGAGCTAAGTGTCTTCTTAAAAGATTTATGCTCTTCTAAATTAAATGTGGAGAATTTGATTCTTATGGAGCAGCAAATTCCATTCATTTTGTGTCAACTTAAGAAAATATTTCCTCCAGGCTTTTTTGACTCTATGGAGCATCTACCTGTTCATTTACCATATGAGGATATGGTTGGTGGACTCGTTCAGTATAGGTGGATGTATCCTTTTGAGAGATATTTAAATAAACTTAAGAAGACCGCTAAGAATAAATCACGACCCGAAGGCTCTATCTGTGAAGCATATTTAACATATGAGACAACATAGTTTTGCTCATATTATTTTGAAACAATATCTCAATCAGGTGAAAGTTCAACATCTCAAAATGTTGGTAAATCCTCTAATATATATGTATTCAGTGAAATTAGAAAACCTTTAGGCGCTAGCACCGTGCGCTATTTGACTGATAAGGAGATGCCAGTTATTACATTGTACATCTTGCTTAACTGTGATGAAGTTGAGCCGTATCTTGAGTAAGTATGAGTTAAGTTGTTTATATTTTTGGTTTTCTTTTAGACTTTATTCTAAACTCAAGATATGAATTTGTAGGAGGCTCATTGATGGTCTTAGTACATTAGAAGAAGGAGAAGTCCAGAAGATAGTGGAAAAAGAATTCACTGCTTGGTTTAAAAATTTGGTATATTTTGAATAATTATTCTTACTTAATGAGTTAATTATTTCTACAATTAATATTAGTAACAATAACATCTTGTACATTTAAAGGTACACACTGAAGACAGTTCGTAGTATTCAAGGTTATCTGAGTTAGCTTGGGGACCAAATAGATTAGTAAAATGTTATCAAATATTTGAGGTCAATGGTTATAAATTCCAAACAAAAAATTGGTGTGAATATAGGAAGACAGAAAATTCAGGCGTATGTGTAAGAGGGAACACCCATATAGGGGATGATTCTGAATACTACGGGGTATTACAAGAAATATTAGAGATTGAATATCCCGGTCAGAGGAATACTGTGTATCTCTTCAATTGTGAGTGGTTTGATCCAGTACCAAATAGAGGCACGAAAGTTCATCCAATTTACGGTATAACAGAAGTAAAGCGGGCTAGGAGATATGCAAAGTTTGATCCTTTCATCATTGCTAGTCAGGCAACTCAAGTCTATTATGCTAACTATCCAAGCGGAATACGAGGCAAACAAGATTGACTGGTAGTTATGAAGATAAAACCAAGGGGAGTAATTGAGAAAATCACCTCAATACCATCAGCACATCAAGAAGAGTTTATGTCTAATTTAAAAAATCTCCCAATCAATGTAGATGACCAAATCAGAATTAATGAGAGTGAGTTGCAGTTAGAGGAGGTAGATCTAACCATAGAGGAAAGTAATAATGAATCTGATAGTAATGGGAGTGTATCATCTTATGCAAGTGAATCAACAAATGATGAGTTAACAACATAAGGTAACTTAAATTTTTTTTTAGCTACTGCACTGCATTTTATTTTACATCACTGCTTTTTTTTTAGCTACTACACTGCGTCATTTTTTTTAAAATTTTTTTTATAACTCATATTTCTAATATATTTTTTTATTTATGTACAGATGGCTTTAGGTGAGGAGCCTAGTAGATGGTTGATAAAAAATATTTTTAACAGGCGCACTAAGAAGAGTACAGCTGGACCACCTAGGCCACTACGTACTGAGGGGACCACCTCGGCTCAGCCTGCTACACAGCCTCAGCCTACTACACAGCCTCAGCCTGTTACACAGCCTCAGCCTGATACACAGTCTCAGCCTGCTACACAGCCTTTACCCACTCAGGGAAGCGGTAGCCCACAGTTTTACTCACCAGACCCTCGATTTTCTTCACCAGATCCTAGATAGAGTACTCCTTTCTACCCATACTACACACCCCCACCGTATGCTGGTGCCCCTCCTACTTATCCATTTCCACCATATGCTCCACCATACTATCCCCCACCACCCCATCAGCCTGCTACAGCTGGACCTTCGATAGTAGCTGGACCTTCGACAACAGCTGCAGCAGAGCAGGAGACAGATGGTAGAATGTTGATAGCACCTGAGGGTGACACGTACGTATAGTCTCTTTTATTTAAACTAACGAATATTTTTATTTTATATTTTATATTTGTTTCACATAACTTTATTTTTGTAGGTTCTACCCATCAAAACAACCGACACATAAAATACGGGACATCATACAGAGCAGGTTTGACGCTCCTTATGTTTCTTGGAAGAAAGATCCGAAAGAAGTTCAGGAGATGTGGTTTAGAGAGTTTGAGGTATTTTTAGGTTTTAGTTTTTATGTTAAATGATTTATTCTTTCTTACTTAAGCTAATAATCTTATATATTATATATCATAAGTATTTGATTGCAGAAAGAGTTTTGTTGGCTGCCCCAACATAATGACAGGATTAGAAAGAATTTTGAGAAGCGTGGGTCTACTCGGATGCGCGACATGTTCACAGATATTAGAAAGTCTGGGAAGTGACCATTGTGGATTGGAGAGGTTATATGGGCTGAGTTGAATGCAGCTTGGGGCAGCGAAGAGTACAGTAGGAGGAGGGATCAAAATCGACAGAATAGAGCTTCTGATGTTGGTGGGTTGGGTAGTTCACTTCATACAGGCGGCTCTGTTCCACATACTGAGCACAGGCGTTGTTTGGTAATGAATTTTAAATATTTTTTAAAATTGTTCTTTAATCTATATTAATAAAATTCTCTTAATTCAAACAGAAAGAGATGCTTGGTAGAGAACCAACTCCTGTTGAATTGCATAGTCGCACTCATAAGCAACAGGAGGATCAACAATGGATTGATGAGAGATCAAGAAAATCCCATGTAAGTATATTTTTATATATGTTTAATATTTTCTAAGTTTTAGTTTAACTATATATATTTATATTCTACTTTCATAGAAGGATTATACACGGCTTCGAGAGACTCATGCCGCATCAGGTGAGGGCTCTTCTGGCGGCTCTATGGAGTATTCTGAGTATCGCATCTGGTCGCAGGCCGTCGGAGGAATGCAGCATGGTAGAGTATATGGCTTAGGTGCGCAAGCTCAGGCATACGCGGGGATGACCTCCTCTACTGCATCCAGCTTCGCATCTAGTTCTCATGACTCCTTACAAGCTCAACAAATAAGTGCCCTTCAAGCTGAGCTAGAACAAGTAAGGAAATCACAAGCTGATTGGCAAGCTCAGCTGCAAGCACAGGTTCAAGCTCAGCTGCAAGCACAGATTCAAACAAGTATGGAGCAACACAATCAGTTGTTGGATGAAATGTGCAAGATGAGGGATCAGCTGAGTGGAAAAGACATAGCTCCACCTGAGGAGGAGTCCACGGAGTTAGAGTAGTTTAATTTAGTTTACATGAACTTGTTTATTTCTATGAACATGTGTTATTGAACAGTTTCTTTTAATGTGATATTTTTTGTTGATTGTTACTATTGAACAGTTTCTTTTAATGTTATAAACTGTTCTGAAACTGTTGTGAATTTATTATAAAATGTTGATCTGTTGAAATGTTACTATTGAAATGTTGTGGAATTGATATTTGTATAGGTTTGCAGGTGTGGAAATTTGATTGTTGGCTGGGAAGGCAATTTTTTTTGTCAATACTACAGGTTTCCGGCGGATTTTGTGCCGGAACTTCGCCGAAAAGGAAGATACAACGAATTATATCGAACGTACCGACGCCTTCATTCCGTCGGAAACTACCGGCGCACGTTCCGGCGCTATGTCCGCCGCTTATTTCCGGCGAATACTTTGCGCTACAAACAAAACTGTGGGTTGTCTATGGCGAACTTGCGTTGTTTTGTCCGCAGGTACTTACCGACGAAAGATACGATGGAAACTTACCGGCGCATATGGCGCCAGAATTTATCAGTTGGAAGTCATCGCACCAATCCGATTTTTTGCGCCGGTAATGCGTCGATAAGTGCGCCGGAAAGTTTTTCGACGCATTAGATTCGTCGGAAAAAATTTATCGACGCGACCTAAACTGGCGTAGGAATTTCCGCCAGAACGTGCGCCGGAAACTTATCTTTCAGTCAAATTTCTTTGTTTTCCAGTGGATTTAGTCCGTCGGTAATGACGGGTTTTCCTGTAGTGTCATGAGTATTTTTGTGCATGAAACATAAGAGGATTGGTTCCCCTTCTTTTTTACCTACTATGCAACTCCTCTTATATTTATCTATGCTTCTTATTGTATATGATGTGAAAGGAGTGATATGCTAAGAGATAAGCTATATTATCTAGTGATTGAGAGTAGGTGTCATTATATTTGGCTTCAAAAATATATGCAATGAATTTTCTAAGGGATATGTTCTTCTTTTGGTGTGCTCTATAGTTCCTAAGGGTAGTGAGGGTTTCTATTGACCAAATTTGAAGATTTTTCACATTAAATTTGTTCTAGTCATGCAATAGTTAATTATGTATAGGAGTGGGCAATATTATTTCTATCACCAGTTTGTGTACGACATTATATAGAAGCATGCATTTTAAAACACGAGCATTCCATGCCATCGTAATAACTAGGGGCTAATGATTGTTAAATAGTACATTCTTAAGGTTCATATTCATGATAGTCTAATTATAGTGAAGGTTGACAAAGATTCATGGGGTACTAAATTAGTATTAGAAATGTTGAGGTATTCATGCATCTTGGGTCTATTATGGCTACATGTCTCCTACATAGTAGTTACTACATGGTTGTCCTATTCGTGTTTTTTTCTAAGGTTGGAAAAAATTTCAAAGAATATTTTTGAGCGATAGGGGAACAGTAAAAAGAGAAGAAATTTGAAGGTTTCATGTACAAAGAGATTGAATATTTACTATGCCAAATTCTCTTTGATGACCATCTTTGAGTCAGTAATGGATGCCTCCTAATATTTTCATAGGCTTCTTCATCCTCTTCCATTTTGAAGCTGTCAACTTTTTGCTATTGGGACAAGCTTCCCAATGCCTAAGCTCTCTTTATAACAAAAGAAAAGAGATGGTTATTTTATAAATCTTCACACAACAGGGATCAAAAGTCAAGTAGAGAGTGTGTGAGAGATGGTGAGGCTCAACCTTATTTATAGAGTTTTATCTTAATTATACATTATGATATATATTATACAATACAAATCATAATATGCCAAATCATCCTAAGAACCTTCCAAAGACTATTTTTAATGGGACAATTGTATACTATGATACGATTCATATAGTAGCTCATTAAGCTCTTTGATCAACCTAACAACTAATTGACTAAGTCAACTATTATAGTACAAACTGAATCATACAATATAAAATTTTCTATAGTTTGTTCTAAATAGTTGTTTTTGTTTTTAATGACCAAAAGATTGTACAAATCCATGTGTATTATATAGCATGATTATGATTGTACAACATTAAATAGACAATATATGTTTAATTCTTTCTTATTTTTTGGTCATCAAGAACCTCCTAGCACATGTAATCTACTTCACAATGCAGAAATAAACACACAATAACATAATAATCACATCTAAATATAAATGCTTCACAAACACATGAATTGATTTAGCACACTAGTCTAGGCACCTAGATTAATGACTCTTAACCTAGCTCTGAGTGCATTAAACCTATCATAACTAAGTGCCTTAAAAAATGTTGTCCAATTAATTTTTTTATCGATAAATTGAATATCAAATTACCCTTAGATATAGCATCTCTATTGTAATGATGCCAAACATCAATATATTTTTTGTAAAAGGTTTATTATATTTTTCATAATAGAAATCATACTAATAATATCACAAATAATTTGGATAAATCCCCCTATAGGCCAAAATAAAAAAAGTTATTAATTCAGCCATAACACTTTGATCAATAAAACTTATGACAATAATATATACTACTTATGTAGTGGATAGGGATACATAATTTTATTTTTGCATGACTAGAAAATTAGTGAGCTTCCAATAAATTAAAACGTTCCTAATGAGTTTTCCTATCAACTTTGATTCTACGAAGTTGGAGTTGTAATATCCTAATAACTCAAATGGCATGCTATCCCAAGGAAATTTGATACCTAAGTTAGGTGTCCCTATGTGAGACTTAAAAATCATTTTTACTATTATCAAGTGCAAATTCTTTATGATCAAGTTGAAATCATGCACACAAATATATGTTAAACATAATGTGAATTTTGTTAGGAGTCAAATATAGTAGTATTCCAATCATTCCTCTACACTTCTTTGAATCTCTTAATTCATCACAATGGCTCTTATATAGTTATGTAGTAGGGCTTGTGGGGGTATTCATATTTTACATCCTTCTATATTATGCTTTTAGAACAGTTGCTTGAAATATTTAGTTTTCCTTAGAAATGGACCATCTTTTCTTTGTTTTATTAATAAACCCTAGGGAATTATTTAGCTCACTTATCATACTAATTTTAAATTCATGACTCATAGTAAATGAGAGCTCTTCACAAAACATTTCATTTCTGGTTCCAAACAATATATCATCTCAAAATATCTATGTTATCAAAATATCATACCCCCTATCCTTTTAATAATACTATGGTTTCTATAATCCCCTTTATAAATGATTTATCTAGTTGAAATGTACTAAGCCTTTCATTCGATCCCCTAAGTGCTTATTTCAGCCCATATAATGCCTTTTAATTTATAAATATGATTGGGAAATAAAGCACTCTCAAAATATAGTGGTTGTTTAACAAAAACATCTCTTTTTTATAACTTCATCTTAAAATGCACTTTTTACATCTATTTGATATAATTTGAATCCTCTAAAACATTAAAATTGTAGTAACACCCTAATTTCCTCTAATCTTACTCTTGGAGAAAATGTTTCCTTAAAGCCTATTTGTTTTATTTTTTTATTATGCCATTTTTTTACTGATATTGTCTTATTTCATATTATCAATTCAGAGTCATTTAACTTATTATTAAATATCCATTCAGTGTCAATGCCACTCTGATAAATGGGTCAAAATACTAATTCCCATACATTATTTCTAATAAATTAATTAAGTTCTTGCATATAGGTAATTTAAAATTCATTTATTAATGCAACATCTTTGCTAGTGTGTTCAACCTTTGAAATAAATTTAGTATGAATAATCTCTCACCTAAGGTTGTGTCTAATCCTAACTCTAACAACAACATCTCCTTTAATCAATCCTTAGGATGATTAGATACATACTTCCAATCTCTAGGTAATGCCCCATCATAATTTTATGGTCTATCTTCTAGACCTATATTCTCAATTCTAACTATGACATCTTCTTCTTCTTTCATTTCTCTATGATGGGCAACTCTATTAGATTCATCAAATGTGATATGGGTTCACATTATAAGTATGACTGTCCTTTTGATAAAAATCTTATAAGCATTTCCTATGAAGGAGTTCCCTAGAAATATGTCCTCATCTAACTTTACAAAAAACTTCCCCAAATTTGATTTTTTATTATTCAATATAAAATATTTACACCCAAACATATATAAATGCAAAAGATTTTATGTTCCACACTTTCATAGCTCATAGGGGGTCTTATACAACTTTAGTCCAATATTCACTTTATTCAACACATAACAAGTTATTCTTATAGCTTTAGTTAAAAAATATTTAGGTGATTTATATTCATTAAATGGTCCTTAATCTAATGTAGTGATGATGGGTAAAATGCTCATGGTCAAGGAGGAGGAAAAATTGCTCTTGAGGCTAATTACAACCCTACTAATGTTATCCTTACATCTTCCACCAGAGGTTCACCTCCTAAATATGCTTATCCATTTTTAGTTCTAACCTAGTAGAGAGTTTGGTTCAGTGATCATGAGGATAGTTTTGTGCATAAGAGATAAGAGGAGTGGGCTCCCATTCTTTTTACATATTATGCACCTCCTCTTATACTTATCTATGCTTCTTACTGTATATAATGTGAAGGGAGGGATCTGTTAAGAGATAAGTTATATTATCTAGTGATTGAGAGTAGGCATCATTATATTTTTCCTTTAAAATATATGCAATGAAGTGTCCAAGGGATATGTTCTTCTTTTGGTGGGCTCTACATCTCCTAAGGGTAGTGAGGGTTTTGATATACCAAATTTGAAGATTTTCCATGTTAAATTGGTTCAAGTCATGCAATAGTTAATTATGGATAGGAGTGGCAATATTATTTATATCACCGATTTGGGTATGACATTATATAGAAGCATGCATTTGATAACACGAGCATTCCTTGGCATTGTACTAACTAGGAGCAAATGATTGTTAAATAGTGCAATCTTAAGGGTCATATTCAAAGTAGTCTAATGATAGTGAAGGTTGATAGGGATTTAGGGGGTGCTACATTAGTATTAGAAATGTTGAGGTATTCATGCATCTTGGGTCTATTATGGCTATTTGTCTCCTACATACTAGTGACTACATGATTGTCCTATTCATGCTTTTACTAAGATTGGAAAAAAATTCAAAGAATATTTTTGAGTGATAGAGGATTAGTGAAAAGAGAAGAAACTTAAAGGTTGCATTTACATAGAGATTGTATATTGAGTATGCAAAATTCTTTTTAACGACTATCTAGGAGTAAATAATAGATCCCTCCTAATATTTTTATAGGCTTCTTCATCCTCTTCCATTTTGAAATGTCAATTTTTTGCTATTGGGATGAGCCTCCTTCCAATGCCTGAGTTCTCTTGCTTACAAAGAAAGAGATGGTTATTTTTAAAATTTTCTCACAAGAGGGATCAAAAGACAAGTAGAGAGTGTGTGAGAAATGTTGAGGTTTAACCTAATTTATAGAGTTTTATCATAATTATAAAATTAAGAAAAATATCAAACAATACAAATCATAATATGCCAGATCATCCAAATAACTTTTAAAATTCTATTTTTATTAGGACAATTGTATAATATGATAGGATTCATTTAGTATCTCGTTAAACTCTTTGATTATCCAAACAACTAATTGACTAAGTCAACTTTTATAATACAAAGTGAATCATACAATATAAAGTTTTCTATAGTTTGTTCAAAATAGTTATTTTTTTAATGACCAAAAGATTGTAAAAATCCATGTGTATTATATAACATGATTATTATTGTACAATATAAAATGGCCTATATATGTTTAATTATTTCTTATTTTTTGTTGATCAAGAACCTCCTAGCACAAATAATCACTTCAAAATGCAAAAATAAACACATAACAACAAAATAATCATATTTAAATAGGCGCCATGATCAATGACTCTTAACCTAACTCTGAGGGCATTAAACTACATAACTGAGTGCCTTTGAAATAATGTTATCCACTTAAATTTTTAATCCACAAATTGAATATCAAATTACCCTTACATACAAAATCTCTACTGTAATGATGCCAAACATCAATATATTTTTTGTAAATATTAGATAAGATTTTTCATGAAGTAAATCAAACTAGTATTATCACAAATAATTTGGATAAATCCCTTTATAGGCCAAAATAAAAAAGTTATTAATTTAGCCATGAGACTTTGAGGAATCAAAATTCTTACAATAATATATTCAACTTATGTACTAGATAGGGTTACATAATTTTAATTTTTTGCATGACTAGAAAATTAGTGAGCTTCCAACAAATTAAAGCATTCATGATGAGTTTTCCTATCAACTTTGATTCTACAAAGTTGGAGTCTGAACATCCCACTTACTTAAATGGCATGCTATCCCACATAAATTTAATACATAGGTGTCCGTTTGAGATACTTATGAATCCTTTTTACTATTATCAAGTGCAAATTCTTTATGATCAACTTGAAATCATGCACACAAATATATGCTAAACATATTTGTCATGTTTATCAGGAGTCAAATATAGTAGTATTCCTATCATGCCTCTACATTTCTTTGGATCTCCTAGTTTTCTACAAGGGCCTTTATCCAATTATGTAGTATGGCTTGAAGGGGTATTCATACTTTACATCCTTATATATTAAGCTTTTAGAACAGTTCCTTGATATATTTAGTTTTCCTTAGAAATGTACCATCATTTCTTTGTTTTATAATAAACCATAGGGAATAAGTTAGCTCACATATCATACTCATTTTAAATTCATCACACATAACAAATGAGAACTCTTCACAAAACATCTCATTTGGGGAACAAAACTATATATCATCTTCAAATATCTAGCTATTAAAATATAATACCCCTTATCCTTTTAATAAATAATAAGGTATCTATAATCCCCTTTATAAATGATTTATATAATAGAAATGTACTAAGCCTTTCATACTATGCCCTAGGTGCTTATTTCAACCCATATAGTGCCTTTCTAATTTATAAATATGATTGGGAAATAAAGAACTCTCAAAATATAGTGGTTGTTCAATGCAAACATCTCTTATTTATAAATTTATCTTATAATGCACTTTATATATATATTTAATATAATTTGAATCCTTTAAAGCAGAAAAATGGTAGTAACACCCTAATGGCCTCTAATCCTATTGTTGGAGAAAACTTTTCCTTAAAGCCTTTTCCTTTTATTTGATTATGCCTTTTCTTACTGATATTATCTTATTTCTTATTATCAATTCAAAATCATTTAACTTATTCTTAAATATCCATTCATTGTCAAGGCCACTCTGATTACTGGGTCTAAATAATAATTCCCATACATCATTCCTAGTAAATTACTTATGTTCTTCTTGTATATAGGTAATTTAAAATTCATCTATTAATGAAACATCTTTGATAGTGTGTTCAACCTTTGAAATAAATTTAGTATGAATAATCTCTCTCCAAAGGTTGTGTCTAGTCCTACCTCCAACAGAAGGATTTCCTTTAATCAAGTTCTTAGGATGATTAGATACATACTTCCAATATCTAGGTGGGTGATTTTGACATCCCTTTTATATATACGTCACATAAATTTTCATCAATAAAATCTAATTTTGGCATTCCTTTAACCAGAACTATGTGGGTGACTTTCTTTGGTTTTCATATGCTAGCTTAATATAGTCTCCATTGCTACAATTAGGACTCATCTGCAACGGTCTTTAAACAACTCACTTCCTTAGATTTACCAAGGCAATCCAAGTCAATCATATACACATTATGAATAAGCCTTCCTTTTAAAATAATTTTATCTTTCTAAAAAAGTATTTATCAGAATAAAATTGGATATCAAGGCCCTTATCACACAATTGACTAATGCTTAAAAGATTAAGTTTTAACCTGTCAACTAACAATTCTTTTTCAATAATAAATGAATTAGCCTTACTGATAGTACTTCTTTTAATTACCTTTCTAGTGGTATTTTCACCACACATTTTGCCACCTCTAGACTCAAGCGAAATGAACCTATTTTTATCTCCAGTTATGTGAGATGAGCATTCACTATTTAGGTATCACATGCATTCATTGGTCATTTTAATATTATAATATCAATTGAAGATGTATTTTATATTTGAAAATAATATTTTATTAGAATTATATTGATGTGGTCAATTAATATAGAATTTTCATTATTAAAATTTTTCTTCTTTGGACAAGCTCTTGCTAGATATACTTCTTCATTACAAGCAAAAACGTAATTTTATTATTACTTGTTTTAGAATTATATCTTCTTACATGTTTCTACTTATCAAGATATGGTTTTCTAGATTTAGATTTTATGATATAATATTTTTTTCTATGAATTTTTCTTATATGGTTTCTTTCTCGGTTTACAATTCATATCATATTGCTGTGGAGTAAAGATATGATAGTATATTCCAAAGTTTTGACTTTTTAGTTACTTTTTAATAGAGACGTATGTACATTACTCTTTTAATCTTTTTAACAATAATTATATCCTTACACATATATTATCAAATTGAGGTGTGATATTTTGTTATTTCCAAGCATGATGTATTTCTTATCTAAATTCTTCTAATAATTTTAAAAATATTCTTTCGCCTAATTCAATATAATAATAATTACCTACTATGAGTTCTAAAGATAAGAAATCAATTGAAAATTTCTTTAAGTTCCAATTTAGATTTCTTCTATTTATCTCATAGTACAAGATTGTTTGAAAATCAATTTAGTAATTGTGTCTCTAGATGTTAGGATTCTATCGATTAAATAGGCAAAAGATAAGATATTATTTCCCTTGCTTGCTATATTTTTCATATTAGCAACTTCTTCAAGAAATTTATTTTTACAAGCTTCCCAAGTAGCTCTTGCCACATCTGCTAAATAGTTTTCTCCTCTTCTAATACTTTATTGACCTCTATATTGTAGAAATCCATGAGTGCAATCTATCATTGATATTTTAATGATTTTAAATATTATTAGAAAACAAATATGATTTTTTTTACAATATATACAAGTTATTTTGTTATACTAACATTTTAGGTATGACACATGAACTAATGCTGCATATATAATACAAGAAGCTAAATAAAAAAAGAGAGAGCTCAAGAATTATAGAACTAAGAATGGTCAAACGTGTAATATGAGTTTGTATTTTTTTCCTTGAGTTTTCATGTGTTTAGTGCATGTTCACAAGACAACCGAGCAAACACTCACAATTAGGGTTCAAAATTGATCACTTGATTTCTCTATTAAATCATATTATAAGATCTATTATTACAAAAATTAAATCTAGTGCTTTCTAAGAATTAATAAAACTAAAAATTTGAATACCAAATTATACACCTGATCATGATTATCTTAGATGATCAATTATTTAGATTATACTTGTTCAAGATTCTAGATTTCTAAAAAATTAGCAAATTTTAATTGTAAAATTTAATATATTGGTAGTATATGATCTTGATCATACAATATTAATATTAATAAACTTTGCCCATTTTGTTCAGAGAATCAAGCAATCCAATCAACTCCAAATCTTTTTAGATATCATATTATACAATCTAAATTATATAGTGTGAATGAACATAATATTTGTGGAATGCACCATTATTTGTATAATATAATCCTTGATCAAATTTAACTAGTCGTACTATATAATTCATATCATTTTGTATGATTAATATCACATTGTATGATCCATAACATACTGTCTGATCCAACAAAACTCAAATTATGGGTATTTTCTTATAATAAACTAATAGGACAATATGAACCCACATTTGTATTGTATGATCAGAGTTTTAAAATTGAAATTTAGGATTTGCTTTAAATAGTTAATTCTGGTTCTAGTAACCAAGTGTGTGTGAGGCTAGAGGTCCATTAGCGATATTTTTCTTAAGAGAGTTTTTGGAGAAAGGGAGTATATTCTCTTTCAATGTGAGAGCTTGTACAAACTACTTGGATGAGAGGGTGAGGTTTAGAGAAGATTCCTTGGGGAGTCAAGGGTTGTGTGAGAGAAATCATATAGTTGTCCTCGTCAGCTTGCATCTTAATTTGTCCTCCATTGTTTGTGTAGGGAGCCCTTGGAGAGGAGCTCTATAGAGATAGTTTTTGGGTGAAAGACTTATGACTAGACAAGGAGGGTAGGGGAGTGACCTTCATTATTGTGAGGCGTAAAAGGAGAATGAAGGAATCTACACCATGCAGCAAATGAGAAGGGCGGAGTCTAGGATTTTTGGGGAGGAAAGACATTCTCCACCTGGGAATGGAGAAGGGCTTCTCTGCCTTGTTGAGTGTAGAAGGAGAATTTTCTAGTGGAATTCCTAACAAGGAGAAATGTGGGGAGTGGACATAGGAAAAGTTGACCTAACCACAACAACAACTATAATTTACATTTCTTTAATTTTTTTTATATTTATTTCCTCCATATTTTTATTTCTTAGATCTATGATTTTAAAAATTATTGTGGTTGCCTCTATTTTTTTTTCAAAAAATGATTTGTTATAATTATTTTTCTTCAACCAAAATATTTTTCTTTGATCTTTCTAGTAAGGTAGTATTTAGTAATTTCCATGGCTCTTTTTAAAATAAATAATAATAACAAATTAAAAAAAATTCTATAAGTTTTAAAGTTTTACTTGTACATTTCAAAATTACCTCCACTACATATTATCTTGTTATATAATAAAATTTTAAATAACCAATTCACCCCCTCTTGGTTGTGCAAAGTAACTTTCACATATACCAAATCTTGGTAATTTTTTCATAATTTTTAGCCAGTTGTGTAGTTCATTATTCAAGATAATTATAAAATAAATGGGGATTACAATCAATTATATTTATTAATACCTCTTTTTTTTAGAAATATGATACTTCAAAAGGAACAATTTTTTATGTACTACTCAATAATTGATTTTTTTTTCATTTATTTACATAAGCACTTGGCAGATGTCCAATGTTATATTCCATCAGAATTGGTTCTGTAGTGGATAATATCTTTGCAAATTTTGAGGATTATGAGATGAACATGTGTCATTTTCATAATGATCTACTACAACTATAATATTATTTGAATCTTGCAGAAATCTATCTAGCATATCTTTCAATTAATCTTTAAGAATCCTTATATTAATTTAATCATCAACATATAAAAATCCTTTTTCTCTTAATTGTCTATAATTCTTAAAAAATCTTTTCAATTCTTGTATAGATTTCTAGTCTATATTAAGCCTCATTTCAACAAGAAACACAATTCATCGTCTATCTCTTCCATTTCCAATATATCCATTAGATCTAAATATATTTCTTCCTCATCATTTTGATTTGATAATTTATAGTTTCTAAATATGTTAGATAAACTCCTTTCATTATTTTAGAATATAGAATATTTTGTAGGGGTTGAATTTTCTTCTCTTAATAGAGCAATATTCCATTCTAATCTAGTAAAGGTCTCATAATCAACTTTTTTTGTCATAATAAATTGTATTCCTTTAGAAGTTAATGAGTTAATTATATGCTCCAACATTACTTTGAATATTGTTATGAAATTGGCCATAGTTTTTCCTAGAAAGACTATATATAGGAAAATATTATCACCTTGGAATTTTTCATGAACTTTTTATTGTATTAATGTATTTTTAAAAATCAATAATCGACATAGTGATTTTATGAACTATATAAGTGATAGCAATGTTATTATTTATATTTACCTCAATAATTCCTATTAAAGCTTCATTTGGAGTACAAAACTTTGAATAAAATAAACATATCAATACTTTTACTACTATTCTTTTGCCGACCAAGCATCCTAATCAAAATAATATTAATCCCAGATGAAAATATTTAAGTTTATTTTTTCTTTTTAAGACTTTTGAATCATATAGAGTAATTAGATTTAATATAACTTCTGAATTATCAAATAATGTAAGGGCGCTTCTCGATGATCTTTGAATAATATTGTACATGTACATGAAACTCCTTGAGAATATAATTTAGAAGGATTTAAACTATTTAAATGTTCATTCAAGGAAATTGATATATCTCTATCAATATTGATATAACTCCTATTGCCTAAAATCTTTTTTTGAATTTCTAGATCTATTTAATATTCTATCCGATGATCAGGTAGTTGATAAAATATTGTTCTCAATAAATGTTGATTCCTTCCTATGATAGATAGAGAAGTTCTAGTAAAAAGAATAGTTCTTATTTTAGTCATACTTGAGAAATCTAAACTCTTTTATATTTTGTTATATCCTCATATTTTCTTATATCCTCATATTTTTGAATAAACTATGCCTTAATATATTTTTATAATATTTTCTAATTCTGATTATATATGGATAGTAGATGGATTATTACTAACTACTAATCATTTTAGAAGACTTAGGCTTTGCTTGGGATTACTTTTTTGTTGCTTCTTAAAGTGGCTTTCTAGTATAAAAAATTTAATTTTTATGCTAAAAAGTTGATTTAAGAAGCAACTAAAAAGCCATCCCAAACGAAGCCTTACTATATAATGGAGACCACTTAATAAGGCTATAATAGTATTATTTTGTTGCGTAATAAATCTATTAGTTTTAGGTTATATGTATCATTCAAATGTTTCTTTGTACCTGAATATCTTGAAGAATAAGTAACAAAATATATATATATTCTAATTTTTTATTCTTTAGTTCATTGACTTAAAAATTCTTAATTTTTTTAAATAAATTCATTAGTTGAGCATTTTCTTTTTTAACTTGAGATTTATTATTTCTAACTTCTTCTTTTTATTGAAGTAATATTTTTCTAGTTTGTAATTTAATTTCTTAAGTTTTATTACTTTTAATCAAAGAAGACAATCTATTAATCTCTTTCTTACAAGGCAACTCACTTAAATATAGAAGCTGAATTTTCTTATACATATCTTCTTGAGAAATTTTTAAATATGATATTTAATCACTTAGAATTATAACCAACAAATTCTTTTCATTTCCTCTTTTGGAATAAATAGAGAAGATATTTGAATTTTTTTGTTGACAAAACTCTAAAGTTTCAAAGAACTTTAAAAACAAAACTATAAGAGAATTCTAGTAAGCTTTTTTTACTATGTAGTTATGATCAAAATCCTTAAATCTAAAATAACAAGTATGTTTACCATTTTCTAAAGAGATAATATTTCTATCTTTTTTAGATATTTCTAGATCTAGATATTCAAAACGTTTATTAAAATTCATTTACTACAAAAAGAAAAGAAAGGAAACTACCTAATAGATAATCAAGAAATGAAATATGTAGACCACATAATTTTTTTGAGAAGATGCAAAATTTGCATTAAAAATAAAGAAATAACAACCTAATACAAATTAGGAAGTAAAAACTAATGGATCCTTGATCAAGAGAAAAAGGATCCTTATTGAAAGCATATTTTTCAACATTAAACTTATTATTTTTGAAATGAAACCCACTGTTTCCTATTTTGAAACCATTGAGATGCAGGGGATACCAAAGTTTGAAATAACCCAAGGGTTGATTAGTATCCCAGAGTTCCCATCCGGTTAAAAAATAAGATCTAGTATCGATCCCATAAGCAAATATAATAAGTTTAAAAAACAAATACAAAGCAAAAAGAAAAAGGAAGCTATAAAAGATAATCAAAAGAAAATTACCAAAAAACCAGAACAATCTCAAAACACCTAAGAATAACAATATTTGGTGTTTTAGATGTCTTTTCCAACTTCCAATTATGTAGTACCAAGCAAAAAATTTGGAAAATTCTTTGAACAGAATCTCCAACCTTTTGTATCTTACACTTTGCCGCTTGCAATGAGAATTTTGGGTAGCATATTACTAATAAGAATGAGAAGAACCTCTCAAGTCGTTCTTCATTCTGAGACCAGGAATCCTCCTTCTAGTTTGATCTTTCATCGGACCTAGAGCTTGTAATTCCTTGAACAACTTGTGTTTAGAACCAAAAGAACCAAGCTCCAAAGAAGAGGCTTTTTTATTCTTCAAAAAAATAGATTTTTTGAATTTTAAACTGATTGATGAAGAGGGAGAAATGGTTTCAGAAAAACCATCTTTTATTCCATCATTAACAGCAATTATATCAGCAATCCTTGCTGCCTTAGTAGGAGTCAAAACTGAGTTATGCTCCTTCTCAAACTCCTCCTTATCTGCCTCCTTATCAGCTTCCATAGTTTGCCGAAATTCAGGATTAGAATTTGGAATTTCCAAAATTACAGCATCCTTAGGTTGATCCATGGGAAAACCAGTAATTTCATTTCTATCTTCAATTAACTCATATTTCTCAACATTCCTAGCTGGATTTGTTGGAGAAGAAACCGGCTTCAACTTCTCAACAACCTTTGAATTTTTCAATATATCATATGAATTTAGAACAGCCGAACCCAACATAATTTCAGTTATTATATCTTCCTTATCTGCTCCCAAGATATGAGGGGGTTCAAATTTTGAATTTTGAAATCCCATAAATTCAGCATTCAATTGTTGATCCATGGAAGTAGCTTCATTATCTATTAGAACCACTAAATCAGCTGCAGCAATATCATATTTATTTTCAGCGATCAACACTTGAGATTGATTGTTTTGAAAAATAGAATTATGCTCTACCACCGGCTCAACAACAAAAATTTAGATGTAGACCACATAAAGACATCTAAATACTTTAAAAGTAAACACTGCCATAAAATCTTTAAAAGATGTAAGAAAAGATCTTAAGAACTTTGGCTTTTATACCAAAAGAAAGGATATGGGATTTTCTCTAAAGTTGGAACCCTTAACCAGCGGTGTTTTTTTACTAAAATAAAATATTGATTCTAGGTTCTAAATATTAGAAAATAAGTAAAAATAGAAGTAATGTCAAAGAAATAAGATAAATTGTATCTAAGAGATAATCTATTGCAAATGAGGGATTTGTAAACAACAAAATAGGAGTATGTTTCATTGTTGTACCGAAGAAGTTAGGTTTATTTTATTCACCTTTGAGACAGTAACCTTATGTTTTTAGGTTTTGAGTCTACATACTTTTTTCCTTTATCTTAATTTAAAATTATTTTATCCTTTAAAATCCAATATGGAAATTTTAAGTTAACCTTTCAATTAATTTTAAAACCTAACCTAATCAAATGACATTAAACTTTCCATGAATTGGTTTTCTACACACTTTACTCTTACTAAGACTTCATTTACCACACTTAACTTCTATGTGCATAGCATTACCTTCTGACTTTACAAGGTTATTTATAATACATATAAGGACTCTATGCTTCAAATTCAGTTTAAGAAAACACAAAGCTTCAAGTAGTGGAGAATAAAGCAAATCATCAAGTAGATTCCTTCTTTTGGAAAGAAGTGCTTGATTTTCACTATCTTGAAAGAAATATTCATCTTTTCTAAAGTAGTTATACTAAAAGCTATTTTCTAGTCCACAATTATTTTGTTGGTGCATTATGGGTTTCACCATTATAGGGATATTCTGTAATTATATCTTCATAAGAAATTTCTAAATTAAGTTTTTTTATATTTATATAATTTTATTAGCTCTTGACTTTTTGTTTTATGCTGTAAAATATTAAAATATTTTCTTGCTAAGGTGGAATGTATAGAAATCCTTTAAGTAAAAGTCTCTCCAATAAGTGTAAACTATGATAAATATGTATCATAGTTCCATAATTAGTTTAATTCTTAAACCGCAACTCTCCAATGGTCTAATTGCATTTCTTAGTATGGTTTAATCTTGATTTCATAAAATTCATAAATTTCTTCTATTTGTGTTATTTTTTACAACCCAAACTTCTCATAAGAAGGATTAACTTCATAACATAAAATTTTGTGAATATGTCTTGCTGGTCCTTTTTTTTTTCTTTTTCCCAATTAGGTGGAGAAGATTTTATCTTTATTAGCTCAAGCATAATTGCTTATGCAATTGCATGACATAAAGCAACTGCCATCTTTTGTCCAAATAGTTTTATTTTTAAAAAAATTAATACATAAAGAATTGACAAGTCCATAAGAAAGAAGTAATAGGGTTGAGATCTTCTATTTTACATATTCAACTTCTTCAAAAATATTGACTTCTATGAAAGCTCCAAATATATGATATTTTATCTAATAAGGGCATCCAATAAATATATTATTTGAATAGAGTTCAAAAGAATGATGACATTGTAGCTCATAGTTATGAAAAACTTCTTTAGTAGCCTATATTCAATGGATCTAATAGTGTTATGTTGCAACTTTCTTTAATAACTCATACAGAATTAAAAATTTTGTGATTTTAGAAAATTTCATATTCATATAGATTTTTTCTTTTAAGCATCCTAGTATATTGCTGATTTGTTTCTCTAGAGTATTTCTTAATGAAGATCTGACTTCAAATTTATAAATTTTGTTAATTTTATGTCCATGTCATGTGATTCTTCCATCACTTGCTCATGCATTTTAAAAGTCTATATAGGCAGTTCACCAAATTCAAATGCTTCCATCTATCTTAATATTGTAAACCCATTATAAGTGGTTAGAGAAGGGCAAACATAATAATTTTTTTTTTACTTTGGTTCTTATTTTTGTTTCAGGACCTTTCAAAGAAGGTTTTTAATCCAATTCTATTTATTTTTTGGCTTCAGCCCATGTTGCATAAATTCCTATCTTTAGAAATAATATAACACAAAAAATTCTTTCCTAATGCTTATTTAACTAAGATGTTAAAATAGTCTATGAGTGCTCCAATAATTAATCTTTTCTTTCCTTAAAGATAGTTTTCATTTCCATGATTTCATATATTATCTGCTAAGCGTTATTGGAATTCATTTAAATTCTCTCTTTGATTATGTTTAAATGTGTAAGCTTCATCATATTGTTGTAGTTGAAATCTGGTAGCTTCATATTATCATCAGATTCTTATCCATTTGTCTTAAAGTTGTAAAATTCATAAAATCCTAATTTTCATTAGTCTAGTCAGAATAATATAGTAAATTTTAAACTTCCTAAGATTTAGTTTTCTTGACAATTTACATGCAAAGAAATCCATTTTTCCTTTTATATGTGCCCATTTAATGACTAATCCTTTATTTCTTACATGATCAAAGAACCTAAGGATTCATTTGGGATGGCTTTAGTACTTCTTCTTAAAGCAAAGTATTAGTACAAAAATTAATTTTTTTAATAAAAACTACTTTAAGATGAAATAAGAAAGCCATCCCAAATGAAGCCTAAGTCACCTTCTAGAACTAAGGGTGTTTTAAGCTTCCTTGTTTGGTGTACCATATTTAACTATGGTTTCACCAATAGTCCTTATAATTAGTTCATTTTTATCACATATAAATAAATAAAAATCTTCAAGACTATATATTATGTCCATCAGTTCAAAATTAAGTGAAGTTAAATATCCATTTTCCTTAAGCATTCTAAAGCATATCTATATTTTTTTTTTTCATTTTTTCCCACAATGTTTTTGGCTTTCTAACAAGCATTCTTCTCCATGATGTTCCACATCAATCTAATTCTATAATTAAATAGTCATAGTATAAAGGAAGTTATAATTTTGGTAATTGAGAAACTATTTTCTTAATTTTTCGAACTAATAAAATATTTTCTTTATTGAATTTTGTAGTTCCTTTTAAAGAAGTTTTATTAAATAATGGTTTTGTAAACTTTGATAATTTTTTATGAAAGGTCTAACATAACTTAAATATTGACAAAAGGTTCTTAAGAGTATTAGTTCTTATATAAATATGAATTTTTAAAAGTTTAGGTCAAATCATGACTTAAAACTTTGGAAATTACATCGAGGTCAATAAGCTATTCAAATGACCTTGGGCATTTTTTTTGTGGGGTGTGTGTGTGTGTGTGTGTGTTGGGGGGGGGGGGGGGGGGGGGGGGTGGGGGTGGGATTGTTACCCCACCATTAACATCACCCAAACCCAAATTTGGGTCCACCATAGGTCACAACATATGTTATTTAATTAAATAACCGATTACATAAAATAATTCATTCATATGCACCATTGATTATCTTTTAACAAAAACAATTTTTAGAATTCAATCCATAAAGGTGTTGTTTGCCTCATTTGGTTTAGTAAACATAAAGAAACCAATTTTTTAAAATTTTAATTACTTTTTTTATTGATTAACCCCTAAATTTAACTAATTATATAGTAAGTACTTACTCAAAAGGAATTAGGGATTGAGAATGTTCAATCTAATGGTTGGATTTCTATATATTGAAAATTTTCTTTAAAATGTCCCACAACCTAAAATATAGAGGTCTCGTTTGATTCTAACCTTAATGTAGTGTTCTTTTTCAAAGAGGGGCTTTGGTTCCTTGGAGTTCACTAGGCTATGGTTAACATGTTAAATGTTATGGTTAGAACTTTAAGGAGGGATGGATAAAAATTTAGTTGTTGGCCATCAAGGTGTCACCAAACCTTGTATGAATTCACACAAGAAAGGCTTTGGAAGGATGGGGAATGGATGCTCTCACTTGCTCTCTCTATAGGAAAGTTAGAGAAATCAAAGGTTAGACCATTGCTTCGATGAATTCACAAGTATTTTTAAGATTTAAATTTTAAATGGATTGAATTCCAGACAATCCAAGAAGATACAAGCAGTGAGGCTGGGCTTGAATGGGCCTCTAGGGTGTTATGAACTTGATGGGATTGACCAAGGGCTTGAGATACAGTAGCAAGTTTATTTGTGGGATTCAAAGCACATGAGTGTTTAGATAGGGCATTTTTATGTCCACCTAAGGCATGCAAAGTGTCTAACCAATTGGGAATAAGTTTAGAATTCTTTAAGAGTCAAATAGAAATAAAAGAGCCATGGTGAGTCACACTAAATTAGCTTAAATTTATGTTTATCCTATTTTGGTTCACCTTAGTCTAGCCCAAAGGGTTAATATATATTATCCCATGGACTGGGCAAGTCAGGGCACCTAGCCTAGAGCCTGGGAGTTTATGGCCATGAGCTAGTGTCATGAGGGGAAGATTTTACGGTCGATCAATAAAGAAAGTGTAAATAGTACATTTTAACAAATAAGGGTGACTTGGACAACCATTGTCCACCAAAGGTTGGGATACTTTTAGTTGAGTTTATGGAAGTGTTTAAGGGTGGGACACTACTCTAAGGGCTAGGGTTAGATTTATCCTTGAAAATCTATTTAGGTAATTTTATAATCTTTATGTAATTTTAAGTTTAACTATGGGTTGATTTAGTCTTAGGTTTTAGAATCTAAGTGTAAGGTTTAGGTCAACTAGGTAAGCTAGGCATTTATGACATGTAAGTAATTAGAAAAATTTTGGTCAGTTGGGTTGAATAAGGGTTAAGGGTGAGTCAAATCAATTCTAATGGAGGTTTAGAATTAGTTTGAATGAACAAAAAGGCTAAGGATTAAAGTCTAGTTTAGGTTGCCCTATAGGTTTAGGGTGAGGGAATTTTAGTACTTTTTTGAAACTTAAGTTCAATCTAAGGGTTTTTTAGGCTTAGGACATACGTTTAGGTTGAGTTTGGCACCCACCTAAGGCCATTAATGAATGTTTAACACAATTTTGAGGTTCTTAGAATTAAATAAATGCTAAGTCTATAGGTTACCTCGTAAATTTTTTGATAGGTTACACCTATATTTAAATATGAAGATCTATTCTCTAAATATCTCCTAGAGGGAAGAATAATATTGACCTCATCCAAAAATAAGGTCAACAAGTCATTTATAGAATAAATCTAACTTTAATGAAAATTTTTCAAATTCAAATACATCATATTCAAATCTACTTAAATTCAAAAAACTTCAAATTTCAATCGAATATAAGTCAATCTCAATCCAAATCTCAAATAAATCAAAATTTAAAACTAAATCCCCATGAGGAGTTCGTATGCTTTAATGAAATCACTTTTATAAAGGATGATGTATATATAACCTTGTCCTCATTTTAATGCTATCGACATCAATGTTTATGCCCCAATAAATGTATCGTTGTGTTACCCTAGATGTTCAATTAAGGATATAAAAGAAAATAAAGAAAATAAATCATCGAGAAAATCTAAACCTATTTCAGTCTGCAACTTGAAATACTTTGGCTTAGTATGTTGAAAGTTGATGCTTGTCTTGTTCTCATTTTTTAATAAAGCTAATTATTCTTCCCTTAGGTTATTATTAGACCTTAGGAGTTCATAGCCTAATATAGAGGAAACCTATATTAGCCTTATGAGGTAACCTAGAAACCTAACACTAGCTATCCTTAGAAAGCCAAATCCTTAAGCCACCCCTAAGGAACATACCAAAGTATGAAATAATAGATGATATCTAAATTACCTAAATTTACCAAAATGACACCCCATACCCTAACCTTTGCCCAAACCAAATCAAACTTGAGTCTTTATCTTTAGGCATTGGCCAAACTAATCCAAAACCTCCATTGGGTTAGTTTAACTTACCCTTGACCCTTAATTAACTCAACCAATCATAGATTAGCCTAAGTCCTATATTTTCCTAAATAACCCTTAAATGAACGTAACATATCTTACCTATACTTCTTGAACTAAACTTAACCATAGACCTCAGGATTGATTCCAAGGCATTATAAACTAATCGTAAGACTCATCTAAACCAAACCTAGCCCTTAATCAACCATATTTGACCATGGTTGAATATAATTTCCTAAATACCATAAATATCCAAACCTATATCTTTAGCTTACCTATCTCACCTAGATATTGGCCAATGGATCATAACCTTTCTAAACCAACCCTATGGATCACCTAAGCTCAACCCTGCCCTTGTTTAACCATGGTCAATTCTAGATGATCCAAATTATCAAAATCACCTTTTTAAATGGCATGACCCCCTTCATGAATTGAGCTAACCCTTTCAAACTCATGCCTTTTAGGCTTTTGCCTTGGACTCCTCATATTCTAACCCTACTAACTAGTGAGGCCCAGATATTGGATTAACCCAAACCATATAATTGAGTTATCACAAATAAACCATGTTGGAAAATAAAAATTTGAGATGTCCACACATAGATTCAGGGTGCTTCTATTCTTGTGATCTAATATGGCATTGGGAATAGCATGCCATCTTCTAGAATGGATTTGAATAAAAAAATAGTTTTAAAAATTACTCGTTTTCATAATCAAATATAAATAGAGGAATAACATATCATTTCGAAAGACAAAAGTGTCATTCCATAATATTATTTAAAGATAAAAATGAGTTTTTTAAAATTCTCCATTTTCATTATCAAACATCACAATGATGATATCATATAACCTTGAAAGGTGAATATAATACTCTATGAGGTGATTTGAAACCAAAAATGGGTTTTTTAAATGGTCAACATTCTTAAATAATTTTTCCATATCTTATGAAAATAAGATAAGGGTTTATTTAACTTTTTTGTAACAAGTTCACCATAAAAGCGAGCCTTTATAATTAAATTCATCCTAGGAAAATTCAATCTCCTAAGAATACTTTTGATTAATGTAGTGGCAAATATTTTTTTTAGGTTTTAACGATTAAGGCGAGGATGATAGGCAAAGAAATTTTGAAGGGGATTGGATCAATTTGGAATAGTTCTTTCAAGAATTCAAAGGATGAAGAGTATGAAGCACCTTAAGATTTCTAGGACCTCCCAGAAGTGCTCCAATCTATCCTATGTTGGGCTTTAGTATTTCATAAACAATATTTTATATTTGAGTTGGTATTTTGCTAAATAGTTGGGATTATATTCCCATAGGGTGAGAACATATGATTTGAGGTCTTTCTTAGAACCTAAATCTAAGTTGAGTACTATAGAGTAGTAGCCCAAACCTATCTAATACACTTTAGACATACATAGGCCTAAATTAGAAAGCAAGCTAGAAAGACAAGAGGAAGAGTGATAACCACAATTACAAGAAGATCCTTACCTTTGAGTAACTTTGTGAACCCTTCACACTCCACTTATAAGAAATCTCTCTCACACTCTCTCCTTCAGATGCCCTTGAAAATTAATGTAGACAAGATGGACAAGATGTCAATTTTAGTGGACCTTTTATATAAAAGACACAAAAAACCATCCAAAAAATTGAAGTTTTCAATTTTGAGTGTACACAATCGTACTGTACGATCGTATATTCATACGTACAAACAATTCAAAATTGTTGCGTATGAACTCATTGTGAATCAATATGAAATCATTTCGTACCCGATCATCATCTATATGAAATAAGTACGTCTGGTATGAACAAAAAAAATTCAAAGTTCATTTATACGAAAACGTCAAGATGAAATGAATGAAATGAGAACCAAGACATTCATCCCGGTACAAAAATTAATTTCATCCATATGATATTTGTTTGAGAACAAAATAGAGCACTTCGTACCTGTACGAAATTAAATATCATCCGTATGATCTTCATATGTAAACAAAATAGAGGACATCATCCCTATACGAAATTAATTATCATCCGTACGATCATCATATGTGAACAAAATAGAGCATATCGTCCCTGTACAAAATTAATTATCATCCGTATGATCTTCATATGTTAACAAAATAGAGGACATCATCCTTGTATGAAATTAATTATCATCCGTAGATCTTCATATTTGGATAAAACAGAGTTGTTCATCCCCATACGATCAAAAAATATCATACGTATGAACTATACCTAGAAATATTTTTGTCATCTCTATTCGTTACATTGCTCATTGGGGAAAATAACTGATCAGATCATCCTGTATGAAATTATATCGTACTGTACGATCAGTTTAAAAATATGAATTTTAAAACTCTCTCCCAGTGTATGTGTGTTCAGTTACTCAATTACAATCACACTCTCTCAAACTCAATAAAATGAAAAATAGATACTTCAATTACAATAAAATATAAACTGATCTTGATTTAAAGTCTTTAGCAATCTGGAGTATGTTTTCCCTGAAATGTTAGTACACACAAGAGCAAAACAATTCTTCCAAAAATATGTTAGGAGAAATACTAATCAAAACAATAATATTTGGAATCATCAAAAACATATAAGTTGCAACAATATCAAGCATGCAAAATTAGTTGATTTCAATTCATTGATTACTCATTTCAGTTTTATATTTCAATAACAACATTCCATCAATTCATTTATGGCATTGTTATAATGGGCATGAGAACCAAGGCATCCTTAGGACACGTAGCACTACAACTAAAGGTGGCTCTACCTAGAAACTTCATAGATGGAGGGAATAGTATTTTTGTTTAGTTGTAATAGTTATGTATTTCAATTATTTTAATAAGTTAACCAAATTATTAATTTTTTCTATTATTGAATTTATGAATTTTTCTCAATTATTTTAATAATTAAATTTGACTAGATTTTAACTTTTTGAATTACATTAAATTCTAGAGATTTCTTTATTTTTTTCAAAATACTAGACTAATTGATGAGTCCAATGCCTTTAAGTTTGTGTTATTTTGATATTTTCTTAAATTATTTATGAGTTTTTAAAAGTTTAACAATGTTAATGAACTAAATTTTACCAAATATTAACTTTTTTAATTTCAATGTATTATGAGAGTTTTATAATTTTATAAATATTAGACCTAGAGATGAGTCCAATGCCTTTGAGTTTATTCAATTTGAAGTTTTCTTGAATTAATTATGAATTTTAGAATTTTGATAATTTTAATAAATTATTTAATTATTTAATTAGAGAGGTTTTATTATTTTTGCACCAAATCAACACCAAACCTCTTGAAATCTTCCCCAAATGTCAAATGACTCCTAGGGATGATTAAAAATGTTTAAATTTATTTGATATTTTTAATGTTTTTAAATTATTTATTTTAATTAATTAATGATTTTTCTTAATTTTTTAAATTTTTTTTAATTATATAGGTTTGTTTTTAAGATTTTAAATTGTATTGGTTGAGCACTTAATTTTGAGAAATTTGACATTTAGTTTTTAATTTTTTTGATTTAATTTAGATTTACTATAATGTTTTGAAATTTTTAGGTTAATTATGAGCATCAATCTTAAGTTTCCTAAATGATAGGCCAAATGACCTTCAAATATAGTGAAATTTGAAACATATGTACATATATATGTGCTTCTAAACCACTAGGTGTCACCAAAGTCCACATTGTTGAGTCCAGTAATTAGGTTGTTAAGCCTAAGTAAGTGTCCCAAGGCTACCAAGAGGGGGGTGAATTGGTAGTTTTTAAAATTTTAAACCCTCTTAATAATAAAGTTGAACCGAAATAAAATTTTCTTTTAAAGTTAGTAGAAAAATGTTTTTCAACCACAGAGTTGTTAAAACTGAAATTTAAAGTGCGGAAACGTAAAAGCTATAAAGTAAATGACACCAGATTTATAGTGGTTCGGTCTATAACCAGACCTACATCCACTCCTCAGAGGCACCCTCTGAGTATTGCACTAATACCACAAAGTGACTCTCCTTTAGCACCCACAGCAAGGCGGAGAAGCCTGTACAAAACACTCTTTTCACCACTACCCGGTGCGGCAGAGAACCGTCGTCCTTTCACACTCTCCTAGTGTGGGCAGAGAACCCTACGGCTGTTTACACTCTCCAAGTGTAGGCAGAGAACCTTCTTCCTTTCACACTCTCCTAGTGTGGGCAGAGAACCCTCTTCCTTTCACACTCTCCTAGTGTGGGCAGAGAACCCTCGTCTGTTCACACTCTCCAAGTGTCGGCAGAGAACCGGACCTTCTTGAATGATCTTCTCACAAGAATCTAGAAGGAAGAAAGAAAAAGAGTGAAGAAATCCAATTCCACAAGTAGAGACTCTTACCTTAGCAATCCAAGTGAAGCCTTCTCGCTCCAGTGGTAGGAATCCTCCTTTGAATGCTCTCTTCCACTCTCTTCTTGGCTATTCTCTCAAGAGGCACGAAGATCAAATGACAAAAAGATTGGGTGGCAGTCTAATTTGGACTATTTATATAAAAGACAAGTGAAACCGCCCAAAAACTGCAAAGTTTCAATTCTGTACGCAGTGGATCGTCCTGTACGATTCTGGATCGTCCTGGACGATTTTACTTAAACGATCTGAAACGACCCAATTTGTATATGTGTACGAACTGACTTCGTACAGCTGATCGTCCTGTACGAACTTGGTTCATCCAGTACGAACGGTTATTACAAGGTCGGTTCTAGAAACTGCTGAAAACTGTTCTAAGTCGGTTTATCGTTTGAACGAAAATGTGATCGTCTGGACGAAAATTTTCCTGAGAGCCGATCGTCCTGGACGATTATTTATTTCGTCTGGACGAAAATTTTCCAGAGAACCAATCGCCGCGGACGATAATTTGTTTTCTTCTGGACGAAAATTTTCCAGAGGACTCGTCGCCTCGTACGATGGTAAAATTCGTCTGGACGAAAATTTTACAGAGAACCCATCGCCTGGTACGATAATAAATTTCGTCCTGGACGAATAGGACTTAGAAAATTTTTCAAAGCAAGTTCCTATTCGTTCCAAGTGCTCTATAGGAGATAACTGACAGATCGTCCAGTACGATAAATATCGTCCTGTACGATCAGTATAGAATTTTAAGATCTCCTTATTTGTGTGTGTGAGATTTTATTCACTCAATTACAATCACTCCCTTTCAAAATTAATTCAAAGAAAAGACAAACATCAATTAAACAAAATATCTCATGTTGAATTTGAATTGAACTTTTCGTAGTCTGGAGTCTGATTTTCCTGAAATGTTAGTACACACAAGAGCAAGTGCAAATCTTCTGAAATTGTTAGGAGATAACTATACATTTGAACAATAATGTTTGGAATCATCAAAACTACATAAGTTGCATAAATATAACTCATTCAAATAGCAACTATTCAAACAATCTCCCCCTTTTTGATGATGGCAAAACAATTATTATTAGTATGGTTTCAAGTTAAAACACATCTTTTATCTCCTAAACTCCCCCTGAATTTATGAGTACATTAAAATAAGAAGGCATTAAAGAACAATATTTAACGAACAAAATTTTTGTTTTTTCAAAAATTTTAACACAAACTACACAAACTTGCAAACAGAACAACTAAAAAGAGAAAACACAAACATACACAAACTAACACAAACATACACAAACTAATAATTTCTCCCCCTTTTTGACAGCAACAAAAAGTGAAGAAGAAAAAGACAAGAAATGTAAATAATTATATGAAATTCATTGTTAAAATTTAATCTAAATGGTGATTGACATAGGATATGCAATTTTAAACTAAAGATATTAGGTCAATCATAGAAATTCATAAAATTTATGAAATGATATAACATTGTAAGTAAGAAGAATTTTTCAAAGACATGATTCAATTTAGACATTTTGATTATTGAAAATCATTACAAGTCAGATGTAAAAAAAAATTCTATATTTCAAAGTTCAAGAGAATATGAATGAACATTAGATCAACTTGAATTAAGAGATTGAACGAATTTGGAAAGAAGAGAATTACCTCATGTGGTGCTTTGCACATCTTTTCAAAGTTTTGTAGCACATTTTTGTGCATTTTTCTTTGGTTGGGCTTATTTTGTGCCTCTTTTCCATTTTACAAATTTTTGTGAATCCCTTTTGATTTTTGTACATTTGTACACTGTTCAAGAGTAATTTGACCAATTCTTTCCAAAATCTATAATCTAAAATTTCAAATTTTTCTAGGTGCATAAATATCATTTGAGCATAGAAATACAAACTAAGAAAACATCAAAATTGTAATAACAATATTAACTTTTATGTAGTCTAAATGAATAGACATGAATTTAAAAGTTCTAAGTACAACAAGTTATAAACAAATTATAAATTTAGAAAGTCTAGATTTTCTAATATAGATAATCTCAAATTACAATCGAATTTAAGCACTATGTAGATTAAAAAATACTAATGAAATTCATAAATATTAGCCACATTTCAAAACAAATCTAACAAAAACAAACTTTCATTGAAAAGAAAAGATTACATAAACATTGAATTTAAAAACATAAAAACAATCACAATAACACATATAAGATAAAAACAAAACAACAAAACAAAAAATACAACAGACACACAACAACAAACAAAAAAAAATTTTTACTGTTCTGGAGGAGGAGGAGGTATGCCGCCAAAGAGGTTGAAGTAGGAGGCCATCAACATTACATTGGTATTAATTTCATGAACTTCATCTTTAATGTTACCAATGTCATGTTGCTGCTGAGTAAGTTGAGCATCAAATTGATCAAACCTTTGATCAATGTGAGTCTCTAGTCTATCAAATCTCTCAATCAGATTCTGGTAATCTGATTGAGAAGCAGAAGCTTGCACTCCTTCTTCTTCTTCTTCTTCTGAAGCACTGTCATGTGCTTCCCCTTTTTCTTTTTCTTCCTTGAAGAGCAGTCTGAATGATGTGTTGTTATAGTAAACTGGCTCTTCATATTCCTCATCAGGATGCACTATATTGTACTTCTTCTCCAAAATATAAGTAATTAAGTGCCCTAATGAAATGTTCTTCTTCCTCTTCTGATCAGCATGTCCTATTTCTGAAAGCCCATAGATATGATCTATGATGAGTTGGGCTTCATCAATAGGATGTCTTGACATGATTAAAAAAGTTAGACAAGAAAGGAGAGGAGTAATGTTAATCCTATCACCAGCTTTAGGAATAATTGAGGATCTAAGGATGTGCTGGATGATTCGGGCATCTTGGGTCATACCTGAGACTCTAGCAACATGATTGTCAATCGCATTTTTTCTAATTACCCTATTGATTTCAAACCATTTGAAGGAGGTTTCTGACATTAGGGTGTGGGCTCTATATCCCTCAGTTCTTAACTTTAAAAATGTACCAAGATCGTGCTTGGTGATCTCAACTTTTTTCTTAAAAACAAAAGAACTAATGATAGAGTGGTCAGAATTGAAACTCATGTTGGCTAGAAAGTAATGGTAGGTTTGTTTATTGTAGAAGTGGACGAGAGAAAGAATGAACTGAAATTGGGTTGAGGCGAAGAGGTGCATTACCCGAAATTTCAACTCTGTTGGGATAAGAATGCGAGACGGAGTGATTTTTGCGGAGGCAAAACGAGGAAAAGATTCCTCATTTGCCTTGGAAAGAAAGTTGTCTGGGGCATTCCTGTTTGGTTTTTTCACCAAAACCTTTTGTCTTTTGCTAGAGGAGGCCATTGTTGATTTTATGTTAAAAGGGATTGAAAAAGAAATTTGAAAGTGTGATTGTCAAGTTTGAAAAGCCTTCATATTTAAAGGAAAACGATACTTTCGTCCTGGACGAAAATATTCGTCCTGGACGAAACATAATAGTTCGTCTGGACGAAGAAAGTTCGTACAGACGATCCAATTCGTCCAAAATGTAACGACTTTTCGTATTCAACACAACTTACGATGCGTCCCTTCGTACAGGCGTTTTGACTTGACCAATCGTACAGACGAAAAAATTTCGTACAGACGATCGAAAAGTATTTCGTTTTAATGACTCTTGAAAACCATCCCCTACAATGAATCGACACATGTTCGTCTGGACGAACTAAAATTTCGTACAGACGAAGTTCGTATTAAAAACTGTCTTATCCACTCAACCGCTGCATTCAATCGTTCCGACGTTTGAGAGAAAAAAATTCGTCCTGGACGATCACAGATCGTACAGACGATCCAATAAAAAACTGCTCTAAAACGGTTTAAATTTTCGCAAACTGTTCCTTTACACATCGTCCCGTACGAAAATAAATCGTCCTGGACGATTTCCTCCAAAAAATTTAAATTTTTAAATTAATAAAATCAACAAAAACAATCAGAAACACAGAAAACATAAAACAAAATCATAAATCCAAAAACAATTCATTAAAAACACAAAATTCACAAAATTTCAAAAACAAAACATAACAAGTATCAATGTTGCAAAGACATTTTAGTTAAGCATTCAAATCAATAACACCAAGCCTTGTTCTTAAAGTACTGAAGGTATCAAAGGCTAAAGGTTTTGTAAAAATGTCTGCAAGTTGATTTTCAGTTGAAATATGTATGAGTTCAATTTCTCCTTTGGATACGTGATCCCTTATGAAATGATGCCTTATATCGATGTGTTTGGTTCTAGAATGTTGAATAGGATTTTTTGAAATACAAATAGCACTAGTATTGTCACAATAAATTGGAATAGTGCCTATAGTTAATCCTAAGTCAATCAACTGTTGTTTTAACCAAAGTACTTGTGCCACACAACTTCCTAATGCAATGTATTCTGCTTCTGCAGTAGATAGTGCCACTGAATTTTGTTTTCTACTAGACCATGAAACTAATGAATTTCCAATGAATTGACATGTTCCAGAAGTGCTTTTCCTATCCACTCTACAGCCTGCAAAGTCAGAATCTGAGTAACCAATAATTTCAAATGAAGAGCTAAACTTAGGATACCAAATTCCTAAGTTTTGAGTTCCTAGTAGATATCTTAAAATCCTTTTTACTGCTGTCAAATGTGATTCTTTTGGATCTGATTGAAATCTAGCACATAGGCAAACACTAAACATAATATCTGGTCGGCTAGCAGTCAAGTAAAGTAAAGATCCAATTATCCCTCTAAATTTCTTTTGATCAACAGATTTTCCCTTAAGGTCCTTATCCAACTGAACTGAAGAACTCATTGGTGTACTAACAGGTTTAGCATTGTCCATTTCATATTTTTTGAGGATGTCCTTAATATATTTGTTTTGACTAAGAAAAGTACCTTCCTCAAGTTGCTTAATGCTAAATCCTAGAAAGTAATTTAAATCTCCCATTAGACTCATTTCGAATTCATTACTCATTGTTTTAGAAAAATCATCACAAAGATGTTTATTTGAAGATCCAAAGATGATGTCATCCACATAAATTTGAACAATAAGTATATCCTTTCCAATTTTTCTTAAAAAGAGAGTTGTATCCACACTTCCTTTTTCAAAAGATCTTTCAAGTAGGAAGGTGCTTAACCTCTCATACCAAGCCCTAGGTGCCTGTTTCAATCCATATAATGCCTTTTTTAATTTGAAAACATGATTTGGAAATTTAGAATTTTCAAAACCTGGAGGTTGTTCTACAAAAACATCTTCTTCAATTACTCCATTTAAAAAGGCACTTTTAACATCCATTTGAAACAATTTAAAACCTTTAAAACAGGCAAAGGCTAGTAAAACCCTAATTGCTTCAAGTCTAGCTACAGGGGCAAAAGTTTCCTCAAAATCAATTCCTTCAATTTGATTATACCCCTTAGCTACTAATCTAGCCTTATTTCTAATAACTACTCCTGAGTCATTCATTTTATTTTTGAACACCCACTTGGTTCCAACAACACTTTGATCTTTTGGCCTTGTAGTTAGTTCCCAAACTTTATTTCTTACAAATTGATTTAACTCTTCTTGCATGGCCAATATCCAAAATTCATCTGAAAGTGCTTGATCAATGTTAGTGGGTTCAATAGTTGAAATAAAAGCTGAATGATTGACTTCCTTGTTTAATCCACGCCTAGTTCTAACACCCTCACTTGGTTCACCTATAATTAATTCTTTTGGGTGATTTTTAGAGAATCTCAAATCTCTAGGCAAAGGGTCTTCTCTTTCTATAATTTCTTCCACATTTTCTTCCAAATTTAATCTATCAATCTTTTGGGAGTTTTCTTCAATTTCTTCTTCAACAACTTTTGGCTCTTCTATGTTTCCATTTTCATCAAAAACAACATGTGTGGTTTCTTCAATGACTAAAGTTCTTTTGTTGAATACTCTATAAGATTTTCCAACACTTGAATATCCAACAAAAATTCCTTCATATGATTTTGGATCAAATTTTCCTAAGGCAGATTTTCCATTATTATGTATGAACACCTTGCAACCAAATACATGTAAATGAGACAAATTTGGTGTTCTACCTTTTACCAATTCATAGGGTGTTTTATTCAAATTTGATCTCACATTTACCCTATTCAGAACATAGCATGCAGTGCTAACCGCCTCAGCCCAAAAATATCTAGGAAGAGAGTATTCTGCTAACATTGCTCGGGCGGCTTCTATTAATGTTCTGTTCTTTCTTTCAACTACTCCATTTTGTTGAGGAGTTCTAGGTGCAGAAAAATTGTGATCAATCCCCTTTTCTTTACAGAAATCTTCAAATCTTTCATTTTCAAATTCTCCTCCATGATCACTTTGTATAGAAATTATTTCACATCCTAGTTTTCTTTGTATCCAAGTTGAAAAATTTCTGAATTCCTCAAATGATTCACTCTTTTGAAAAAGAAATTTAACCCAGGTGAATCTTGAAAAATCATCTACTATTACAAATCCATATACCTTTCCTCCTAGACTAACCGTGCTTACAGGTCCAAAAAGATCCATGTGAAGAATTTCTAAAGGTTTACTGGTCCTAAGATCTTTATTGGACTTAAAAGAGGACTTCACTTGTTTTCCTAATTGACATGCATCACATAAGTGGTCCTTAGTAAAGTCTAGTTTAGGTATTCCTCTAACCAAATTCTTTTGGGTAATTCTTCTAAGATTTTTCATACTAGAATGACAAAGTCTCCTATGCCAAAGCCATGATTCATCAGAAACAGTTTTCAAACAAAAAGTAGTAGGAGATTGAATACAATTTAAATCTAGCATGTAGACATTGTTCACCTTTTTTCCATTTAAAACAATTTTCCCATTTAGGCTAATTATGCAGCTAGTAGGTAAAAATTTTACATTATAGCCCTTATCACATAGCTGACTTATGCTAAGCAAATTATGTTTTAAGCCTTCAACTAATAAAACATTATCTATGAAAAAGTTTTTCAAATTTCCAATCATACCTGATCCAACCACCTTCTTTGTGGTATTATCTCCAAGTGTAACCTTGCCTCCACTCCTGGCTTCCAGCGTTATGAATTGAGCAGTATCTCCAGTCATGTGCTTAGAACATCCGTTGTCCAGGTACCATATACTCTCACGAGGTCTTGTGTGAGAGTATACCTGCAAAATTCTCAAATGTTAGACCTGGGAACCCAAACTAGTTTGGGTTCACCTTTATGAAATTTATAATCAGATGCATGTGTGATATGTCTAGATTTATGCATCTTAGTTCTCCACACCAAATTAGGTTTCATCTTTAAAGTGCAGGTGTGAGATATATGTCCCAAAAATCCACAATTGTTACATTTAACATTAGGAAAAATATTCCTATGTTTTCTTTCATATGATTGTTATCTAAGGGATTTCATGAATTTAGGATAATATTTAGGATTTGTAAAATCTTCAAGTTTAGGGGGGTTCCTATTATCCTCGAGAGCTCTTATAGTAAGTTTGTAAAATGAATTCATATCCTCCAAGATTCGATTTGTATAATTGATTCTATATGTCTTGTGCTCAGATTCATCCTTAAATTTCTTAAATTCTTTTTCAAGTTCAGCATAGGATGATTTTAAATTTTCGAAATTTTTATTCAAGTCATCGTATTCATCAAGTAGTTTCATGTGGTTGCTATCAATTAAAGCATGATCTTTTCTAAGGATTTCGTGTTCCTTATTAAGCTCTTCCAATTCTAAAACTAAACTAGAATGCATCTTTTTAGTTTTCCTATATGCATCATGCATGTGTTCAGAAACTTCAAACAGTTCATCATAGGTTAAATCACATACCTCTTCTTGATCTGATTGTTCAGCTTTATCTGCCATCAAGCAAAGGTTGGTGACTTCTTCTTCGTTTTCAGTCTCAGATGAGTCTGAAGCTGAGTCCGCCCAAAAAGCCTTTTGAAACTTCTTCTTGCCCCTTTTTACCATTGGTTTCTCCTCTACCTTCTCCTTGCTAGGAGTGGCTTTAAGTTTTGGACAATCAGTTTTTATATGACCTGGTTTCCTGCATTCATAACAAATCACTTCATTAGAAACCCTGCCATTTTTGTTATACTTACCTCTATTCCATTGCTGGCGTCTCTTCTGCTTCCTCTTTAAAAAGCTTCTGAATTGTCTAGTCATCAGTGCTATATCGTCTTCATCCTCAGGTTGTGAGTGTTCACTTTCTGACTCTTCCACATTTAATGCAAGATTCTTGTCCTTTCTTGGTTCACCTGCATCAATCTTTCTTTGACTTACTCCTTGCTCGTAAGCAATGAGTGAACCAAGAAGATTGTCAATAGAATAAATGTTCAGATCTTTTGACTCTGTAATTGCAGTAATTTTAGCATCGTATGCAGTAGGTAAACAACGAAGAATCTTATTAACCATTTCAGCATTAGTTAATTCCCTACCAAGTGCATGCAAAGAGGTTACAATTTGAGTGAATCTTGTGTACATGTCAGATATAGATTCATTAGGTTTCATGCGAAATAACTCGTAGTCATGTAACAAGATATTGAGTCTTGATTGCTTAACCTCATTTGTCCCTTCATAAGTAATACAAAGTCTATCCCATATGTCTTTTCCGCTTTTACAAGTGGAAACTCGCATGTAGTCTTCAGATTTTAAAGCACAAAAGAAACTATTTAAACATTTCGCATTTAATTGTGCTAAGTCACGTTCTTCTATAGTCCAATCTGCATAGGGTGTATCTACCCTAATTCCATCAACTAATCTAGTTGGTTTTGTGTAACCTTCCTGGACTAGCATCCACATGCGATAATCAAGTGACTGTAAGAAAGTAGACATGCGTGTTTTCCAAAAATCAAAAGGAATATTATCAAACAGTGGAGGTCTAGTGATAGAGTAACCCTCAGGTGTGTTTCGGTTTCCAAATGTAGCCATCTACGTTAATCAAAAAGTAGTTCAAACTTATGATTTTGAAACTCTGCTCTGATACCACTTGTTGAGTCCAGTAATTAGGTTGTTAAGCCTAAGTAAGTGTCCCAAGGCTACCAAGAGGGGGGTGAATTGGTAGTTTTTAAAATTTTAAACCCTCTTAATAATAAAGTTGAACCGAAATAAAATTTTCTTTTAAAGTTAGTAGAAAAATGTTTTTCAACCACAGAGTTGTTAAAACTGAAATTTAAAGTGATGAAATGTAAAAGCTATAAAGTAAATGACACCAGATTTATAGTGGTTCGGTCTATAACCAGACCTACATCCACTCCTCAGAGGCACCCTCTGAGTATTGCACTAATACCACAAAGTGACTCTCCTTTAGCACCCACAGCAAGGCGGAGAAGCCTGTACAAAACACTCTTTTCACCACTACCCGGTGCGGCAGAGAACCGTCGTCCTTTCACACTCTCCTAGTGTGGGCAGAGAACCCTACGGTTGTTTACACTCTCCAAGTGTAGGCAGAGAACCTTCTTCCTTTCACACTCTCCTAGTGTGGGCAGAGAACCCTCTTCCTTTCACACTCTCCTAGTGTGGGCAGAGAACCCTCGTCTGTTCACACTCTCCAAGTGTCGGCAGAGAACCGGACCTTCTTGAATGATCTTCTCACAAGAATCTAGAAGGAAGAAAGAAAAAGAGTGAAGAAATCCAATTCCACAAGTAGAGACTCTTACCTTAGCAATCCAAGTGAAGCCTTCTCGCTCCAGTGATAGGAATCCTCCTTTGAATGCTCTCTTCCACTCTCTTCTTGGCTATTCTCTCAAGAGGCACGAAGATCAAATGACAAAAAGATTGGGTGGCAGTCTAATTTGGACTATTTATATAAAAGACAAGTGAAACCGCCCAAAAACTGCAAAGTTTCAATTCTGTACGCAGTGGATCGTCCTGTACGATTCTGGATCGTCCTGGACGATTTTACTTAAACGATCTGAAACGACCCAATTTGTATATGTGTACGAACTGACTTCGTACAGCTGATCGTCCTGTACGAACTTGGTTCGTCCAGTACGAACGGTTATTACAAGGTCGGTTCTAGAAACTGCTGAAAACTGTTCTAAGTCGGTTTATCGTTTGAACGAAAATGTGATCGTCTGGACGAAAATTTTTCTGAGAGCCGATCGTCCTGGACGATTATTTATTTCGTCTGGACGAAAATTTTCCAGAGAACCAATTGCCGCGGACAATAATTTGTTTTCGTCTGGACGAAAATTTTCCAGAGGACTCGTCGCCTCGTACGATGGTAAAATTCGTCTGGAAGAAAATTTTACAGAGAACCCATCGCCTGGTACGATAATAAATTTCGTCCTGGACGAATAGGACTTAGAAAATTTTTCAAAGCAAGTTCCTATTCGTTCCAAGTGCTCTATAGGAGATAACTGACAGATCGTCCAGTACGATAAATATCGTCCTGTACGAACAGTATAGAATTTTAAGATCTCCTTATTTGTGTGTGTGAGATTTTATTCACTCAATTACAATCACTCCCTTTCAAAATTAATTCAAAGAAAAGACAAACATCAATTAAACAAAATATCTCATGTTGAATTTGAATTGAACTTTTTGTAGTCTGGAGTCTGATTTTCCTGAAATGTTAGTACACACAAGAGCAAGTGCAAATCTTCTGAAATTGTTAGGAGATAACTATACATTTGAACAATAATGTTTGGAATCATCAAAACTACATAAGTTGCATAAATATAACTCATTCAAATAGCAACTATTCAAACACACATAGTTTTCAAAATCAATCATCAAAGTTAACTGCATCTATAACTTTGGTGATTTGTTTCAAGAGTTATACTTACTAGATTTGGGTGAAATCTAAGGCTTACTTACCCTTGCATAAACATAAACACACCACATAAAAGTAAAAGAAAAAATTTATGTATTTGAATATTATGAATTTTCAAAATTATGGGTCAAATATTGACACATGACCTTAAAAATTCAAAGCTCACCATTACTAGAGAAAACTAGGGGATATAGATAACACACCCTAATATGATTTATAAAAATTTAAGATCCATTGGACCATTGGGTAATGAGAAAATTAGTTTGGATGCAAATATACTTTACTCAAAATCCAATGGTCAAAATAATATGAAATTAATATTTTGATAAATTTTGGCTCAAGACCACTCCAATGAGCCCAAGAATGTCAAAATATCAAAATTTGATGAGAAATTTTGGGTGAATTTTTGAACTTATGAGCATGTTTTGATAGTATTTAATGGATTTAATTCAATTTCAGCCAATGAACAATAACTTTAAATGCTCATAAATTCTTAAATACTCATCCAAATTAAATGAAAGTTTAAAAAATCTTCCCCAAACCTAGATGAAGAGTGGGATAGTGTTTGATCATTCTAAAAATCACTTTTAGGAAATACTTTTAAAGAGAAATTTTAGGCTTATTTTGACAAAATACCTTGATTTAGACATTAGATTGATTTGATTTTTAACTCATTGGACTCCTACTAATGTACTCCTCAACTTAATTTAAGACCTAAAACCTTATTTTCCATTAGATTGAAATATATTTGAAGATTATCACTTTCTCTCTATCCTCTCTCTCTCTCTCTCTCTCTCTCTCTCTCTCTCTCTCTCTCTCTCTCTCTCTCTCTTCTCAAAAGGGTTTTGGAAGCTAGGGAAGGATGGGAGAAGACTTGTGAAGGCTTAAGGGAGTGTTTGAAGATCTGGAGAAAAAAAAAAAAAGAGGTCTTAAAATGCTTTGGACTATGAAAGATGCTTGAACGGGTCATTTGATCCATTTCACCTAACCCAAGATTTTGAGCCAACACCCAGGGCTAAGATTTCTTTGTTGTCCTCTTTGATGCTTGATACATTGATGGAGCTTTTTAGAGCATATTTGTTGGTTAAGTGAAGGATAATGCATGGATAAGTGTTGTGGAAAGGGTTTTATGGCATATTATACACATGTGGTCACATGGGGATGTTTTGGATTAAACCAAAACTTAAAAATGAACTAAGAGGTGATGAGGATGAAACTGCAATCCATTTAAGCTTGCCGAATAGATTGGTGTGGAGGGATTTCTAAAATTTGGCAAATCTAACCATATAAGTATTTTTGTGGAATTGATCATGTTGATTTTACAAACTTGGTTAAGTAATCTAGGATGGATCCAAAGAAACTTCAAGAGGATATTTGCATGAATTTTGAAGGATTTGGTTGCATGGATGCAAAATTTACATTTTTAAAGTGTGTATATGAGAAATTTAACCAATTTAGGTGAGTTTATTAAGTCAACTCACCAAGAATTAACTCACTTGTCAACTCACCATTAATTGACTCACAAATGGCTTGGGCTCATTAAAGGCATACAATTAAGTAAAATTAGGTGATATGAAGAATTAATTTGATTAAAATCATTAAAAGTTGACTTTTTGAATTTTAAAGGCTAATTTAGTCAATAAGGCTTAACGAAAGCTTGGAGTTAGGCTCAATGCACACCATTCCATATATGTGACGTGTTGGAGGAGGTTTTGTAGATTGGTTTAATTAGGCCTTTTTGAATTTTAAGGAAAATTTTGTTTTAACTTATTTAATACTTTAAGGGTTATCAAGGTTTTGTAGTCAACCATGGCCCGTCAAGGGTCAATGTTGGTTCAATGCATCATGACAAAGATTATGAATAATTCCAAGAGTTTTGGAGAGGTTTCCAAGGTGATTTTCTATAAGATGTAAAGACAAGTGGCATATGCTATAAATATTTAAAGGTTTTATAGCCTTTGGAAATGAATTTTATTTTGGGGTTTATGAGGCTTGGAATGCCTCCAAAATGTTTTGCTAACCCTGTTGCAAATCTGAGTTTATGTATTAGACTTTTGATGATAGCAAACATTCATGATTTGTTATGACTACTTTACCTACTAACTTTTTAGGTCCACAAGATCGAATGCAACTCAAGCTAGCTCAAGATCAGGTAGATTTAGGTTGAGTCAAGTCTGTATTTTTTCTTTCTTGAGTCAATTGTAAAAGTGGTTCCTGATGCTAAGTAACTTTGCACACACACACACTTGAGGGTTTTTTTTGAGTTTTTCTATTTTGAGTATATCGGCCTGGATGATGTTAATATCGGCCAGGATGATTCAACTAAAATTAAAACCCTAATTAGGGCATCCTGGTTAAGCAGCCGTCATTAACCAAATCGTCCTAGAAGATACATGTATTGGCCAAGATAATAGGCTCAAATCAGCAAGAATCAGCCGCCATGATCAATTTAGGTATTCTTTATTTTAAATTATTGGCATGGATGATCTCCATATTGGCCTGGATGATACAACACAATTATGCCTAAATTAACCTGATTGATATGATCACATCTGCCGGGTGGATCGCAGAATCGGCCAAGACGATGAGATGGATGATTGACATCGGCCATAATCTGTTTAGGGCGATGTTCAGGATGATTGTACTCGAATTTGAACTAATCATCCAGGATGATATTGTATCGGCCTGGACGATGTAACCAATTTTCTTCTGATCGTCCTGATTCATTCCTGATGATTGAGCTTATTTTGTACTGATCAGCTAGGACGATATCCCTATCATCCTGGACGATAATATCGATTCTTAAAATTTTATTTAAAGGACCCAAATTTTCTCATGCAAAAATACCTTGAGTGCTGCTATCATCTGAGAGAGCCTTGGGAGAGGGAGAGAGAGAGAGAGAGAGAGAGAGAGAGAGAGAGAGAGAGAGAGGAACTTGTGAGGGGGAGTTTGTGAGAGGGTTCACAAAGGTTGCTCCAAGCAAGGTTATAATTCATCGTCTCTATTTTTCGTCCATCCTTGGAAGGTTCTTGGGAGGTCTACTTCAGCAAAGGTCTGGGTTCTCTGCCCGCTTCAGGAGGAAGAAAAATGAGTCGGTTCTCTGCCGCACCAGGGTTGGTGAAAAGGAGTCTATTGTAAAGGCTTCTCCGCCTAGCTATGGGAGCTAAAAGAGAGACACTTACTTAGTGCAATACTCGAAGGGTGCCTCCGACGAGTGGACGTAGGTCAAGGATTGACTGAACCACTATAAATCCGGTATAATCTTTCTTTGTTTTGCTTCCTCGTTTATTTATTTTTGCACTCTAATTTATGTGGTGATTTTGGTTTTAATGTTTACATAAAGAAATTTTTTTAAAATACCAATTAACCCCCCCCCCCCCTCTCGGTTAGCCTTGGGATAGTTCTTAAGGACTTAACATCCCTAATGAACTTTCAAGTGGTATTAGAGCGGGATTCATAAAAACTAAGTTTGAAAACTTTTTAAATTCTTATCCATGGCTAACAACGGAAATCGTAATACTGCGGAAGGGTATTCTATTACACGACCACCTTTGTTTGATAATATTCCTTTTAATTTTTGGAGAACTCGCATGTCTATGTTTTTACAATCAATTGATTATCGCATGTGAATACTTGTTAAATATGGTTATACACCTCCAACTCGAAAATTGAATGGCGTTAATGTTCCACTTCCTTTTACTGAATGGACTCTAGATGATAGGGATTTAGCACAATTAAATGCAAAATGTTTGAACTATTTTTCCTATGCTTTGAAATCGGAAGAATACATGCGTGTTTTCACTTGCACTACTGGTTAAGGAATTTGGGATAAATTGTGTATCACCTATAAAGGTACTAATGAAGTCAAGCAATCTCGGTTGAATATTCTCTTGCATGATTACAAACTTTTTTGTATGAGACCTCATGAATCAATTTCTGATATATATACAAGATTTACTTAGATTTTTTACTTCTTTGCATGTCTTAAGAAGATAACTTACTAACTATAAAAAAGTAAACAAAATTTTAAGATGTTTGCCATCCTCTTTTGATGCAAAAATTACTACAATATCTGAATCTAAAGATTTAAATACATATTCGATCGATAACTTACTTGGTTCACTCATTGCTTACGAGCAAGGGGTGAGCCAAAGAAATCTTGATGCATGTGAGAAAAAGAAGGAGAAAAATATAGCACTGAAGGCCAATGAAATAAATTCAAATTCTTCTAGGTCTGAAAGCAATGAAGTTTCCTTCATCACTAAGCAATTCAAAAACTTTCTAAAGAAAAGTCACAAGCATCATCAGAATTAAAGAAATGGTAAGGATAACAAAAATTTTAAAGGGACTTCTGATGTTGTTTGTTTTGAATGCAGGAAGCCTGGACATGTCGGAGCTGATTGTCCTACACTTCAGGATCACTCAAGCAAAGAAAAGAATGAGGAGAAACCTAAGCTCAGAAAAGATAAGAAGCAAACCCAAAAAGCTTTATGGGCAGAGTCTGCATCTGACTCATCTGAGACTAAACCTGAAGAGGAGACAACAAACTTGTGCTTAATGGCTGGTGATTTTGAATAATCTGACCAAGAAGAGGTATGCCAACCAACCTATGACCAATTGTTTGAAATATATGAGAAAATCCATGCATCATATAGAAAACTTATGAAAACTCACGTTAGTTTGAAATTGGAGTTTTTGAATTTACAAAAAGAGCATAAAATTTTAAAAAAAGATCACTTTCAAATTGATAGCAATCACATGTCTCTACTTGATGAATTTGATGATTTAAATAAAAAGCATTCTGAATTAATAATTGAGCATGATTATTTGAAAGCTTCCTACATCTCGCTCGAATCTGATTTTAAAGCTTCTACTAAAGAATATCATAAAATGCACTATTTGGAAATTGATTTAGAAAATGCTCACTTGAGGTTTAAAACTGAATTGGATGCATGTAAGAAAAATTGGATGACACCCACATTTGATCCAAAGACAATAACTAGGAAGAGGCATTATAACCCAAACCGATTAAGAAATCCTTTTCCTGGAGTGAGATGTTTTTTATGTGGCATGTTAGGACACATAGCACATACTTACACCATTCATCGTAGTACACATTGGGTATGGAGACCCAAATTACATAATTCATTGCATAACACTCATGCATCACATTCTTCTTTTCATAAGAAGGAACCCAAACTTGTTTGGGTTCCTAAATCTGACATTTGATGATTTTACAGGTGTGCTCTCACCAAAGACCTCGTGAGAGCATATGGTACTTGGACTGCGGAGGCTCATGAATCTTAATTGCTTTTGCTGCTTAATTAAAACTGAGTTGCATGATTTTCTGATCAATTCTTTACTTTTTATTTAGTTTGTTTCTTTCTCTACTTTTTGTCATTTTTACTTTTGTTGATTTAGCACGTTTCTTTTTAGATCATCGATGATTTGATATTTTCTCCTTATTTTTATTTTTTGGAGATTTATAGTCAATGTTTTAACAACTCTAAATCAGTTAAAGGGTAAAAAATACCGTTGATTGCGTCTCTTTCTCTAACCTATTTTGGTAGTAAAAATTTCTTTTCTAACCAAAAGTATATCTCAAATTAACAACTGGATTTTGCAATTCAGATCTTTTCTACCTTGCTATAGTAATCTAGCTTATACTATAATAATCAAAATTTTTATGTTACTTCAAGATTTCTCGTTATCATGTCAATGCATCTCTCACATGATTTTTTATTCTGTTTTATGGATTAGTCTTCCCTATATTAGAGAGTGAGTTTTTCTTCTCTAATATCTGGAAGATATACTCACAACTAAGAATATTTAAGAATTTTTGAAAAAGAATCTAGCTTCCAAAAAAATGAAAAAAAAAGTGGCCAATGATGTCAAAAACAAAAGATGTGCAATGACGCCAAATTAAATAAATATATATATATATATATATATTTATTTATTTATTTATTTATACACACACACACACACACACACACAAAGTGTATCAAAAATCAAAAGATGGGCAAAGTGTGCCATTCAATGGACACGAGGCATAAAATGAGCCCATCAAAAAGCTAGCTATCTTCCTTTCCTCCAACTCTTAAAACTTAGAAGATTTCATGTATCACTTGAGACTTTCAAAGACTTGGTTTCAAATTTCGTGATTGTAGCAAACTACATTGATATATTATTCTATAAGATATTTTTCTAAAACCAAGTCTTGATCGGATCTCTTTTTCTTATCCAAATGTTTTTCTAAGTTAGGCCTTTTGAGTTCAAAAGAAGATTTTACCCTAAAAAAAGTCCGAGCTTAGGGGTAACATGATCGAATTTTTATCGATTTTTAGATTTTTGAAGTTGTTAACCCATTAACTTACAAATTTTTAAAATCAATCACATGGAGATTATATCATATTCATGCCTTGATTAAAAAAAAAACTTTTTTGCTTTTATTTTATCGTTGTTAATTTTTTTTGGTTTTTGGGCCTTCACTGATCATCTCCATCCCTCCTTTGATTTGAAATTTTTTGTCACATTGTCCTGGCCGATGTTTATATTGTCCTGGACAATCGGCTTTTCATGCTTCAAAAACTCCATCTACTGAATATTCTGACTTTTTTACTATAATCATCCTGGATGATCCTTTATCTTCTTGGACGATATGATCAAACTCTGCTACAATCATCTTAATCGTTCGGGCTGAAACTTTTTTCATCTTGGACGATGCGTTTATGGGTTATCGTCCCGTCCGATACACCTATCGTCTTGGACGATACATGTGTAAGTACATTTAAAATCTTTAAAATTGCTCGCGATGATCCATTTTTGGACAATCATCCAGGACGATCCACTATTCGTCCTGAGCGATACACGTGGCACATGATTTAAAACATTTTAAATTTAGTCGGTACCATCCATTATTAAGCATCGTCCTGGACGATCCACCTAATTGGCCCGGATGATCTGCTTTTTCAATGGTCATCCGGCCTGACTCCTCGAGACGATCATCTATGTCTAATCATCCTGGCCGATGTCTGATCGGCCCGGACAGTCAGACCGCCTTTTTGACCAATCAGACTGTTCATAATAATTGCACCGGATCGTACTGGATGATCCTGCGATCGGCCTGGATGATCCGGCTGATCCCTTAAATTCAGAGCAATCTAGCCATTATTTCTCACTTCAATCTTCTCCTATCTTGTTTACTTACTGTTTGTTTGCTAATGGCTGGCAAAAAGTGTGTTCGTCAGATGTCTGGCAGCTCCTCAAGGGGCACACTAGACCCTCATTTTTGGGAGGCAGACGATCAGGCTGCCTACCATCGTTACAAGGAGTGCGGCATTACTCTCTCCCGAATAATCAATCCAGTCTATCTTTCTTATCCGGTACTGGATCTTTTCACCCACACTTCTCTTTACTTTATTCTCACCCTCGCAGTCCCCTTTAATTCTGAACTTCTTTTTGAATTCTATAAAAACCTTCGTATAAATTCTTCCTACACTGCTCTCACCTCTTATGTGAATCGACATCTTGTCGATATCACATATCTGGATTGTGCTGAACTGTTGCAGCTGTCCACCACTGGGGATAAGATGCATACCCTTGTCTCTGATCCTGACTTTGACTGGTCCACTATAAATCACTTTCTTTGCCACACCAACGTACACTTTCATGTTGGAGAGACTAGCTCTTTACTCAAAGATGTTAGGATAATCTAGGATGTCCTTCGCACTTCTGTTATTCCAAAAGTCGGGGATCGAGTTCACATCACTCCACTGCTTTCCCTTACTACCTTTTACATTCTGGCCCACAGAGAATTCAATGCCACAGACCTAATCTTTCACTACATCGAGCATTTGACTACCATTACAGATCCAGGTCATAAAAGAAAGCCCAATCTTGCTCTAGGACCCATCATTGCATATGTTCTAGAATCCAAATACAATCTTCAATATCCTGCTCCTCCCAACCATCTGCCACCTTTCTACTCAAATAATTCCTTCAATGCCCTTCACAGTACTCGTCTATACCCAGGAAATGGGGAAGCTCAAGGGGCAAAGCAGGAGGAGGCTCTCGCTCCTGCTCCTATTCTTGAACCTGTTCCTCTCTGCCAGCACTCTGAGTTGGATCAGTTGGTGGAGAGATTTGATCAATTGGAGACCCGCTTTGACACGTTTGTAGCACACCAGCAGTAGCAGCACGCTAATGATGTGGCCCGGTTCGATGGCTATGTTGCACACCAGCAGCAGCATGACCAGGACATGGCCTGGTTTGGGGCATAGTTTGCCACATTTTCCACTATCTTCCAGCAGCCACCACCACCACGACCTCCGTTTGATGATCAGGGGCCCTCATTTCTTTGATTTTCATTGTGTTTTTCTAGTTTGTTTCACTTCTAGTTTTAGTTTTAGTTTTATGTAGTTTATTTTTTTAATGTTTTTTTTTAGTTTCTATTATGTTTTTATTTGTGTTTCCCTCCTTTTTGTGATGTTAAAAGGGGGAGTAGTATGATGTATCTTGTACTTTGAATTCTGGAACATAGTGAATTTTTTTTACTAAACTGCCATAACTGTTTGAAATTCTCTGGGTATGTTTGCCATCATAAAAAAGAGAGAGATTGTTGCAAATCTGAGTTTATGGATTAGACTTTTAATGATAGCAAACATTCATGATTTCCTACGACTGCTTTGCCTACTAACTTTTCAGGTCCTCAAGATCAAATGCAATTCAAGCCAACTCAATATTGGGTAGATTTAGGTTGAGTCAAGTATGTATTTTTCCTTTCTTGAGTCAATTGTAAAAGTGGTTCCTGTTACAAAGTAACCTTGCACGCACACACTTGAGGAGTCTTTTGAGTTTTTCTATTTTGAGTACATTGGCCTGGATGATGTTAATATCGTCCAGGATGATTCAACTAAAAATAAAAATCCTAATTAGGGCATCCTAGTTAAACAGTCGTCATTAAGCAAATCATCCTAGACGATACGTGTATCGGCCAGGATGATTGGCTGAAATCAGAAAGAATCAGCCACCATGATCAATTTAGGTATTCTTTATTTTAAATTATCAGCCCAGATGATCTCCACATTGACCTAAATGATACAGAATAATTATGCCTAAATTAATCTGGTAAATATTGAAAGCAATTAAGGCTGATTGATATGATTACATCGGTCGGGTTGATCGCAGAATCGACCAGGATGATGAGCAGGACGATTGACATCGACCAGAATCTATTCAGGGCGATGTTCAGGATGATTGTACTCGAATTTGAACTAATCATCCTGGACGATATTGTATCGGCCTGGACGATGTAACCAATTTTCTTATGATCATCATGATTCATCCCGGCTGATTGAGCTTATTTTATACTGATCGGCCAGGATAATATCCCTATCATACTGGATGATAATGTCGATTATTGAAATTTTATTTAAAAGACCCAAATTTTCTCATGCAAAAGACCTTGAGTGCTACTGTCTTGACCTGAGAGAGCCTTGGGAGAGGAAGAGAGAGAGAGAGAGAGAGAGGAACTTGTGAGGGGGAGTTTGTGAGAGGGTTCAGAAAGGTTGCTCCAAGCAATGTTCCAAGTCATCGTCTCCATTCTTCATCCTTCATCCTTGGGAGGTTCTTGGGAGGTCTACTTCAGCAAAGGTCTGGGTTATCTGCCTGCTTCAGGAGGAAATAAAAGGAGTCGGTTCTCTGCCGCACCAGGGTTTGTGAAAAGGAGTTTGTTGTAAAGGCTTCTCCGCCTAGCTATGGGAGCTAAAGGAGAGACACTTATTTAGTGCAATACTTTGAGGGTGCCTTCAAGGAGTGAACGTAGGTCAAGGATTGACCGAACCACTATAAATTTGGGGTGATCTTTCTATGTTTTGCTTCTGCGTTTATTTATTTTTGCACTTTTATTTCTATGGTGATTTTGATTTTAATTTTGCGCTTTACATAAATAAATTTTTTTAAAAAACCAATTCACCCCCCCCCCCCCCCCTCCCTCTTGGTTAGCCTCGGGATAGTTCTTAAGGGCTTAACATCCCTAACAAACTTTCAAACCCTAGTAAAATGCCTCATCAATATACAACTAATAGATCATGAATCCAATATTATTTGATAGGGTTTTGAAGGATTTGAATTTCCCTAAAAACTAGTTTTTTACTACAATTTTGGGTTTAGATTTTAGCAATAGATTTTGGATCTTTGCTTTGGATTTGAATTTTTTATTTGGATTTAATTTTAGATTGTATTTTGATTTTATGATTCTTGATCGTGAAGAGTCTGTATAGGCTGTTAGACCTATAGTAGTTGTCCCAATGTTATCAAAGAGGGGGGTTGAATTGGTTATTTTAAAATTCTTTAGATATTTATGAAAACTATTTTATAAATTTTTTGTAAAAAGAAAATTTTCAACCACAAAAAATAAAATTATAGAAAAATAAAAATGGGGAAATGTAAAAAAAACACAAAAATTTATAGTGGTTAGATCCAACAAGAACTACGTCCACTCCTTGAAGACTCCCTCTTCAGGTGTTGCACTTTTACCAAAGTGAATCTCCTTTTTCCCCCACAACAAGGCGAAGAAGCCTTTACAATTTTCCTCTCTTCCACCTATCCCTGGTGTGGCAGAGTACCATCATCCTTTCACACCCTCCAAGTATTGGAAGAGTACCATCATCCTTTTTATACTCTCCAAGTGTTGGCAGAGAACCGGCATCCTTTCACACCCACCTGGTATCGATAGAGAATCGGCATCCTTTTACACCCTCTTGGTGTCGGTAGAGAATTGACATCCTTTCAAACTCTCTAAGTATTGGCAGAGAACTGGATCTTCTTCAAAGATCTTTCCTCAAGCATCTTCAAATAATTAAGGAAGAGATTTTCTACAAACACAAAGAGATTCTCACCTTTGAGTAACCTTGTGAACCCTTCACACTCTCAATTTGTAAGAACTCTCTCTCAAACACTCTTCCCAAATCACTCTCACACTTTTTCTCTCTGGAAAAATGAAGAAGCATTTGTCCAAATCAGTTTTAAGGACTTTATATAGGTAAAGCACAAAAAACCGTCCAAAAATGGAATATTTCAATTTTGATCGTCCACGATCATGCAATACGATCGACGATCAAACGTACGAATAGTTCAACGTTTTCCTCATATGATCCTATAAGAAACATTTTTGTACATGCACATTGTAAAGTACAAACCATATATCATCCTTTACAATTAGTTCAAATTTCTTTAATGTTCAAATAGACAAAAATATTTGCATCAATTTCATACTTTGGACATCATCTATACGAACTCAAGTTCATCCCGGATGAACAATTAAAAAAATTTACCTATTCATATGGATAAAAATGTTCGCATTAATTTTTTACTTTGGACATCATCTGTACGAACTCAAGATTATCCTGGATGAACAGTTCAAAAACTTTACCTATTCATATTGACAAAAAATGTTTGCAATAATTTTATACTCTAGACATCGTCTCTACGAACTCAAGATCATACAGGATGAATAGTTCCAAAAATTTACCTATTTGTATGCACAAAAAAGTTTGCAATAATTTCATACTCTAGACATCATCTGTACGAAAGCAACTTCATATAGCATGAATAGTACTTTGAAATTTTTACGTCCAAGATTTGATTAACTTCTTGCTGGAGGAACTACCTGGAAAAATCGTCCTGTATGAACCAAAATTATACAGTACGTGTTACAAATATGGATTCAAGGATTATAATTTTGTTGATAGAAAACATTTCTTACATCTCTGTTTTTCTATGATTGCCCTACCTGCCAATATTTCAGATCCACAAGGTCAATTATAAATCAAGTCAGCTCAAGATTGGGTAGATTAGGATTGAGTTAGTCTGTAAGTGTAGGTCAAGTGTTTTACCTTTTCTTGAGTTAAATGCAACAAAGTGGGTACTGATGATAATTAACCTTACACACACACACTTAGAGGGAAATTTTTTGTCTATTTTAGAGTTTTCTATTTTTGATCATATTATCCGGGACGATCCAAAATTGTCATAGACAATAAGTTAAAAATATATACCCTAATTAGGGCACCCTGGTTAAGGCAACCGAATTAAGCAAATCATCCTAGACAATATTATCATCATCCGGGACAACATGCTCGAATTAAAAAGATTTAGCTGCCAAATCTTTTAGGCATGTTATTATTTTTAGACATCGTATAGGACATCATCTAGGATGTGTTTTGATTAAAAAAATATTTTGAGATATATATATAGTTTTGAAAATATTTAATTATCTTTGGAAAGATTAAATCTTGAATTTTAATTTTGAAATCTAACACAACATTAGGAACGATATATCATCCCAAATGGGAGAATATCATTCACTAATTGGTTCAAATTTCAAAATCAAAATTTGAAATTAAATCCAAAAATCATTAATTTCATAATCAAATGCACAATAATAAATAATATACCTTTCCAAAGAAAGGAGATATCAATCATTATCGATCGTTTGAAAATGACGATAATGATCGTTGTATTTTAAATTTTCCAAAAATAATTAGTTAGAGATTTTGAAAGATTTCGATTTTTGAAAATTAAATCTGGGTTTCTAAATCTCCTACGAGCGCAAGCCCTCGTAGTTAATTACATCGTAAAGAAATTGGAATTTCCCTACGAAAACTCTCGATTAAAATAGCGGTGTAAATTTCATTTTGGATTTTCAAAGTTTGACATCAAAGAAAGAAAAATGGTGGGAATTTTCAAATGGGATTGGTTCAATGTTGAGCACTTATTTCTGGAGTCAAAGGAAGAAGTGTAGGAGGTGTTTTGAGATTCTGAATTACTTCAGAAACACCCTAGTCTATCCTAATTGTTGGGCTCGAATTTGATTGAAAGAGATTTTTAATTTGAATGGTCGATTTTATTAGAAATTTGGGATTCAATTCCCGAAAATTGAGGTCTTATGGCCCGAGCCAGCCTCAGAACCTAAGTCTAAATTGGGCACTAAGAGTTAGCACCCCGAACCTAGCTAGTGCAATGCAATTCTGGTCTTACCCCGGCCTGGATTGGGGAGCCAGCTAAACCACCTAAACGATTTTAAAATATGAATCCGGTCTTTTTATGTAGAGTGATAGGAACGTTATTTAAGATATGTTTTTGAGAACGAGGCCGACATCTAGAGCGGATCCTAATTGGCCCCTTAGACTCATGTTGGGTATTCGGTGTCTAAGTAATGCAATTAAATATTGGACTCCTTTAAATTTGTTACTAATGCGATGCATGCTAATTGACTCAATTGAATGCAAAATCTGTATGTAGCAGTTTAAAAATTTTGGCTTAGAAAATAGGTTTTTCCCTAGAGATTGCATAACATCCCCTTGACAGATCGGCACCCTCATAGGCCAGGTGGTCTGCCAGAACCCGCAGGCGGGGAGATGCCTAACAAGGTTGAGAAAGTACAATATGGATGCATGAAAAACCCTCGGCGAGTCCGAGCTTACTTCTTAGGACCGTTTAGAGTTTCTATCTTATCTTAAAAATTTTATTTAATTAAGGTAGAAGAATTTTTTGACAGACCCCTAAGAGCCTAAATTCGAATTCCAGGCTAAATCAAACGCGGCATGCAAATAAAAAGACTAGAAAAGCAGGAGTTCTAATGCGCAATCAATTAAACAAATCAATTAAATATATCAAATTGAATGTCCATATGGCAAGTGCCACTCATTATTACATCTCAAAAATTACAAGGAATTAAAGTGGCCGGGCACCACTGACTACAACCCGGATTTCTAATCCTAAATCAAATGATTTTGAGACTTGGGATTCTTCTCGTTGTCCAAATCTTCTCACGAACATCTCGATTCGTCGGTCCAGGATATCCAAATGGAAAGAAACCCCCCCCCCCCCCTTGATCGGGGTGTTATCTTTCCTCTTTGGATATTTACAAAGTATCCTAATTTGAATCATTAGATTAAAGTTGCTCAAGGTTTGATTGTTGATTTTAAGGGCTGGAAGGTTAATGTATTTTATTAAAAAAAGTTTCTTTGCTGATTTTTTAAAGATTTGATTAATTTAAGTTTGTCATTAATTGATTCGTGGCGTTGTGCCACCAGGCTCGAGGAACCAGCCTCCTTAGGACACTTAGCCCCGCAGCCCGGAGTAGTCCAGCCAATAAACCAAATTAATGTAATTGAATTAAAGATTTTAAAAGGTTGGATAATTAATAATTAATCTATTCTTAAGGTTTAACACCCCTTGGAATCCATTCGTGGCGTTGTGCCACCAGGCTCGAGGAACCAGCCTCCTTAGGACACTTAGCCCCACAGCCCGGAGTAGTCCAGCCAATAAACTTCATCTTTAGGATGGTTGTTGTGTTTTAAAAGGTTTGTTGAATGTTTTAAACATTAAGTTAACATTTTCTGGAGTTTTGGAATAATTTTGAATTTTATGAGTTTTTTGAATATTTTAATCATTTAATTAAGGGGTTGAAAATTGACTTTTTGATTAAGTTCAAATTCTGGAATGTTTATATTTTATTAAAATACTATACCTTACTACGATCAGTTAGAAGGTAAGTACGTTGAAATCGGATTTTTCGACATTTTATTACAAAGGTTTGAAGTTTTGCACTAGATTTTAACTATGGTTTGACCAATTTGTTGACTTTTTGAAATATTACAAATTTCTAGAATTTAATATTTTTAATAAATATTAGACATTATTATGAGTTGAATGCAAGTGAGTTTGTTCAATTTGGATTTTTCTGGAATTAGTTATGAATATTACAAATTTTGACTATTTAATGAATTTTTAAAACTCTTTAATTAAAGGGCCTTTTTGTGATTTTGCTCCAAATGAGATCCCAACTCCTTGAAACCAGCTCCAAAGGTCAGGAATGACCTAAGGAGAGATTCCCAAGTGTTTTGGAAATTTTTGGAATTTTTAATAATTATTAATTAATTATATTAATTAAACATTCAATTTTACTTAAAATTAAGTTAAGGTTTAATTTGCTGTCAAATAATTTTGGTTTTAATTTTCATTGGTTGAGAATTCAAAACTGGTCAGTTAGAGGGGTTAAACATAATTTTTGGGTTTATATTTGATTTATTATATTTTCTGGAAGGTTTAATGGCTTAATTAAGGCTTAAACTTAGGAAAATTGATTAGGGGTCTTAATGACTTCTAAATCCAGTGAAACTTTTTATATGGGTTGGACATGTCACTAAGTTCAAGTGTTCAAAGTTTTGAGTTAAAAAGGATATGTATCCTAATTTCTAGAATTTCTCTAAGTTTTCTAAACATGTCCTTAATTATTGTCCTTAATGTCCCTAAGTTATAGGTTTGAATCAATTGTTCTCACTAACCCTTTAAACTAACATCCATAGCATGTAATCATACCAAACAAATCCTAAATCTAGGAGAGCTTAAATCTAAGTGGTGTGTGCACAACCTAAACATGCAAAGGTTGACATTAATTAAAATGACAAATTTTTTATTAGTGAATAATTAGAATATAATCATTCACTAATCATTCCCCCAATGATTTCTATTCAAACATTTAATCTATAATTAAAACATCAAAGGGATCCCTCAAAATTTCAAGATTCAAATACATATACATATATTTAAAATAGAGTTTAAAGTACATAAGTATATATATACTAATATATATATACCCATATATGCATATATATTTAAAAAAAAAATAGAATGATCAAAAGATTATAAAAATAAAATTTTTTTATTGAGAGATCCACTGAACTTTGAAATCAAAATTTACTTTAAGTTTGATTAAAAAAAAAAAGCATTTTAAATTTACTTTATTTTAAAACTAGGTATTTAAATAAAGATATTTTCTGATTATATTAAAATAAAATTAAATTTTAACTTCTTGAAATGGTTTGAGTTAAAGTTGATATTTAATAAATGTTAATTTATTATTAATCTAAAAATAATCAAATATTTAAAATATAATTAATATTTCAGATTAATTCTAATTTTAAATTAAAATTAAAAAAATAATTTAATTTTCTGGAAACATTAAAAAAAATAAATATATATTATTTATAATTTAAAATTAATTTTATATATTTTTTTTACTAAAAATGATTTAAAAAAAAATTAAATCAATCCTAGCGTTTGGCGGCAGAAATGCCATGTGGCGGAACGACAGCCATCCACGCAGACGGCGGCGCGGCACGGTGTTCGATCACGCGGTTTCCACTTAAACAGCTCAGCACAAACCCACAACCGTCCGATCGAGCGCCTAGGCCATCTGACGGCGGGGATCAAATTCCGCCGTTTGATCTCAGTTAACGAGATCGAACAGTGGGGAGCTTATCCCGTGATCTCCGATAGACGGCTGAGATCTCATCAAACCAAAATCCAAACGACAGCCAGACCGCGCGGACACAGAATGCCGTGAAATGGCTCGATCAGATCCGTTGATCAACAGATCAACCGACCAAATAGAGCCCAGTCCATGCAACAGCGAACCGAGCTCTGGAACTCGTTTTCAAGCTCGTTCGGGCGATCCAGACAACAAAATGATTTGAAATTTTAAATGTAGATTAAGAAAATGAACAGAAATTTTGGGGATCTATCCATGCGTCCTAACATGCATTGAATGAAAAGCTATTTAGCCTAAGTGCCTTAGACTAGGGTTAGAATTTTACATCGATTTAATGGACGGATTGAACCGCTTTTGGATTTGTTGCACTTGTAGGCTGTCCACGCTCCTGTTTGTAGAAGAATCCACGAGCTCGTAACGTCTGGATCGAATGCAAAAGAACCTTGAATGGATTCAAGCTTGGTTCGCCGGGAAGCTCGCCGGAGAGGGTTCTAACCGGCGGGATTTGAGTGAGGATGCGTGGAGGGACCTCTAGGGAGCTCAATGGAACAAGAGACTGGGTTCTGGGAGAGCTTGAATGGAGAGAGAGGCTAAGTTTTTCAATGAGGCTCATCTTGAGCCTTTTGCCCTATTCAATCCCCTCCAGATTGAATGGAGGGCTGGGATCATTTGAGTGAGCTTCCAGATGAGTGACATCTGTCCCAGGAGTGGTTGGGAGCAGGGGTATCAAAGGACAAAGGTACATCCTAGGTGGAAAGTCTATTTTGGCCTTTTGTCCATGTGGAATCAAATATGAGCCATTAGATGTTGATCTAAGGGCTGAGGGTTACTCTAGGAAGCTTCTAGAGAATATTCCAACAGTTATATGAGTTTGGATTAAAGGGTAATTAGGTTTAAATGAGGTTTTGACCACATTTGACCATTCCAAAGCATAATTTGACTCTTTGACTGGTCCCCATGCCATATGGCAGCTGAGGTGGCTTGGGAGGAGGCTTAGGAATTAAAAGAAAATGCTGGAATGGATTGAGGAGGGAATGGGTTAGCTTGGGCCAAGCCAAATGGGGACTTAAGCCCCTTAAAGAGCCTTATTGACCATGTTGACCCGTCAACTGGTCAACCAAGGGTGAGGTGGCAGCCAAAGTGATTTAGGGGATTGATTAAGGAGCATGGAGAGGGTTTGACAAAGACTTGGGTGGATTTGAAATTTAATTCAAAGTAGAAGGCCTTAAGGGTTGGTTTGGTCAAACTAGGCTGACTGAGTCAACTTATTTGACCCAAGGTGGGGGTTTGGTCCAGGTAGGTTTGATACAATATTTAGAATCTGGTAGAAGTGATTCCAAGGGTTAAATGAGTCAAATAAGCTTATTGGGCCCTTAATGGGTCCTTAAGCCAAAATTAATTGACTGAGTCAACCAAGTGGGTTCAGGGTCTGGAAATGGGTTCAATCAATTTGAAATGACATTTCAAGCTCAATGGAAGTAATTCCATGGCTTAGATAGGTCATTTAGGTCAAAATACCTATTTGGGCCTTTAAAGGGTCATTTGGGTCAATTAGGTTGAATGGGTCCAACAGGTTTGGTTTGATATTTGAAACTTGCTGGAGGTCGTTGCACCCAATTCGGAGTTCATTTGGTTTAAAATCAACATTTGAGCCCCATAAGGGTATTTTGGTCATTTTGACCCCTGGTCAACTGGGGGTCAAAGTGGGTCCAGAAAAATTCAGTTTATTGTTCAACATATCAAGATTAAAGGTCTGGAACTAACTAGAGGCTTTGGTGAAGGCTCTAAGGTCAGAAACTTCAAAGTGATAGGTCCAGTGGCATAGGCTGTAAATAATTGAAGGTTTTACAGCCTATGGATTTTAATTTAGTTTATGGGGTTAGAAACCTCAGAATGGGCTCAAATTTGGTGGGTTGCCTCCAGAGACATGTCCCATCAGTATGCAACTGACAGACTCTGAATCGGAGGTCAATTGACTGGTTTCAAAGTGTTTGAAATTTCAATGGAAAAAGCCTTTAGGACAAAACCTTTGGGCTTTGGATTTAGGCTTTGAGTCTAAAATTTTTTGAATTTGATCTGGATTTTGAGTTTGATAGATTAGGTTTGAATTATCTAAACCATTTATGATCATTTGGAGGATCATAATTGATCGGATAAGGTTGAAGTTTGATCAGAGATAAGATCAAAGATTGAACTGGAGATTGAGATCTTGAACTGGACTGGGGTCTGGATTTTGATCGAGATTTGAATTGAATTGAGGTCTGGATTGACTTAAGATCTAAATTGATCCTAAGGTCTGGGGTCTAGGAGGATCCTAGAATTTAGATTGATCTTGGAAGAATCCTAGGGATTAGATAGATCCTAGGATCTGGAGTTTAGATTGATATATGATCAGTATTGATCTGGATGGGTCCCTAATGACCTCTTACAAAAATGAGGTCAACAGGATGATGTATTATAATTATGCCTAAATTAGTCTGGTGATTAAGAAAAGCAATTAAAGTTTGATTAATCAATCATATCATTCTGGATGATCGTAGAATCATCATGGACGACGAGCTAAACAAACTTTAGTTTCTTCCTAGATTATCAAAATGATGTTCTAGATGATATGTATTCATTTGAACTAATCGTATTGGATGATCCAATAATCATTCTAGATGATCAATTCTTTTTCATCATCTAACATGAAAAGTCTAGCCAAATAGAGCAAAGGTATGGACGATACTTGACATAGGATGATGTTTCATCATCCTAGACGATCAAAACAAATAAACCTTCTAATTGTCCAGTCTCCCCCATATCATTTTGGCTGATTAAGCTGAATTTGTACTAATTATATAGGATGAACCGTCGATCGTCCTAGATATTCTTTGTCGGTTTGTTTCAAGTTAGGGCAAATTTGAAGCCCTTCTATATAAGATCTTTTATTTATTCAAGATGTGGTATTTTGCAATTGTCTTGACCTGAGAGAGCCAATAGGAGAGACAGATAGTTTGAGAAAGAGAGAGAGAAGATCTTGTGAGAGGGAGTTTGTTAGGTTTTCATAAAGGTTGCTCCAAGCAAGGATTCGATTCATCTTCTCCACTCATCATCCCTGGTTCCATGGATGTTCTAGATAGGTCTACTTTAACAATTGATTGAGGTTCTCTGCTTGCTTCATGAGGAAGCAAAAGCAGTCGGGTTCTCTGCCTACTACATGAGGAAGTGAAAGGAATTGGGTTATCTACCTCACTGGGGTTTATAGAAATGAGTTTAGTACAAGCTTCTCCACCTTGCTGTGGGAGAAAAATGAGAGTCACTGAGTTTAGTGCAATACTCAGAGGAGAGGCTCTAGGGAGTGGATGTAGGTCAAGTTGACCGAACCACTATAAAATCTAGTGTGTTCTTTCTTATTGAATTTTTTGCATTTAATTTCCGCTCTTTACTTTCTGGTGAATGATTATTTGGTTTGTGGTTTTAAAATATTTCAAAAGATCACAATTTTTATTTAAGAAATTTTAAAAAACCAATTTATCCCTTCCCCCCCCCCCCCCCTCTTGATTAGCCTCGGGCTAGTTTATAAGGGCTTAACATTCCTAACGAAGTTTCAAGTGGTATCAGAGTGAGATTCATAAATTGAGTTTTTGAAAACTTTTAAAGTTTGATCTATGGCTAACTTTGGTAATAAAAATACTGCATAAGGGTATTCCATTACCCAACCACCAATGCTTTATGATATTCCTTTTGATTTCTGGAGAACTCGCATGTCCACATTTTTATAATCAATTGACTATCAAATGGTTATTCATCACCATCACGTAAAATCAAGGGCATAAAAATTGAACTTCCTTTTATAGAATGGACTTTTGATGATAGGGACTTAGCAAAACTTAATGCAAAATGCTTAAACTATTTTTTCTGTGCTTTAAAATTGGAAGATTACATGCGTGTCTCAACTTACACAGCTGGTAAAGAAATTTGGGAAAGATTATGTATCACTTATGAAGGGACAAACAAAGTTAAACAGTCTAGGTTGAATATTTTGCTTCATGACTATGAATTGTTTCACTTGAAACCTAGTGAATCAATATCTGACATGTATACTAGGTTTACTCAAATTGTCACTTCACTGCATGACTTAGGAAGAGAGTTAACTAACTATGAAAATGTTAACAAAATTTTGAGATGTTTGTCTTCTTCTTTTGATGGTAAGATAACTATAATAACTAAATCTAAGGATTTGAATACTTATTCTATTAATAACTTACTTGGATCACTCATTGCTTACGAGCAAGGAGTGAACCAAAGACAACTTGATGCAGGTGAGAAGAAGAAGGAGAAAACTGCGGCGCTGAAGGCTAACAATATGGATGGTGATTCTTCTAGGTCTGAAAGTGATGATGTTTTCTTAATCACTAGGAAATTCAAAAGCTTTCTAAGGAAGAAATAAAAGCACCATCAAAGTGGAACAAAGGTAAGAATAGCAAGAATTCTAAAAGTCTTCTGATATGATTTGTTTCAATTGTAGGAAGCCATGACATATTAAAGATGGTTGTCCTACCCTTAAGGCTCACCCAAGTAAGGAGAAGGGTGAGGAAAAACTCATGTTCAGGAAGGATAAGAAGCAAATTCAAAAGACATTCTGGTTAGATTCTATATCTAACTCCTCCAAGACTGAAGCTTAAGAGGAGACAAAAAACCTATATTTGATGGCAGACGATCATCTTGGTCATTCTAACGAGGATGGGGTATGTGAACTAACCTACAATCAATTATTTGAAGTTTCTGAAAAAATTCATGCATCATATAGGAAACATAAGAAATCGCATGCTAGCCTAAAATTGAAATTTTCAAATTTGCAAAAAGTATATAAAGTTTTATTTAAGGATCACTCCACACTTGATAGCAATCACATGTCATTATTTGATGAGTTTGATACATTAAATAAGAAGCATATTATATTATTTGATGCACATGATACCTTGAAGTCATCGCATATTAAGTTAGAAATAGAGTTAAAGAAATTAGTGGATCTTACATGGTAGATAGATAATAATGAACATCGGCTAAAAGTGGAAGTGACAGCTTATGAATATGAAAATAAAGCATTAAAAGTAAAACTCATAGCATTGGAAAATGATAAATTATCATTGCATGCATCACACAACTTTAAGAAGAGGAATCACCACCTGAGTAGATTAGTAAACCTTTTTCCTGGTGTTAGATGTTTTTCATGTGGCATGCTACGCACTTGCACTATTCACCATAGTACACATTAGGTGTGGAGACCCAAATTATATGATTCACAGCATAACACACATGCATTACATTATTCTTTCCATAAGAAGGAACCCAAAATTGTTGAGGTTCCTAAATCTAATGTTTGATAATTTCGTATGGGTGCTTTCACAAAAGACCTTGTGAGAGCATGTGGTGCCTGGATAGCAAATGCTCACAACACATAACTAGAGATGCCAATCAATTCATTTCACTAAAGCTCATGGCTGGAGTTAAGGTTACTCATGGAGACAACACCACTAAGAAAGTGGTTGGCGCAGGTATAATCAAGAACTCCAAGAACCTTTTGATTGAACATATTTTGCTTGCAGATGACATGAAACATAATTTATTTAGTATCAGTCAGCTTTGCGACACAGGTTTTATTATAATTTTTTTTTGTTGCAAACACATACATCATTAGCTTGAATAACAATATTATTTTGTAGGGAAAGAGGATTAATAATATTTATATTCTTGATTTAAATAATAATGAACATGCTATTTCATTTTGCTTAAAAACTATTGCTAATAAGTTTTGGTTGTGGCACAAGAGGTTATGTCAAGCCAGCATGAAAACCCTTTGGAGAGTAACCCAAAAGAACCTAGTTAGAGGTATCCCAAAGCTTAAGTTCACTAAAGACTACATGTGTGATGCCTGTCAACTAGTAATGCAAGTCCAATCCTCTTTCCATCTCATTAAAGATATTAGCACCTCTAGACCTTTAGAAGTCCTTCACATGGATTTGTTTGGACCCATTAGCACTGCCAGCTTAGGGGGAAATGTTTATAGATTTTTTATTATCAATAATTACTTGAGGTTCACTTAGATTAAATTTCTGCCACATAAGAGTGAGACTTTTGATGAGTTTAGATCCTTCTCCACTTGGATTCAGAAAAAGCTAGGTTATGAGATCTTGAACATCCATAGTGACAATGGTGGAGAGATTGAAAATGAGAGATTTGGAGACTTTTGTGAGGGTCAAGAGATTAGTCACAACTTCTCATCTCCTAGGACCCCTTAGCATAACGGGGTAGCTAAAAGGAATAATAGGTCTTAGTTAAAGCTGCTAGAGCCATGTGTGTTGAGTACTCACTTCCAAAATACCTTTGGGTTGAAGTAATAAAAACAACTTGTTATGTGTTGAATAGGGTGAATGTTATATCCAAATGAAACAAGACACCCTATGAGATCATTAAGGGTGGGACACCAAATCTTTCCCACCTCCATGTCTTTGGCTGTAACATTTTCATTTTTAATAATAGAAAGTCACCCTTAGGAAATTTGACCCAAAATCTAATGAGGCAGTGTTCATCGGATATTCAAGTGTGGGGAAATCCTTTAGGGTGTTTAACAAGGGGACATTAGTGGTACAGGAGACTACTCATGTAATGTTTGAAGGATATGATCCTAAGAAGTCTAGAGTTGAGGAAGAAGATGAAGTTGGAAAGATTACTCATGGTGTTGAAAACTTGGAGAAAAGGGTAGAGCCTCAAAACACTGAAGGAATATGTGAGATTACCCAAGGAGTAGAAAATACAAATATGGAGGAAAGGGTAGAACCTAGACACACTTTGCCTACAGATTGAAGATATTCTTTGAGTCATGCTAAAGAATTGATCTTAGGAGACCCTTCTAAATGTGTTAGAATAATGCATAAACTTAGGAAGGAAGTGAACCACCCTGCCTTTATCTCAATGACTAAACCCACCAACATCAATCAAGCCCTTTTTGATGAATTCTGGAATGATGTTTGAAAGTTAGTAGAAAGACCTAAGAATCAAAGTGTGGTAGGAACCAAATAGGTTTTTAAGAATAAAATGAATTATTCTTATGTCGTGGTTAGGAATAAGGTAAGATTGGTGGCTAAGGGGTATAACTAAATAGAATGTGTTGATTTTGAGGAGACCTTTGCCCCTGTAAATAGATTGGAAGTTATTAGAGTGCTACTAGCATTTGCCTGTTATAAGATATTTAAGCATTTACAAATGGACGTCATGAGTACCTTTTTAAATTAGGTAATAAAAGAGGATGTGTTTATAGAGAACCCCTAGGTTTTGAGAGTTCCCAATTTCCAAATCATGTTTACAAATTAGAAAAGGTCTTATATGGATTAAAATAGGAGCCAAAGAATGGTATGAGTGGCTTAGCACATTCCTACTAGAGAGGGAGTTTGTTAAGGGGAGTGTAGACACCACCCTATTTTTGAGGAAAGTAGGAGATGAGTTACTCATTATTCAGATATATATTGATGATATATTTTTTGGATCTTCTAATAAAAAGTTATGTGATTATTTTTCTAAAATAATTAGTAAGGAATTTGATATGAGTATGATGGGAGAGTTGTCTTACCTTTTAGGGTTTAGCATAAGATAATTGGATGATGGAACCTTTCTAAATCAAATAAAGTACATTAAGGACATCTTGAAGAACTATGAAATGGATAAAGTTAAGCCAATAAATACTCTCATGAGCTCCAGTGTTCAGTTGGATAAGGACCCAAATGGAAAATATGTTGATCAAAAGATGTATAAAGGAATGATTGGATCACTGCTTTCCCTGACTGATAGCTGACCTGATATAATGTTTAGTATTTATTACTGTGCTAGATTTCATGTTGATCCTAAAGAATCCCACCTAACTGTAGTTAAGAGAATCCTTGAATATCTCTTAGGGACCCAAAACTTAAGAATTGGTATCCTATGCACAACACTTCTTTTGAGATTATTGGATATTCTTATTCTGATTTTGCAGAGTGTAGGATGGATAAAAAAAGCACTTCTGGAACTTGTCAATTTATATGACAGTCTTTAGTCTCTTGGTCCATTAAAAAACAAAATTTTATTGTAGTTTCCACTACTTAAGCTGAGTATATTTCCTTAGGAAGTTTTGTAGCCCAAGTCCTTTGGTTGAAGAAACAAATTCTGGAAAAAGGATTACTTGTAGGCACAATTTTAATCCTTTGTGATAACACTAATGCCATATGCATCTCTAAGAATCTTATCCAACATATAAGAAATAAACACATTGATATAAGACATCGCTTTATTAGAGATTATGCTACCAAAGGAGACATTGAGTTATGCCATGTAGCAATTGAGAATTAACTGGCTGCTTTCTTTACTAAACTAATGGACTTTGACACATTTAGCATCTTAAGGACCAGTTTCGGTGTGATTGACATAAATACAAGGACTTGATGTTTAATAAATTCTAAATTTTATGTTTTTGATCTGTTATCTGTTATTGTTTTCTATTCTTTCTTTTGTTTCTAACCTTTCTTTTCTTTTTAAGTTTAATTTTTTTTATTTGTTATTATTTTTTGTGTTTTCATTTCTGATATTTTAGTTTTTTCATTTAATTTTTCTTTTTGGTCACTATTGAAATGATATTTTTTTGCCTTATTTTTTTTAAAAAAATTTGTAATCAATATTTGACATCCCTAAATCAATTAATGGGAGAAACATCATTGATTGTTTCCCTTCCTCTAACTTCTTTTAGTGGCATAATTTTCTTTTTTAAATAAAAGTCTATCTCAAATTAACAAGTGGATTTTGTGATTGAGATCTTTTATATCTTGCTACAGTAATCTATCTTATATAAATAATGTTCAGAATTATTAAATTAATGTCAAGCTTTCATAATCTTGTCGTTGCATTTACCATATGAATTCGATTTTGCTTTGTGGTATACTCTTTCTTATATTAAAGAGTGAGTTTTTTTCTCTAATATCTAGAAGATATTCTCACAACTAAGAGTATTTAAAAGTTTCAAAAGGGTGTTAGCTTACAAAAATGATAAGAGGCATAAAATGAGCCAAAAAAAGGAAGAACTGAAAAGATACACAATGATCACCAAAAAAATTGAAAGATATACAAAGTGTATCAAAAATTAAAGATGCGCAAAGTATGCCAACTAATTGACAAGTGGTACAAAATGAGCCCACAAGGAAGCAAGCTTCATTCTCTTTCAAATCTTTAAATCTTAGAAGAATTCATGTGTAACTTGATATTTTCAAAGACTTAATTTCAAAATTCATAATTGTGACTAATAACTTTGGTATATTATTTTATAAGATATTTTTCTAGAAATAAGGTTTGAATGGATAAATTTTTCTTATCCAAATGCTTTTTCTAACTTAGAACTTTCTTTTCAAAAGATGGTTTACCCTGTAAGAAATCTGAGCTAGGGTTAATAGGATCGATTATTCTACTTTTTTTTTAGATTTTGATGATGTTAACTCATTTTCTTACAAATTTTTAATTCAATCACATAAAAAATTTATCATATTCGTGCTTTGATAAAAAAAATTGTTTTTTCTTCCTTTTTTATCATTTTTGTAGTCTTTTTCATTATTTTATTTATATTTTTTATTACTTTTTTCTTATTTTAGGGCCTTCTCTAATCATTTCCATCCATCCACAAAATCTTTAATTTTTTATCACATTGTCCTGGATAATATTCTTATAATCCTGGATGATATTCCTATCATCCTGAACGATATCATTACATCACCCTTCATCTTCCATCTACAGTTAATCTGAGTTAACTGTTTGAGATTGTCCTGGATGATCCTCATCATCTTAGATGACCTGATCAAATTTTGCTTCAATTATTTATGATCATCTTGGATAATCCAGTTATTCATCTTGGAAGATCCACATGGCCAAAGATGTTACACGTTTTAAATTTAGCCTGTATGTTCTATTATTGTCAATCGTCCGGGATGATCCACCTGATCGTCCTAGACAATCTTCTTTTTTAACGGTTGTCTAGTATGTCTCCTCGAGATAGTTGCCTATATCTAATTATCCTGGATGATGCTTGATCATTTTGGATGATATAACCACTTTTTTGATCAATCGTCCGGGATGTCATTATTTTGCCTTATCGTCCTAGACGATTCAGCGATCATCCTAGATGATATGGTCGATTCTTTATAAATAACCTTTTTGAACCATTTTCTTCATACCTTTCTTCTTCAATCATGGATAATCCTTCCTTCCTCTCCCTCATTTGTTTAATGGTAGGTGTAAAGCTCTCTAGAATACTGGTTAGAAGTTCTTCAAGGGCCACTGTTGACCCTCGATTCATTGAGGCTGCTGACCAAGCCGCCTACCTACACTACAAGACTGTCAAGATCACACTGTCTAGGACCCTCAACCCTCATATGCACACTTACCCTATCCTTAATTTGTTCACTCACACCTCCCTCACACTCACCTTCCCTTTCAATTATGAACTTCTTTATGAAATTTTTGCGAGCGAGCCTCAGGATCAACTCCACTTACACTTCCCTTCAGTCTTATGTTAATAAATGAACTATCGAAATTACCAATCAGGACTACCATGAACTCCTCTAATTGTCCACTACCAGAGGAAAGATTTACCTCTTATCTCAAGATCTTGATTATGACTAGGCTTTTGCCAATCACCTTCTAAGAAACACTCATATCTCCAATCATGATGGGGTGTCTAGCACCTTAGTCAAAGATGCTAAGATAATCCAATATGTACTTCGCACCTTAGTAATCTCTAAGGCTGGTGATCGTATCCACATCACTTCTCTCCTTTCAATCACCACCTTCTATATCATAACTCATAGAGAGTTCAATTTTGTTGATCTTCTTTTTTGATACATTGAGCATCTGATTAGTATTAGGGATCTAAAGCACAAAAGAAAGTCTAACCTTACCTTAGGACACATCATAGCTTATGTCTTGGAAACCAAATACAACTCTCAATATTTAGCCCCACCTAATTTTCATCATGCCTTCTACACCAATAGCTCCTTCCATGTTCTTTACATTACTCGTCTCCACCTAGAGCATGAGGAGGCTGAGAGAGCTAAGGAGGAAGCTACCCTTGCACCTATTCCTGTATCTGCTCTGATTTGCCAGCATTCATAGCTGGATGAACTAGTGGAGTAGTTCGACCAATGGGAGGCTTAGTTTGACTCTTATATTGCTGCACAGGAACATCATCATGAAGAGGATGTTGTTAGATTTGATACGTACATGGCACAACATCAACAACATCACAACCAGGACATAGCCTAGTTTGGGGAGCAGTTCGTTGCTATTTCAAGTTTCTTTCAACCACCACCACCACCTCTTTCTGATGTTCATGTTCCTTCATACTTGTAGATTATTTGCTTGAGTTATTTTTTTCTGATATTGATTAGTTTCTATTTTCTATTCTATTTTTCTTTTCAGCTTTCCTCCTCCTTTTTGTGATGTCAAAAGGGGGAGTAGTGGTAGTATTTATGTTGTTTTATTATACTTTTTTTTATTATTGTTGTTTAGTATTTGTACCATCTATTTGATTTTAGTAAAATTTGCATTGCTTGGTTCATAATGTTTTCCTTCACGTTATGTTTTATTTACCAACTTAAGTTAAACTTTCTACCAAATATTTATCATCATCAAAAAGGGGAAGATTGTTGCAAATATGGATTCAATGATTATAATTTTGATGATAGCGAAAATTTTTTATATCTCTATTTTTCTACGATTGCCCTACCTATTAACATTTCAGGTCCATAAGGTCAATTATAAATCAAGCCAGCTCAAAATTAGATAGATTAGGACTGAGTCGGTCTGTAAGTGTATTTCAAGTATTTTTTCCTTTTCTTTAGTCAAATGTAATAAAGTGGGTCCTGATGCTAAGTAATCTTTCACAACACACTTAGAGGGAAAAATTCTATCTATTTTAGATCTTTTAATTTTTAATCATTTCATCCAAGACAATCCAAAATCATCTTGGATGGTCAGTTAAAAACAAAAACTATAATTGGGGCATCCTGGTTAAGGTACCTGAATTAAGCAAATCCTCCTAGACAATATTATCATTATCTAGGATGATATGCTCAAATAAAAAAGAATCAGCCGTTAATTATTCTAGGCATGTTATTATTTTTAGACATCGTACATGACATCATCCTGGATGATGCATTACAATTATGCCTAAATTAATTCGATGATTAAGGAAAGTAATTAAGGTTTGATTGATCCATCATATCATCCTTGATGATCATAGGATCATTATGGATGATTAGCTAAACAAACCTAAGTTTCTTCCTAGATGACTAGAATGATGTTCTCCACAATATGCATTTATTTCAACTAATCTTACTGGATGATCCAAGAATCATCCTAGATGGTCGGTTATTTTTTCATCAACCAACATGAAAATTTTGGCTGAACAGAGCGATGGTTTGGATGATTCTTGATGTTTTTAAACTAATCATACAGGATGATGTCCCATCATACTGGTGGTCAGAACAAACAAATCTTCTAATCATCCAGCCTCCCCCAGATTGTCCTAACTGATTGAGCTAAATTTGTAGTGATCATACAACATGATCTGTCAATCATCCTGGATGATCTTTATTGGTTTGTTGTAATTTAGGACAAATTTGAAGACCTTCTATATAAGATCTCTTATTTATTCAAGATGTGATCTTTTGTTGTTGTCCTGACCTGAAAGAGCTAAGAAGAGAGGGAGATCTTGAGAGAGAGAGAGAGAGGATCTTGTGATAGGGAGTTTGTGATGTTAAGATAGTTGCTATTTGCATGCTTTTCATTTTTGCAACTTATAAAGTTTTGATGATTTCAAACATTATTGTTCAAATGTGTAGTTATCTCCTAACAATTTTGGAAGAATTATATTTTCTCTTGTGTGTACTGACATTTAAGGAAAAATGAACTCCAGACTACAAAGACTTCAAATTAAATTCAGCATGAGATACTTTGTAAAATTTGAAGCTTGCACTTTTCTTAGAAATCAAATTGAAAGGGAGTGATTGTATTTTGAGAGAATAAAAACATTCACACATAAGGAGATCATATAGAATTTATACTGATCGTACAGGATGATCTTCAGTTCGTACTGGACGATTAGACAGTTATCTCCTATAGAGCATATGGAACGAATAGGAACTTGCTTGAAATTTTTTCTAAGTCCTATTCATCCAGGACGAAATAAATTATCATCCAGGACGATTGGCTCTCTGGAAAATTTTTGTCCAGACGAAATAAATTAACGTCCAGGATGATAGGTTCTCTGTAAAATTTTCGTCCAGACGAAATTAATTATCATCCAGGACGATTGGGTCTCTGAAAAATTTTCATCCAGACGAAATTAAATTATCGTCCGTGGCGATTGGTCCTCGGGAAATTTTTCGTCCAGACGAATCAATTTTCGTCCAAACGATTAACCGACTTAGGACAGTTTTCACTAGTTTCTAGAACCGACTTTGTAATAACCGTTCGTACTGGACAAACCTTGTTCGTACAGGACGATCAGCTGTACGAAGACATTTTGTACACATATTCAAATAGGGTCGTTTCAGATCATTTAAGTAAAATCGTCCAGGACGATCCACTGCGTACAGAATTGAATACTTGCAGTTTTTGGGCGGTTTTTCTTGTCTTTTGTATAAATAGTCCAAATTATACTGCCACCCAATCTTTTTGTCATTTGATCTTTGTGCCTCTTGAGAGAATAGCCAAGGAGAGAGTTGGAGAAAGCATTCAAGGGAGGATTCCTACCACTGGAGCGAGAAGGCTTCACTTGGAATTCAAAGGTAAGAGTCTCTACTTGTGAATTGGGATTACTTCACTTTTTTCTTTCTTCCTTCTAGATTCTTGTGAGAAGATCAGTCAAGGAGATCCGGTTCTCTGCCGACACTAGGAGAGTGTGAAAGGACGAAGGGTTCTCTGCCCACACTAGGAGAGTGTGAAAGGACGAAGGGTTCTCTGCCCACACTAGGAGAGTGTGAAAGGACGAAGGGTTCTCTGCCCACACTGGGGATAGTGTGAAAGGATAAACGGTTCTCTGCCAACACTGGGTATTGTGTAAAAGGACGGACGGTTCTCTGCCGCACCGGGGAGTGGTGAAAAGAGTGTGTTGTAAAGGCTTCTCCGCCTTGCTGTAGGTGCAAAAGGAGAGTCACTATTGGTATTAGTGTAATACTCAGAGGGTGCCTCTGGGGAGTGGATGTAGGTCTGGTTATAGACCAAACCACTATAAATCTGGTGTCATTTACTTTACTGTTTTTACGTTTCTGCACTTTCTATTTCAGTTTTAAAAACTCTGTGGTTGAAAAACCTTTTTCTACAAAATTTAAAAGAAATTTTATTTCGGTTCAATAATGTTCTAAAAGGGGTCTTAAAATTTTTTAAACTACCAATTCACCCCCCTCTTGGTAGCCTTGGGACATTCACTTAGGCTTAACAACCTAATTACTAGACCCAACAAGTGATATCAGAGCTTCGTTTCAATATCATAAGTTTGAACTACTTTTTGATTAACGTAGATGGCTACTTTCGGAAACCGAAATACACCTGAGGGTTACTCTATCACTAGACCTCCACTGTTTGACAATATTCCTTTTGATTTTTGGAAAACACACATGTCTACTTTCTTACAGTCACTTGATTATCGCATGTGGATGCTAGTCCAGGATGGCTACACAAAACCAACTAGATTAGTTGATGGAGTAATGGTAGAAATACCTTTTACTGATTGGACTGTAGAAGAACGTGACTTAGCACAATTAAATGCCAAATGTTTAAACAGTTTCTTTTGTGCTTTAAAATCTGAAGACTACATGCGGGTTTCCACTTACAAAAGCGGAAAGGACATATGGGATAGACTTTGTATAACTTATGAAGGGACAAATGAGGTTAAACAATCAAGACTCAATATCTTGTTACATGACTATGAATTGTTTCGCATGAAACCTAATGAATCTATTTCCGACATGTACACAAGATTTACACAAATTGTCACTTCTTTGCATGCACTTGGTAGGGAAATAACTAATGCTGAAATGGTCAATAAGATTCTTCGTTGCTTACCTACTACTTATGATGCAAAAATTACTGCAATTACAGAGTCTAAAGATTTAAACATTTATTCTATTGACAATCTTCTTGGTTCACTCATTGCTTATGAGCAAGGAGTAAGTCAAAGAAAGATTGATGCAGGTGAACCACGAAAGGAGAAGAATATAGCACTAAAAGTGGAAGAGTCAGAGAGTGAACACTCACAACCTGAGGATGAAGATGATATTGCACTGATGACTAGACAATTCAGAAGCTTTTTAAAGAGGAAGCAGAAGAGACGCCAGCAATGGAGTAGAGGTAAGTTTAACAGAAATGGCAAGGTTTCTAATGAAGTGATTTGTTATGAATGCAGGAAACCAGGTCATATCAAGACTGATTGCCCAAAACTCAAAGCCACTTCTGGTAAGGAGAAGGTGGAGGAGAAACCTATGGTAAAGAAGGGCAAGAAGAAGTTTCAAAGAGCTTTCTGGGCGGACTCAGCTTCAGACTCATCTGAGACAGAAAAAGAAGAAGAAGTCACCAATCTTTGCTTGATGGCAGACAATGTGGATCCCTCAGATCAAGAAGAGGTATGTGACTTAACCTATGATGAATTATTTGAAGTTTCTGAACACATGCATGATGCATATAGGAAAATGAAAAAGATGCATGCTAGTGTTAGCTTAGAACTGGAAGAACTCAAAAAGGAACATGAAATCCTTAGGAAAGACCATGCTTTAATAGATAACAACCACATGAAACTACTTGATGAATATGATGACTTGAATAAGAATTTTGAAAATCTAAAATCATCCTATGCTGACCTTGAAAAGGAATTTAAAAATTTTAAGGATGAATCTGAGAGCAAAGCATATAGAATCAATTATACAAATCGAATTTTGGAAGATATGAATTCATTTTACAAACTAACTATATGAGCTCTCGAGGATAATAAGAAACCCCCCAGACTTGAAGATTTTACAAATCCTAAATATTATCCTAAATTTATGAAATCCCTTAGAAGACAATCACATGGAAGAAAACTTAGGAATATTTTTCCTAATGTTAAATGTAATAATTGTGGATTTTTGGGACATATAGCTCACACCTGTACCTTGATGATGAAATCTAATTTGGTGTGGAGACCTAAGATGCATAAACCTAGACATATCATACAAGCATCTGATTATAAATTGCTAAAAGGTGAACCCAAACTTGTTTGGGTTCCCAGGTCTAACATTTGATATTTTTGCAGAAGTGCTCTCACACAAGACCTCGTGGGAGCATATGGTACCTGGATAGCAGATGTTCAAAGCATATGACGGGAGACACTACACAATTCATATCGCTAGAAGCTAGGAATGGAGGCAAGGTTACACTTGGAGATAATACCACAAAGAAAGTGGTTGGATCAGGTATGATTGGTAATTTCAAAAACTTTTTTATAGACAATGTGTTATTGGTTGAAGGCTTAAAGCATAATTTGTTAAGTATAAGTCAGCTATGTGACAAGGGATATAATGTAAAATTTTTACCTACTAGCTGCATATTAAGCCTAAATGGTAAAGAAGTTTTAAATGGAAAAAGGGTAAACAATGTTTACATGCTAGATTTGAATTCATTTCATACTCCTATTGCTTTATGTTTGAAAACTATTTCTAATTAATCTTGGCTTTGGCATAGGAGACTTTGTCATTCTAGTATGAAAAATCTTAGGAGAATTACCCAAAAGAATTTAGTAAGAGGTATACCAAAACTAGACTTTACTAAGGACCATCTTTGTGATGCATGTCAATTAGGAAAACAAGTGAAGTCCTCTTTTAAGTCCAATAATGATCTTAGAACTAGTAAACCATTGGAAATTCTTCACATGGATCTTTTTGGACCAGTAGGAACTGTAAGTCTAGGAGGGAAGCTATACAGATTTGTTATTGTGGATGATTTCTCTAGATTCACTTGGGTTAGATTTCTTTTTCATAAAAGTGAATCATTTGAGGAATTCAAAAATTTTTCAACTTGGATTCAGAGAAAATTAGGATGTGAAATAATGTCTTTACAAAGTGATCATGGAGGAGAATTTGAAAATGAAAGATTTGAAAATTTTTGTAAAGAAAAAGGGATTGATCACAATTTTTCTGCACCTAGAACCCCTCAACAAAATGGGGTAGTTGAAAGGAAAAATAGAACATTAATAGAAGCCGCCAGAGCAATGTTGGCAGAATACTCACTTCCTAGATATTTTTGGGCTGAGGCGGTTAGCACTGCATGTTATGTTCTGAATAGGGTGAATATGAGATCGAATTTAAATAAAACACCCTTTGAGTTACTAAAAGGTAGAACACCAAATTTGTCTCATTTGCATGTTTTTGGTTGCAAGGTGTTCATTCATAACAATGGAAAATCTGCCTTAGGAAAATTTGATCCAAAATCAGATGAAGGAATTTTTGTTGGATATTCAAGTGTTGGAAAATCTTATAGGGTATTCAACAAAAGAACTTTAGTTATTGAAGAAACCACACATGTTGTATTTGATGAATCTGGAAATTTAGAAGAGCCAAATATAGTTGAAGAAGAAATTGAGGAAAATTCCCAAAAGATTGATAGATTAAATTTGGAAGAAAATGTGGAAGAAAACTTTGAAAGAGAAAACCCTTTGCCTAGAGATTTGAGATTTTCTAAAAACCACCCAAGAGAATTGATTATAGGAGAACCTAGTGAGGGTGTTAGAACTAGGCGTGGATTAAATAAGGAAGTCAATCATTCAGCCTTTATTTCAACTATTGAACCCACTAATATTGATCAGGCACTTTCTGATGAATTTTGGATATTGGCCATGCAAGAAGAGTTAAATCAATTTGTAAGAAATAAAGTTTGGGAATTAACTACAAGGCCAAAAGATCAAAGTGTTGTTGGAACTAAGTGGGTGTTCAAAAATAAAATGAATGACTCAGGAGTAGTCATTAGAAATAAGGCTAGATTAGTTGCTAAAGGGTATAATCAAATTGAAGGAATTGATTTTGAAGAGACCTTTGCCCCTGTAGCAAGACTTGAAGCAATTAGGGTTTTACTTGCCTTTGCCTATTTTAAAAGTTTTAAATTGTTTCAAATGGATGTGAAAAGTGCCTTTTTGAATGGTGTTATTGAAGAATATGTATTTGTAGAACAACCTCCAGGATTTGAAAATTCAAAATACCCTAATCATGTTTTTAAGTTAAAAAAGGCATTATATGGATTGAAACAGGCCCCTAGGGCTTGGTATGAGAGATTGAGCACTTTCCTACTTGAAAGATCTTTTGAAAAAGGAAGTGTGGATACAACTCTCTTCTTAAAGAAATTTAGAAAGGAAATACTCATTATTCAAATTTATGTGGATGATATCATCTTTGGATCTTCAAATAAAAATCTTTGTGATGATTTTTCTAATACAATGAGTAGTGAATTTGAAATGAGTCTAATGAGAGATTTAAATTACTTCCTAGGTTTTAACATCAAGCAACTTGAGGAAGGGACATTTCTTAGTCAAACCAAATATATTAAGGACATCCTCAAGAAATATGAAATGGACAATGCTAAACCTGTTAGTACACCAATGAGTTCCTCAGTTCAGTTAGATAAGGACCTTAAGGGAAAATCTGTTGATCAAAAGAAATATAGAGGGATTATTGGATCTTTGCTTTACTTGACTGCTAGCTGACCAGATATTATGTTCAGTGTTTGCTTATGTGCTAGATTTCAATCAGATCCAAAAGAATCACATTTGACAGCAGTGAAAAGGATTTTAAGATACTTACTAGGAACTCAAAACTTAGGAATTTGGTATCCTAAGTTTAGCTCTTCATTTGAAATTATTGGTTATTCAGATTCTGACTTTGCAGGCTGTAGAGTGGATAGGAAAAGCACTTCTGGAACATGTCAATTCATTGGAAATTCATTAGTTTCTTGGTCCAGTAGAAAACAAAATTCAGTAGCTCTATCTACTGCAGAAGCAGAATACATTGCATTAGGAAGTTGTGTGGCACAAGTACTTTGGTTAAAATAACAGTTGATTGATTTAGGATTATCTGTAGGCACTATTCCGATTTATTGTGACAATACTAGTGCTATTTGCATTTCCAAAAATCCTATTCAACATTCTAAAACCAAACACATTGATATAAGACATCATTTCATAAGGGATCATGTATCCAAAGGAGAAATTGAACTCACACATGTCTCAACTGAAAATCAACTTGCAGACATTTTTACAAAACATTTAGCCCTTGATACCTTCAGTACTTTAAGAACAAGGCTAGGTGTTATTGATTTAAATGCCTAAACAAAATGTCTTTGCAACATTGATGTTTATGTTTTTGTTTTGTTTTTGATTTTGTGAATTTTTGTGTGATTTGAATGAATTTGTTTTTTTGAGTGTAAGTTTTTACTGTATGTTTTCTGTGTTTTTAAAGTTTGATTTGATTTTCTTAAATTAAAATTCAAAAATTCAAAAATTTGAGGAAATCATCCGGGACGACTTTTGTTTCGTACTGGACGATGTGAGATAAATTGGTTTGCGTGCATTTTTAACTGTTTTGAGAGCAATTTTTAATTAGATCGTCTGTACGATCTGACGATCGTCCAGGACAAATTTTTTTTTTTCTCAAACGTCAAGATGATTGAATGCAGCGGTTGAGTGGATAAGACAGTTTTTAATATGGATTTCGTCTGTACGAATTTTTGGTTCGTCCAGACGAACAGATGTCGTTTCAGTGTAGGAACGGTTTTCAAGAGACATTTAAAAGAGTTATTTTTAGATCGTTTGTACGAACTTATGTTCGTATGTACGATCGATCAAGTCAAAAGTCTGTACGAAGGGACGCATCGTAAGTTGTGTTGATTACGAAAAGCCGTTACATTTTGGACGAATTTGATCGTCTGTACGAAATATTTTCGTCCAGACGAACGATGATTTTCGTCCAGGACGAACCTTTTTCGTCCAGGACGAACGTATCATTTTCTTTAAATATGAAGGCTTTTTAACTTAACAATCACACTTTCAAACTTCTCTTTCAATCCCTTTCTACTTCAAATTGTCAATGGCCTCCTCAAGCAAAAGACAAAAGGTGTTAGCGAAGAAGCCGAATAGGAATGCCTCAGAAAACTTCCTTTCTAAGGCGAATGAGGAATCCTTTCCTCGTTTTGCTTCCGCCAAAATAACTCCATCTCACATTTTAATCCAAAGCGAGATAAATTATAAGGTAATGCACCTTTTTGCCTCAACCCAATTCCATTTCATACTTTCTCTCGTCCATTTCTACAACAAGCAAGCCTTCCACTATTTCCTAGCAAACATGAGTTTTAACTCGGACCACTCTTCCATTAGTTTCTTTGTTTTCAAGCAAAAAGTAGAAATCACCAAGCATGACATTGGTGCATTTCTAAACCTAAGGACTGAAGGATATAGAGCTCACACCCTAATGACTGAAAACACAATCAGATGGGAAGATGTCAATAGGGTAATTAGAAAAAGTGGCGTAACCTATCATATTGCTAGAGTATCTGGGATGACCCAAAATGCCCGTATCATCCAGCATATCCTTAGATCTTCAATCATTCCTAAAGCTGGTGATAGGATAAACATTACTCCTCTCCTTTCTGTTCTAACTTTTTTGATTATGGATTGTCGCCCTATCGACGAAGCCCAACTTATCATAGATCATATCTATGGGCTTTCAGAAATAGGACATGCTGAATAGAAGAGGAAAAGGAATATTTCTTTGGGACATTTAATTACTTACATTTTGGAGAAGAAATATAATTTGGTGCATCCTGATGAAGAATATGAAGAGCCAGTTTACTATAATGATGCTTCCTTCATATTGCTCTTCAGGGAGGAAAAAGAAAAAGAAAAAGCACATGCCAGTGCTTCAGAAGAAGAAAAGAAGAAGGAGCGCAAACCACTGCACCTCATTCAGATTATCAGAATCTGATTGAGAGATTTGATAGATTAGAGACTCATATTGATCAAAGGTTTGATCAATTTGATGCTCAACTTGTGCAGCAACAACAAGATATTGGTATCATTAGAAATGAAGTACATGATATCAATACCAATGTAATGTTGATGGCCTCCTACTTCAACCTTTTCGGTGGCATTCCTCCTCCTCCTCCTCCAAAACAGTAGAGATGAATTTCTGTGTCTTTGTTGTACTCGTGTTTTGTTTCATGTTTTGTTGTGTTAGTGTTTATGTTAAGTGTTTGTCTTTATATTTGTTTTTTTTTTGTTTAAGTTAAGTGTATTTTGTCAATTGTGTTTAGATATTATGAAATGTGTAATCCTTTCATAAATATCAATGTAGTTTGTACTTGTTTCAAAGTTGATTTATTTTTGAAATGTGGTTAATTTTTATGAATTTCATTAGTATTATTTAATCTTCATAGTGCTTAAATTAGATTGTAATTTGAAATTATCTACATTAGAAAATCTAGTCTTCCTAA